>CM070018.1:26761396-27341329 GCA_036247105.1 Cirrhinus mrigala
GTGATTGCCGTCACAGCAGCAGTGGGGCAAAACAAATGGGCCGCGGTGTTCGGGTCAGTGGTCTGATGTGAAGCTGGATTCCGTGGCAGGCTCATCGCATTCAGAATTTGACATTAACTGAAAATCACAGATAAATCATGTTACTGATGTTAACAAAAAAATAAAAAATAAACCTCACAAACATCTGATATTTTATATTTGAGCTCCTTCTTTGTCTAGATTCCAGCTCTGCTCACTCTGAACTTCATGAATTGCATTCTAGGATGCTTTTTTAATCATATTTAAGGACTACAAACACTTGATGGTTGATGGTTTTCCTGCTCTAACTAGGCTATTAAAATGTACACTATCATTCCAAAGTCTCTTCTGCTCACCAAGACTGCATTTATTTGATCACAAATACAATAAATACAGTAATATTGTGAAAAATTATTGCAGTTTAAAATATATTTTAAAATGTAATTTATTCCTGTGATGCAAAGCTGAATTTTCAGCATCATTACTCCAGTTATCAGTGTCATGTGATCCTTCAGAAATCATTCCAATATGCTGATTTGCTACTTACGAAATTGTGATACATTTTTTTTTCTTTTCTTGTAATATAATTGTATATATATATATATGGGCAGAATTGGTTCAAATTGGTCTTTTCCCACAAATTTTGTATGTATGCAAATTGTATAACATTCAGGTACACAATTAATTATTCAGTTAATTCTCATATTGTATTTTTAGAAAGTTTTAGAATATTTGTCCTCTCCCCAAATTTGTCACTACCGAAACACAGTAATATATAATTTAATAAGACAATTTTAGAGAACAATAAGACAATTTTAGAGAATAACACCTAAAAAAAAAACGGTCACTACCGAAACCAAATGTTTCGGTCGTGACTGTTTTGGTAGTGACAATATCAGGGAATAACACCCAAAGATACAAAGATGTCACTACCGAAACTTCAACAAATGGTTCAGCCGTGACTGTTACGGTAGTGACAATTTTATGGGATAATACCCCAAAAAACAAAGACGTCCCTACTGAAACTTCACCAAATGTTTTGGTCATGACTGTTGTGGTCGTAACTGTTTCAGGTAGTGACAATTTTAGGGAATAACACCCAAAGAATCAAAGACTACCGAAACTACCGAAACTCCACCAAATGTTTCGGTCGTGACTGTTATGGTAGTGGCAATTTTAGGGAATAACACCAAAAAAAAAAAAAACCCCAAAGATGTCACTACCGAAATTTAACCATATGTTTCGGTCAACACTGTTAAGGTATTGACTATTTTATGGGATAACTCCCCAAAAAACAAAGATGTCTCTACTGAAACTTCACTAAATATTTTGATTGTGACTGTTACGGTAGTGACAATTTTAGGGAAAACAAAGATGTCACTATTTTATATACTTTTGAACCTAGCTCAAAGATGCTAATCAGCACATGGTTGCCAAGCACGGTTCTGAACAGTGGTACCCAGTTCGGCAGTGACATTCTTTAAAGTTAAACACCGATTTTTCATACTTTTGAACATAATTACCTAAAATAATGGGGCATATCTACTCACCATGTAGTTATGAAAAAGAGTGACACATACATTTTTCCTGATCATAAATGTAGGGGTGTAGTTAAAATCAATCTCAGCCAATCGACTAAAACATACACTGTTTCGGTAGTGACGTGAAAATGCGAAATTTTCTGAACTTGAAATTTTTGAACTTCACTTTAAAAAAAAAAATTAAGATTTGAATACTTAAATATATAAAAAAAGAAAAGAAAAAGAAATAACTCAGAGCTTTCTTTCCATTACTTCTCGTTGATGCCACTTGACTTCTCTGGTATTTGACATTACATTTTCATAATCCAATCAATTCCCAATGGATTAAATCCAGTCCTGCCCTATTTTTAACTAAATGTCCTATTCACTCTGTAATATGTCACATAATGGAAGTAAATGGGTTGCCCTTTCATTGATGTTAAATCAAGGAAAAGATTAGACTGGATTCTGTTGGTTACCATCAACGTTTGCTCTCTGACTTTTTGGCTAAAACATATAACAGTGTAAAATATTAGTCTGTGATACAGTAGATCAATCTGTTTTGTCATTTCTGAGTCATTATTAATTCATTTATGGTTCATTATTAAAGCAATTAAATGCAACCCATGTAAATGTCTTCTAATCACGCAAAGCTTTATAGAACACTTTTCCCAACATTAGAAGAAAAGGCAGAATGTCCACTGGGAAAAAGTAGCAGTATTTAAACACTTCAAAAGAGCAGCAAAAAGAAAGAAAATCTCCAGCCACAAAGGATTCTCTGCTTCTTGACCTACTTAGATGTCCTATGTATAGAGAGTTATGATTCAGATAATCCCTCCTGCAAAAATATCCAGCATTGAGGAGCATATTTCATGTTGAGTGAGTGCGTGTGACAACGAAGAGTTGAAAGTCCCATGAGGCACGGGTGAAGAGGTTAGAGATCGCTTACTTGACAGATTCACGGCGCATGCTACGATGATGACAGCTCCTCCAACCAGAGAGACCACAGAGAGCAGCTTGGCCACGCGACCCAGTCGTCTCGCTCCGTCTATGTTCCCCTGCTCTAGACTGTTCCGGGACTAACAGAACATGACAGTCAGATCTGAGGTTCCATTAAAGTCTGAAGCATTTTACATATTCAACACTGTAACACACAATGACAATTTCAGTCTGCTGTACTGAGGGAAAAATGATTTTGCATATCTATTTGCTATTTCAACACAGACAGGATCATTCAACGAAGCATTCAATGATTCAGTGATGCCTCGTCTGTTTTTAAAAAGGAATTTTTTAGATTTTTGTATTATTTCAAACATTCTATTAGACATATAATGCATTTAAATGCCAACCTACAAAAAAATGATTAAAACAGAATATATTAGGATATAATTATTCCTCCAGAAAACTAACAGGGTTGACACAGTAAGTCTTGTGCTATAAAATATATTATATATTTAATATTATTATTAATTAAATAATATATATTTAAGTATAATTATATTTCAGTAAATACCCAACAATAATAATGCAATAATATTCCATTTGTTAGTTACTGACTCTAAAATATCATGGTAACATTGACATTTTAAGATTACTCCTTGGTGACAAATATATAAAATATAATGACTTTAAAGCATGTCGATATAGTTGTGAGAATTTTTTTTTAAAGCTAATAGTTCAAAGGGATTATCAATGGTAACAAGGTTGATAACCAACTTCTTTGTAATAAAATCTAAACTAGGGTTATTATAGTCAACTAAAATTAGTACCTAACTTAGTACTTAACTAAAACTAAAATAAAAAACAAAAATAAATAACAAAAACAACAAAATTAGTAAAACTTTACCTAAAATTAATGAAATATTTATGAAATAAATATATTAATGAAATATATTTGTATTATATTATTATTATATTATTTATCATTAATAATAACTCAAAACAATAATAACTCCTATAAAATTATCTAAATGAGACTAAAATTTGACAATGTCCATATTGGCTAAATGGCTTTTTTGTTATTATTAAAATGTGTATATTTGCAAATTGGGAACAGACAAAAAATTATATTATTTTATAAAAAAAAATACAATAAGTAAATAAATATTACTGGATTTTATTTTATTTAATAGTATTATATGTTATTATATTATTATATGTTTATTATTATTTGCTAATTGTTTTTTTTATTATTATTGTTAACATTTTTTTATTTGCTAATTGGGAACAGACAAAAAATGATATTATTTTATTTTAAAAAATACATATATATATATATATATATATACGGGTTTTATTTTATTTAATATTATTATATGTTTATAAATATTTACAAAATGTAATATATCTACCTATATATATAAACAAGATATTTGCTATTCATTGTTCAAATTTAATACATTAGGGATGACAAATGGCATCAGAAAAAAGGTACAAAAGCTGTCACTGTAGCAGTACCTTTCCAAATGATACACCTTTGTACCTAGAGTCCATAGAGTCCATATTGGTACCTTACAGGTACATATTAGTATCAAAAGTGTACATATTAGTACGTAAAAGGCACTAATGACTAATGCTTTTGTACCTTTTTTCTTTGTGTTTTTTTCTGTGTTTATATTGACACAAAGGGCCCAAGCTCTACATACCATGATGGAGTAAACAAATCCCACAATGTTGATTGGCCAGACAGGGCAGAAGCAGGCGATGACAGCAAGGATGAGGTAGTCTTTGGGTTTGGAGCGGTCCATCGGGGGGTTGGTGGCGATGCTGGAGTGGCGTGAAATAGAGGGCCGCGGGGAGAATGCTGTGTAGGCGATGGAGCTGGAGCGGCTGCCCATCCGGGTGCGGCCCACATGTGGATGGTGCGTATGAGGGAGAGAATGATGCCGACGAGGAGGAGACGAGAGAATGGGTTTGGAGGCAGAAGCATCGTTCAGGGAAGAACAAATCCTGTCGACTGCCAAAAGAAAGAGAGGATGTAAGCAAACTATATGATGAGACAAAAATACTAATTAATTAGTCACTTGGCAAGGTCTTACAGAATTCTTACAGTACTGGTCGAATGTTTGGAATAAGTATGTTTTTTAAAGTTTTTGAAAGAAGTCTCTTATGCTCACTAAGGCTGCATTAATTTGATTAAAAAATACAGTAATATTGTGAAATACTTTTACTATTTAAAACACCTCTTTTCTTTTTGAATTTTTTTAAAAATACAATTTATTTCTGTGATGCAAATCTGAATTTTCAGCATCATTACTCCAGTCTTCAGTGTCACATGATCCTTCAGAAATCATTCTAATATGCTGATTTGCTGCTCAGGAAACATGAATCATTATCAATGTTAAAAACAGTTATGATGTTTCATATTTTTGTGGAAAGTGTGATACGCTACCATTCAACAGTTAATAAATTAATACTCTTATTAAGCAAGTACGATTTCAATTGATCAAAAGTGTCAGTAAAGACAATTATAATCTTACATTAGATTTCTGTTTCAAGTAAATGCTGCTCTTTTGAACTTCAAATTCATCAAAGAATCTGAAAAAAAATATTTCGACAAAAATATTAAGCATCAAAAATGTTTTCGAAATTAATAATAATAACCATTATTACAAGCATCAGAGCAGCATAGAATTTCTGAAGGATCATGTGACAATGAAGACTGGAGTGATGGTGCTGAAATTCAGCTTTTCATCACAGAAATACATTGTATACAAAAACATATTCAAATAGGAAATAGTTCTTTCAAATTGTAAAAATATTACACGTTTACTGTTTTTACCGTATTTTTAATAAAATAAATGCAGCTTTAGTGAGTCTTTTCCACAAAAATATTAAGCAATATTAATTAAAAAAATGATAACGATTTCAAACTTTTGACCGGTAGTATATAAGAGGACAATACATTTATATAACGTGCACTAAGAAAGACCATAGTGTCTTTTTTCTGGTTGTTTGTCTCACTATGTTTTCCTCTAAACATGATGCTGATAGAAACCCAGGGTGACGTGCTCTTGAAACCAACTTTAATTAAATAGCCACCAATGCAATTAATTCACTAATCTCTGTCATGCCTTTCAGCCCCTCCTGCCAGAAAGCCCCTCTGGCGATTTTAATTAGGATGCCCAACTTTAATTTAATTAAGAGTATTTACGACACACTCAGCAACTGTAAAAAGAAGGGAAATAAAAAATCTCGCTGTTAACCTCAAACGAACTCATCGGAGCATCACCGAGCCATAATAAACAACAAAGCGGTCATGAGTTGTTGAGCTTGTTCAGTGCCAGCTCTTAATGATTCAGTGGTGAGTAACAAAGAAATGCCCCTCAGAAGGGCCTGTGCATTATTTACAATGATCGGATCTGCTGCGCAGCAAACTATTTCTCTCACAGTGCTGCTAGTGCTTTCTGAATTAATCATTTTCACTTTTAGCTTTTATTTTTGCTTTTTTTAAGCTATTTGCTTATTAAACCCTGAAAGTGTGCATCATATATTTCTTCTTTTACTATTCTCAATATTTTGCATAATCAAGATCAGAAAATAATCAGGGATTTAAGCAATAATGACTGTGTATACATATATGCCCCAGATATTTAAAATGTGGGGACAGAATGTACCACTGTAGTGAATTGCTCTTTTTGATTAGTTACCTAGCGTTTGATTTAATGATATTCTATTCTAGGCCTGTCTATTTATGGTTTCAGTGGCTGTAGTGACCTGTAACTGTCAGATAGATGTATTTATTTTTGAATATGTGGCTAATAAAGGGGTTTTCAGTTTTAAAAAAAGAACTGGTAAGCTCTAAAAACACTGAACGTGAAGAAAACTCACCCAACACATCCTAGGCTTGTAACAGGGATGCTATAATTTGAAGTTACAGCTGCTTTTGTATTTGATATCAGTTTGGTTCAGTGTTGTTACTGTTAATTAGGACTATAAAAAAATAATAAAATAAAATAAAATACAAAAATTAAAATTATAGATGAAAAATGTAAATTTAAAAAATGTAAATCAAATTAGTATTCGATAGTGATTTGGTTCAGTGTTGTTACTGTTAACTAAGACTATTAAAAATACTAAAATAATATAAAATAAAATATATAAAATAAAATACAATAATGAAAAATATAGATGAAAAATCTAAATAAAAAAAATCAATAAAATTAGTATTCAATACTGATTTGGTTCAGTGTTGTTATTGTTAACTAAGACTACTAAAAATAACTGAAATTAAGTTAAAATAAAATAAAATAAAGGACAAAAATAAAAATATAGATGAAAAATGTAAGTTTAAAAAATTTCAATCAAATTAGTATTCAATACTGATTTGGTTCAGTGTTGTTAGTGTTAACTAAGACTTAAAAAAACTGAAATGAAGCTAAAATAAAACATGAAAAAAAAAATAGATGAAAAATATAAACTTAAAAAAATGTAATCAAATTAGTATTCGATACTGATTTGGTTCAGTGTTGCTAATGTTAACTAAGACTATTAAAAATAACTGAAATGAGGCTAAAATAAAATAAATACAAAAATAAAAATATAGATGAAAAATATAAACTTAAAAAACTTCAATCAAATTAGTATTTTATACTGAATTGGTTCAGTGTTGTTATTGTTAACTAAGACTATTAAATATAACTGAAATAAAGCTAAAATAAAAATAACCAAAATAAAATGTTTAAGTCTCAAAATGAAAATATATCATATATATATATAATTTTATTATGTGCTTTTAGGCTTTTTATTATATATAAAAAACCATAAAAGCACATAATAAAATCAAATATAAAAATAAAAGCTTATTCAAATTATTAATAAATGCTTTAATAGTAAATAAATAATACTAAAATAACACCAATTTGGGTTTCTATAATTGGTTTTACAGTCGCTCAGACATTTTTAGGTCTGTTTTTTTCTAGACTATAACTTTAGTCTTTGTCTTTTTGTAGCTGCAGTTTCTGAGCTCTGAAAACACTTCATCTCCAATGTTTGCCTATTTAATTACATGCCATTTTTAAAGTCATTATCCTGATTGCTGTATGCAAATGACTGTAGTGTGATTGGCACAGCAGGACCTGAAAGTCTTTTTTTCTTCCTGGAGACAAAGCAGATGTTTTCATATCAATTATTCTTATCCCTTCTCTCTCACAAAACCCTCCCAGAATGACACTTTGTAGATGAAATGATGAACTACCACTCTCGGCTTTCTCCTTGACCATAACGGTGACCTCTCCCGAGCGCCGCGCCTCCTCATTGGACGGCTGGGGGAAAGTGAGGGGGCGCAGACACGGGAAGGAGTCGGATCCAGCCCCGGTGGTCCCCGGCTGGTACGTCACAGGGCCCGGGGTCTGGCAGCTCATCGGCTCCCCATCTTGGGTACAAACCAGAGAGCCCAGGGATGCCTGATGGTACTCGGTTTCCATAGAGACGGCAGAGGGTGCGAATGTGGCCAGTGTAGCGTTGATGTACAGACGGTGTCCCGTGTGGCTGAAACCAAGAGAAAAATAGTGAGATTTATGTGCACAGGGGATGAATCTCATTACCGTCCGTGGTGCGCACACAGAAACGCATGATGAGATGCAAACTCACACTCCAGCACATGGTGTCATCAACACACACATCACATCCTTCACAATTCAGCATCCCAGAGCTATTTTTTCACACAAAAACAACTCATCTGCTTTGTTAGAAGATCATTTTTATCAAACAATGTTTGTTCATTAACATGTGTGCTTGTTTATCTCATTTTAACCTCTTAACCTAGATATGTAGGTCATGAAACTGACCTCAATTACAGACAGAGATGTTATAACATTTATTTTTACAGCAGGAGATTGTTTTAATCGATTTAAATACACTTCATACACTAAAGTCTGTAAAATACGGCACGATATACCGTGATAAAAATGAAGTAATTTACCGCCTTTTTTCAAAGGTGTTTTAACGGCCGTAAACTTGACAGAAACGGTGTTAATTTTCTGATAGGACGTTATTCGTTTTTCTTTATTCTCGGTTAAACGTGATAATTAAACACATGAAAAACAAAAATTTTCGCTGTTAAGGTGGGAACATATGGTGACAGTCAAAATAATCAGTGGATTCTCTCAAGAAAACATCCGCGGAGAACATGAGGGCAAATAGACAAAGCCGTAGGGAAAATAAGAGACATATGGAGGGATAGAGAGAGAGAGAGAAAGGAAAAGAGAGTGTAAAAAACACAATTTAGTCCATAGTTCATTTATAGGCTACGGTATAAAGACGAATATAAAGATTAACGTTAATTAATAACGATGCACAATGTGCATAAGCTGTTCTTTGTCCTCATGCGTCCAATAACACAGGTACAATTCACCTATCCAGGTCGGGAAACCCTTTTGTTTTCTAACAAAACAAATGACTGTCTCCCACAGGCATTACAAATCATTCAGACATATTAGTATACATGTTACATATATAACACAAATAAGCTACCTTACACCGTGCGATTCCAGCCAGTGTGCGGTTGTAGTCGCACGTACGCGGTTAGTCCATTTGCATAAACGGTCGCTCGGGCGATTCAAATTAAAATTCTATAATCCAGTGTGGCATTTAAATGCACGTTAAAAGAAAAATACCGCGCGAATAGTCGCGGTGGTGTGGTCTGTGCAGTGCGCTGGTCGTAACGGCAGGGATGCTGGGATCATCACAGGCTGCAGGCTCACACTCACTGGACCAAAGGAGGAGACGGGAGGAGAGTAAAACAGCGTGAAATGAGTAAACTACATGAACTGCGCGCACTGGAGAAGCCTGCGAGGGGAAAAAACACGAGTGGATGAGTGACACACTTATTATGAAGGCTGATTACAGGCTATAGTCCATAATCACATGTTATATCAGAGTGCACATTCAATAAACTATTTATACGATACAATTAACAAGCATTTCCACAAAATAAGCTACGCATTTCAGTAGTATTACTCAGTAACAAGGTAACATTGCAAAATAAACTAATTTAAGATACACTGAACAAAATAAGTAGAAATTTGGAACTAAAAAGTATTAGCTACATTGTAATAATAACAAAATAAAATATTAAAATAAAAATAAAGAAATTAAAAATACTTAAAGTATTAGTCACGTTTATATAAATAAAGGTAAAAAAATTCACTTTTAAAAAATGTAACTATCTAAAATACAATTGCATGTATATTGTCTTAAGTATATTTAATATATTTTTTGTGAAATACTGCAAAAAATTGCACCTTTGGAACTAAAAAAGCAAATAACTAAACCAATTTACTAATTTACAAAAATTTGTGATGAAAAGCTGTGAAAAATTTACCAGTAAATTTCTAAACAATTCATGCAGTTTTATGTAGTATGAACTGTAAAATACAGGATCCAGACCCCATCCCGAAATCCCTGAAATGTCACTATATAGTTCTTTACTGAAAATTTTATTTTACAGTGATTAACATAAGAAAACCAGCCACAAGGGTAATTTTTTTGAAATTGAGATTTATACATAGACTGAAAGCTGCATAAATAAGCTTTCCACTGATGCATTGTTTGTTAGGATAAGACAATATTTGGATGATATTTGAAAACCTGAATCTGATGGTGAAAAAAAAAAAAAAAATATATATATATATATATATATAAATAAAAATAAAATCAAAACAAAATATTAAGAAAATCACCTTTAAAGCTGTCCAATCAGAGTTCATAGCAATGCATATTACTAATCAAAATAAGTTTTGATATATTTATGGTATGAAATGTACAATATATCTTAATGGAACATGATCTTTACTTAACATCCTAATCATTTTTGGCATAAAAGAATATCGCTAATTTTGACCCATTCAATGTATTTTTGGCTATTGCTACAAATATACCCGTGCTGCTTATAACTGGTTTTGTGGTCCAGGGTCACACACACACACTTTTTGGAAATTATTTCCATTAATTATTTATCAAAGTAGTCCTTATCTCTGGTAGTCAGTTTTTTTTTTTTGTCTATTGAAAACGTTTCCAACCACTATTATGACCACCAATGAAAACATAAAAGTGAATGCACGCTCTGGTCTTATTTATGTCCTGCAGTTCTGGTCTGCCGCAAGGATGTCAGGCTGGTTGAAGTACTGCGTGTGTGAGTAATGAATAAGCAGTGTTGACTGCAGGCCTTCAGCCACTGCTGCTGCAGACACATCCACTCACCAACAACGCATTTACATTCACGTTCAGTTCAAAATGCACATACTGAATGACAAGTCAAGGATATATAGAGTCCTCAAAGAATAAATGGACGTTTAAGCCTTAGACAAAACGCATGAACAGCGCAACAGAGTAAACATCAAAGCAACTTGCATCACCGGACGCTTTCTGCACTGTTTATATTTCTCTCCTGATTCAAAAAAAGATAACTTTTTACCGGAGAATGCAACATTATGGAATATGGAATCATATTTAGCTGGAAGCAAAAGTTTGATGTTAAAAACACCTTAATGGAATAGTTTCTTATAAAGAGCTTTCGGATTCACAAGATGTTATTTGATGGACTGGTGTGAATTACTTGTGGTGTTTTTATCAACTGTTTGGCCTCTCATTCTGACAGCACTCATTCACTGCAGAGGATCCATTGGTGAGCAAATGATGTAAAGCTACTTTCCTCCAAATCGGTTCCCATGAAGAAAAACTCATTTACATCTTGAATGGCCTGAGGCTGAGTACATTTTTAGCAATTCAAAACTGGACACTCCAAGGCTAAACTGCGCTTTTTGTGAACAAGAGGTTTTTCTCTGTAGTCCTTCAAAGAAACATGATGCACCTGCGACACAGATTCCCTAGCGTGCACCGAGTTCAGCCAGCAGGCAAGCCCTTGTCACAAAAAGCTGCATTTACAAGGAAACAACATACAGCCTCTCATTTAATGCTAAAACTCATTGGTTGTGTTGACTATCATTTTGTAAAATTTAGACTGATTTCTTTAACAACCTGCTCACAAAAACATTTTTGAAGCCATATTTTGTCTTCAAAACCAAAATTACCCTAAAGACAAAAATATTAATTGTGTCAACATAACCATTAATTTGGCTCAAAAATGTGCTTGGTTTCAATGGGCATAATGCTAAACTAAAAACTCTGGAAAGGGATGTTTTTGGGAATACAAATGATTTAGTAGTTTACCTCAAGTGGTTTATAAAATTAATTTCAAGTAGAACACCCAATTAATCATGCGAGGAGAAGGGGAGGGAAAAAACAACAACTTAGAGCTTCTTTATGTGATGGTGGCATTTATTTGGTGCCACGATAAATGATCAGTTCATTTAAAAAAAAAAAAAAAAAAAAAAAGAAAAAAAAAAAGTTAAATACTAAAAGGAAAAATAGTATGCAGAAACAACAGAAAACATGGAAAAAAGCAGTCAAGTATACACAGAAGCTCGTACACAAAATCCCTGTACAAAATGTTACACGCATAAAATGAGTGTAAAAACATCTTAAAAACACAAAGCACAAGTGTTCAAACGCTCCTCTTCAGACAGGGCGGCTCGTTCGCTTCACTTTCCCATACTGCTGAGAATATTAGCCTGTGAGGGGAAAAAGAAAATGTGTGTGACTCAAAGGAAATCTCCTAAATCACATTAAGGTGTGCTTCCCTCCAGACACATTATTAAAGATCTATAGCACAAACCACAAACCTTTATGAAAGAGGAGAAACGTTTAGCTGTAATGCCTTCGATTTTCCTCAGGTCTTCCACCTACAAATAAAGAGAAAAGAAAGCTAAATAGTAACTGAGCCTCTCCATGTCAGAGTTTCGCACATCACTGGCAAAGAGACAAACTTCTACCTGTGTGAAGTCCCCGTGAATCTCTCTCCAGCCCATGATCAGTTTGGCTTTCTTGTCTCCGATCAGCTGCAGGCTCTTGAGATCCTTCAGAGAGCCCGAGTTCAGCGTCTGCAGGATCTTCTTCCTGGACTGCTCTAGTAATGCTGAATCCAGGTGGGACTCCCAGTTGACGACATCAGCTGAGGGAGGATCCACACCTCCGTTCTCCTTCCCCTCACCCACCTTATCAGCAGAAAACCTCATTTAATCTTCATGTCAAATGTGAAAGTAAGATCCAATTACAGTCAAGTGCGAAATGCACCATTGCTTGACAGGTTTTTAAAGAAACCTGACAAATTTCTGTCCTTTCATTAAGTGCAATTTTTCAAAATGTTTGACGTTTTAGAAAGTTCATAAAGGCAATGTAAACAAATGCATATGTAACGTGTAGTTAAGCTGGATGAATAGAAAACTTCAGCCATCTACTGGCCATTACTGTCATAACATGATTTTGACCTGACGTGAATGTTATTTTATTTTTTACTTTTTTTTTTTTTAAAACCAAGTGGACAAATCAATACAGACAAATACTGATACAATGTATCAGTATTTTATTTTTCAGAGTTGTGTTGTGGTAAAAATAGCAACAGGTAGCAGCAGTCACTCACTGAGTGCATCCAAAATGTATATAAAATGACGTGGATTTTTTTTTTTTTTAACAAATTAAATCTTTCATGGATTTTCTACTACATATTTCAGTAAGAGACACTGTTTGTTATATTAAGCCATACAAGTCTTAATATCCAGGGTTGCCTTTAAAAAAAAATTATTGTTGTACATTGTAATAGATGCGTGTAAAGAACAACCAGCAGCACACTGACCTCACTTTGGATACGTTTCTTCTTCTTATCCAACAACTGTGAGGGTTTACACACAATAGCAGACTGCTGCAAGGGCTGCACCTGAGAGACTGAAATGTGTTTGGACAGGAAGAAACAACTCACTTACCAAATATAGTCTGAAATGTAGTGCTTAAAGAGTTCACTCAAAAATGAAAAAGAATTTAATGTAACCACTAGAGATGCACCGCTCAGTCGGCCAGGGATCGGAATTAGCCGGTTTTCCACACAATCAGCCCGGACCTGTTACCGGCCGGTCAGTCTGCCAACTCTGAGCTGATCCGTTTTGACGTCACACTTACAGCGACTGATACATGTATTTATGTCGTGACAGATGAAGCTTGGGCAGCTTAAAATGGAGTATGTGAAAGACTTGTGCAGAAATCAAAACAAATGAGCAAACACCACTCACAGAAAGCTATGCATACTGCTGGGAAAAAAACTAAACAAAAAAAACAAATATGATTTAGGTACACAATATTGCATAACCAATATTATTCCCCAAAAATCAACACGACTGCAATGTGACACTGATTTTATACAACAGTAGTTCAATAAAGTTTAAATGAAGCAACTTACATTTTAGACAATTTTGACACATTTTTGCTCAATTTCATTGCAGAAAATAGTTCTGATCAAAGCCACATTTTAGTTTGTATATGCTGTCAATTATACTTCTTGGATTGGAAAGAAAATCTGAATCGGCAAAAATCAGTATCGGCACGTCACACTTACAAAAACAAATGGAAATCAGAATCGGCCAAGAAAATTGCAATCGGTGCATCTCTAGTAAATCACCCTCAGGCCATTCAAAACATAGACGAGTTTAATTCTTTATCAAAACAGATTTGGAGAAATTTAGCATTAACACATTCACCGATGGATTCTCTGCATTGAATGGGTGCCGTCAGAATAAGAGTCTGTTAAAAACATCACAATAATCCACAAGTAAACAGCTGTTTCCGGTCAAAAAAAATGTGTCCATAATCCATAACGCATCTTCCAGTGAAAGTCCACCCTATGATGTCCTCTCATATCAAATACATTTGTTTAGAACTGTTTTTGTTATAAACAATGCCTGACCTGTGGATATTTCTCTTTTGATTCAGACAATTTTTTCACTAAAGAAAGTAATATGGATTAGAGACTCAAATTTTAGCAGTAAGCAATGTTAAAGACATCCTTATGATGGATTTGTTTCTTACAAATACACAGCTTTTCACTGCACAAGACATTAATTGATGGACCGGAGTGGTGTGGAGTACTTGTGGATTGCGCTGTTTTATCAGCTGTTTGGATTCTCATTCTGACATCACCCATTCACTGCAGAGGATCCATCTGTGAGCAAGTAATGTAAAGCTACATTTATCCAAATCTGTTTTGATGAAGAAACAAACTCATCTACATCTTGAATGACCTGGTGAGCCAATTTTCCGCATATTTTTATTTTTGGAGTTTAGATTTTCAGGAAATGCACTCTTAAACAATTCACAGTTTCCAATCTGGAGCCACAGAAGCTAACAGTAGCAGGATAAGAGAGGGGACAGAGCGGAACCACTTTGAGCCCTGAAGAACAAAGCAACCGCAGCATCACAGATACATGCAGCATACTAACAGCACAACTCAACAGGCAGAGAGGAAAGAGGAGGGGGGGATAATAATAATAATAATAATTCTTCTTAAAAGGGTCATGAAACACTAGACCACTTACATCAATACTGGGTTCTCTTGCATAAAGAGTGTCCCAGGAGGACTATAAGGATGAAGTTAACCATGTCTTACCCTGTAATGGTGTGACAACTGCCTGCTGTTTGCGTGGTTTGGCAGCTGTGGACTGTTTTCTGTGCAGCGGGGGCAGATCTGTCTTAAAGAGAAGTGCATCTTTGGACTCTTTCTCAGTGGCTTCATTCTGCTTATCAAACTTGTTGGCTTTGTCCTCCAGCTCCTTCTGTTTCTCCTTCAACATCTATGGGAAGACAGCAGAACATACTTAAAAATCAAGGCAAGGGAAGTTTATTTATATAGCACATTTCATACACAAAGGTAATTCAAAGTGCTTTACATAAAAGGAAGTAGAATAATCATAAAAACAATTCACAAAGAGGCAGTAGAATAATCAAAAACAATCACAACAATAAAACAAAAAAAATAATTAAAACCTTTTAAAATTATTTAAAAATTGATTCAAAATAAAATTTAAGACAGTTAAAAAGGAAAAGTAAAAAGGAAAAGGATTATACATCACCCATTGGTTGATGAGAACTGAGCACTCATGCCTATTTGAAAACTAGGTTTATGTGGACTCGAGTACAGTTTGCATTTGGTATTAGTAATCTGGCCTAATTTGCAATCTGGCCCAATTTGATGGATTAACTACAAACAGGAGGGATGTTTGTCTCACTGCTGCTTTTCACGTTTTTCCATCTCTTGCAATGCACTAAAACTAAATACAGAAATAGAGATTGAGATAGAAATGCTGTTCTGAGTCAAATGTTTAAAGAGCGTGTTCGACACCTGTATTTCTTTACGGGACTGTGCTACAGTTTTGAGCAGGTTGAGTCTCTCCCTCTCAGCTGAGCCCATCATCATCTTCTCCAGGGCCAGAAGTCTGTCCAGAACCGATGAATCTGGTGAACTGAAAAACATGTATAAATGAAGCACATTTATATCAGCCAGACAGCATCAGATTCAAGTAACACATTTATCTAGCAATACTGTAAATGGTGTTGCACTGGGTCTTATAAAATAATACTAATAATAATAATAATAATGTTCTATGAAGATATTTTGTAAATTTCCTACTGTAAATATATCAAATCTTAATTTCTGATTAATAACATGCATTGCTAAGAATTTCATTTGGACAACTTTAAAGGCAATTTTCTCAATATTTTGATATTGAATTTTCTCAATATTTTTTTGCAGCCTCAGATTCCAGATTTTCAAATAGTTCTATCTCAACCAGATATTGTCCTATTCTAACAAACCATACATCAATGGAAAGCTTATTTATTCATTTTCATAAATTTCAAAATATTGACCCTTACAACTGGTTTTGTGTTCCAAGGTCACATATTACTATATTGGAATACCAAAAAAATATTTACAATAATTAAAATTAATGGTTCAATAAGTTCAACATGTTGACAGTTTTCTGATGTTAGTTAATGGTCACATGACAGATAGATAAACAAATGAAATGTTTAAAAATAGATGGTAGGCATTTTTTACCTTAGGTTGATTTATTAGCTTTATTTTTCATTGGTTAACTCAACCACAGTAGGGCCCTATGAAATTCATTTTAATTTTTCTCCAATTCTGGTTTTAATTTTTCTGGATTCCTTTTTTCCCCTCCATTTTAATTTTTCTAGTTTTAACGGTTAAATTAAAAAAAAAAGAAAAAAAAAGCACATCTAAACAATTGGAATCATTAAATTTTTAATATTAAAATTATGAAAAATTGTTTAAAATGAATGATTTACTCAAATAGTTCATTGCTTCATTACTGGATGAATCAGCATTTTTGCAGAATTCCTTTGAATGATTCAGTGACAAACAATTTAAGTAATTTTTAGTCACCTAGTGGCAAAACAAAATGTAATCAACAAACGTTATTTGCTCAATTTTGATCGCTACCATAGACATCAGTGTTTATATCTGAAGTTATATAAAACTTTCACTCCAGTATTTCTATGATAACATAAATGTGGCCCTGGACCACAAAACCAGTCATAAGGGACAATTTTTTGAAATTGGGATTTATACAAAATCTTTAAGCTGAATAAATAAGCTTTCCATCGATGTATGGTTTGTTAGGATACGATAATATTTGGTCGAGATACAACTGTTTGAAAATCTGGAATCTGAGAGAGGAAAAAAAAAAAAAAAAAAAAAAAAGAAAAAAAATATTAAGAAAAATCACCTTTAAAGTTGTCCAAATGAAGTTCTTAGCAATGCACATTATTAATACATTTTTTTTTTATATTTTATATATATATATATATATATATATATATATATATATATATATATATATATATATAGCAAACAAATCAGACATACACTGAATATCTTCAAAAGGCTGAGAATTCAGAGTTTTAGCTTGATCTCCCAGCACTACAGCACATATGTCCTCCCTATTCATGACCAGCGAGGCACATTCAGCCTGTGGCTTTCGCTATAGGGAGTTTTCCTTTAAGCACCAGCTACCAAATCATGGCCTACAGCACAAAGCCACGACCTGCTTAAGTGCTCACACAAAAAAACTAGTTCACCTGCTGTAACGCATGCAGTTTTACCTGTGTGGATGTACAGGTGGTGATAGCGACTGTCCAGCTTTCTTCCCCTCTTTAGACCTTTTGTTCTGGGGCTCACCAGAACCTGCAGCCTCTTGTTCCTCTCTGGCTCTCTTTCCAGGAGCTAAGACAGAAGAGATAAGATGATCACCACATACAGTATTTTTAGAAAAATCAGAAAAGTATATAATACTGCACCGCTCACCAATCGTAGGAGCCAAAACGGTTTCCCTGACAAAGGGCCGATTGACAATCTGCTTAGACTTGGCGGCGAAGTTAAGGGCTGAGAAGGTGTCAAAGTAGTATCTGTACTCCGGTGCAATGTTCGTGATCATGACTGAATGGGCCGAACCACCCAGAGAGTCCTGGAGCAGACGAGTGAGTTTACTGTCTCGGTAGGGCACGCGGCCCCCGGCCCCTGCGTTCAGAGCGTCCACCACTTTACTGAGGGTGAAGAGGGACAGGTTGATGGCTCCACTCTCTTTCAGACGGATGCCCTGGTTTCCTGTGCGCCGGTTGTCTTCTGAACCAGCCAGGTCAACTAAATAAAGCTTTCCTGTTTGTTGTCTGTGTGGTGGTCCACGCTGAGACTTCACTACCTGAGAGCAAACATACGCATTTATATGATTATTAATTTGCAGAGGGCCAGTAACTTTATAGAGTTCATACAGATACCGTAACATGAAATTCCAGGACTTTCAAGGACTTTAAGCACTACTTTTTTTTTTTGATTTTCAAGGACTTCAATCAGAGATCTCATTTATCAAACAAAGTCTAAAAAAAAGCAAAAAATATACTAATAAAATTATACTCAAAGTTCCGATTTAAATTAAATGACTTGTGAGCCCGCTCCAAAATCCTGATCTAAATCTAATGATTCATGATACATGCTCCAAAATCCCGATCTGGATAATGATTCACGAACCATCATTTCAGTTCAGGATTTTTATTTATGAAACCACTCCGAAGTCCTAGTTTTATGACATTAACTGAAATTGAAAGTATTATGTTTTTTAAAATTGCATGAAAAGATGTGCTTATTGAAAAAAAAAATTAAACACTTATTTCATAGACTGTTTCTCAATAATTTAAGCACTTTTCAAGTAGCTCTTTAGAAATGTTTTATTTTCAAGGGTTTTCCAGGCCTTAAATTTCAAATATTGGTCTTAATACTTCAAACTTTTATTTTGACAGGCTGTTGTATTTTATTTTGGACTGCAAAATCATATTTAAACATTAAAATGCATAAACATTTTGTAATCTAATATTCAGATAATGGACTGTAGTGCAATTAGAATAGTTGTAGTGCCCTACTTTTTGATTTATTCATCCAAATTTTAAGAAATTCTGCAACATTCCATGTCATATAATAAAACCCATTTTTATAACTGGACTGCATGTTGCAGAAATCATAGGGCCCTACATATACATATAAGCCTTGGGGTCTCTCTTTCAAATACAACCAGTACACATTGTAAAAGTCAGTGGTTTTTGTTTAAGGGAGTGATTTAATTTCAGAATCAGCTACCAAATCAAGGGAGAGACCAGGATCAAACCTTTATGAGGAGGATAGCGTGACTGCGGCTGGAGCGCTGGTTGAGTTTAGTAGAGGCCGTTGTGCGGTTTAGACTCGCGGGGATAAAATAAGTGTCGAAATCGGCAAAGGATGAGAGCGGTGTGTGCGTTAACCCAGGAATGAGGATGTTTCTGTCCTTGTCTTCACGGATGGGCAGGTCCTGGGAACCTGGGGACAACAGGTCCAGCACCTAAAGACACAAAGTGCATCAATATTCCAGAGCAGCTGCCCACTGAAATGAGTTGTATATTTATTACAGGAAAAAAAAAAGATTAACATCGGCTAGTTTGTGGGGATAATTCACCCAAACACGGTTAATCCAAACACGCAAGACCTTTGTTAATCTTGGGAAAACAAATTAAGATATTTTTGATGAAATCCAAGAACTTTCTGACCCTCCATAGACAGGAACTCAACTACCACGTTCAAGGCACAGAAAAGTAGGAAGGACATCAATAAAACAATACATGTAACATCTTAATTTGTGCTCCGAAGATGAACGAAGGTCTTGACAATTTTCATTTTTGGGTGAACTATCCCTTTAATACTTTTATTTAGCAAGGGTGCATTAAAAGTGACAATGAAAGTCATAATACTAAAAAAAGTATATACATTTCAAATAAATGCTGTTCTTTTGTCATTTCTATTTAAAGAACCTTAAAAAAAGTATCAGTTTTCACAAAATATTAAGCAGCAAATCAGCATATTAGAATGATTTCTGAAGGATAATGTGTCAGTGACACTAAATAGCAAAAAACAAAAAAATAAATAAATAAAAAAAAATTTCAAAACATATTACCTTTTCATTGTAAATCTCTAGGTAAGACATCCCAATCGTGTATTCCCAACCATCCTGCTCTTTTTCCTGAGCTTCAACCAGTTTGAAGACCTCCTTGACAGCTCTGGGAATAATGCCTGGCTGTTCTTGACTGCCTAGCATGGTGTGAGTCTTTCCTAAAAAAAAAAAAATAAAAAAATAAAAAAAAGGGATAGAGGGGTTTTCAAAAGCCTTGATCAATCGAATATATTGGCAGCACTGAATGTACAAAATGACACTAAACTGAACAAAACTTGCATATTCTGCTGATCCTTGCTGCTGAAAATGGTCAATTATTGTCATGTTTTAGGCTGTACTAATTGGTCGGACGAGTGAAACATTTGGAGTACTATAGACTACCAAAAGTCTACAAATCAGGAAGAGGAGTGCAAAAAACTGTTTGAGGAACAAAAGGCATTTGTGGTTGGCCAAACTGAAACAGGATTTCCAGGCCAAGAATCTTGACAACATTCGTGTTTGTTCTTATTTCCAGTGAGGTAGGTGAAATATTAGGCTAATATCTTAAGTAATACTCGTACGCATCTTTACCACCTATTAACTTCAGTTTGTCAAAACATTGCATTTTTGTAAAGTTTTGCATACAGATGACAAAGTCTAAAAACACTGCATTACACATGCCAGACCAGCAGCTGGCAACGTCATTTCATAAAGAAACACTACATGTCTGCACTCATATGCATTTCTATCCACCTGTTTCCGAGGGGCACTACTGTAAAAAAGAACGAGGGAACAACTTCCGGTGATGCGGCAGTAGTGTTATACCAATGGTATTTTGTGTGCTAATTGGCAAGAGGCTAAGTGTTTTTCGGATCTTTGTTTACTTTGTAAAGTTGCAAACCTTTATGGGCGATATCGTTACGGTGCTCAGGGACAACATGCGCTATTCGAAGCTGTGCTCCCACATCGTTAGCAAGCTAGGATCGCTAAATCTTGAATGACTGTTAACTAGCGATGTGATATTTGAAACGAGGGATTGGAGCTTGTGTTAAGGGGTGTGCCAGATGAAGCCTTGATTCGAGGCTTGTGTTGTTAACGTAGAAATCACAAAAAACAGTGACAAACGAAGCCTCACTTTCTCTCCAATACCGTGCGAGATTCACTGTGTGTCGGTTTGAACCCCCATATCTTACTTATTTATATTTTCAAATACCCAGTCATACAAGTAATGTGAAAAATACAAATTATTTCAGGAAAATTAAATATTTGCCATACTGTATGCACTTCATGTGTACATTATTCTTCTATTACATCAAATAGATATTCGTACTAGCATTTAATGCCACAGTTTAATGGGTACATAAATTTATCAGAGACAGAAATTCAACAAACAAACATACTGTTAGACTTGTATGTGTGCACGTAACATGAGTCGATCTGTGGAATGCGTGGTGAATGTTTCGTCCAACGGTGTTTCTTTCACAGGCTTTTGGCTGCTTTATTTTTTTACTAACTACCAGATCGCGCTGTTTTCGACACGCTCGAAGCTCTGAATCTTCTCCCGAAACAATCAGAGGAAAATGTAAGTGCTTCACGAGGCTTTATTTGCCCATCACTACTGTCAGCTGTTGAGTGGATGAGTGTCACGTCCCGCTTGTTTACTACGAACCAGAAGACGCTCCCACTTTTGACGCAAGGCCTCATGGGGCGTAGGAAACTTGCGGATAGACTGAATACGCAATATGTATGCGCATGATGTCATTGTTTTCACAAAGTTGCATTTTTTTTGTAGTTTATACTGAAATGATAACGGTATCATTCTCATAAACATGCACTTTGAAACTTGTATTTTCAGGCCCTCAAAATAACATTTTTAGTTAAACATTTTAAAAAACTCATGTAAACACTCCCTAAAAAGGAATATCACCTGCAAGTGATATTGGAGTCATACCTGCTCCAGTGGGTCCATAGGCAAATACACTGGCATTCTGACCATTAAGGATGTGGGGAAGGATGGGCTTGACAGAGGTCAGAAACACCTCCTGCTGCGTGGTCTGTTCACCATGAAACACATCAAACCTACAATCCAAGGTACAATTTTATATACCAAGTTTAAATTAATAACTGAAATTAATAAAAAATAAAATAATGTACAATTTGCTGAGTTTCAAGATAATAATAAAAAAAAACTTTAAAATAAAGTTTTAAGTTTGTAATATTTTGTCACAAAAAAAAACAAAACTGAAGTTATCTTAAAAATCTTGCAGAAAAAAAATATAGGTTTCAATAAATAAAGCTCAATGCAGCTGACAAATTGAGGGTCAAAAGTTAACCAGGTCCAAAAAAAAAAACAAAAAAAAAAACCCAAAACAAAACACACACTTGACTTGATTGTAAGTTCAGATGTGTGTTTGATTTTATAACAGAAAAAAATTACACTCTCATAAATTTTACAAACATCACAGTGTAAAAACAAGGAGGAAAACAGTGATAAACTGTTATATTAAAATATTTTCAAAACAGACCTAAACCTGACAATCAACTAATGAGAATCATATTTTCTGCGAAAGAGCCATGTAAATTGTAAATACCTCCAACAAAATTTAAAGAACGTAAATTTCTCTCTCTGATAATTCAAACAGGCACGTCTAGAGCCAACGGATTTTAGTCAAAGAGAAGTCTGATATCAGACACTAGCGACCATGCATATGAAAGTTCTTATTAACAAAACAGAGAGAATAGTAGAAATAAAGACTAAACGGGGAGGCACTATAAACACTAAAAGTGCAAACTTTAAGGATTATGACTGACTGGTATTGAAGGGTCTCAGTGGCGTTCCTCCAGTTGATGATCTCCAGCTTCTGTGGGCCCAGACCCCTGACACAGGGTCCCTCTCCCTTCTCATCTTGCTTGTCCATGTAGGGTCTGAGCCGAACCGCCACACGAACTCGAGAGGTCCGTTTGGATCCTGGAGCACCATCGTTCACAGCAACCCGCTGTGCCATTTCTGGATCAACCATTACACACTCACCATCAAATACACGAAATGCAAATACAAATGTACATGCTGATAGCTAAAGATAATACATAAAACTGTATTAATATAAAAACGCCGTATATACACTGTATGAGAAGAAAAAAAAACCCTTCCGTTTATTAACTCTGAACGGTCGCTGGATTAAAGCACTGACGCGTTTCCCTTTCAAAAAAACAAACCAACCAAACGCATATTCTACATAAAAAAAACCTACATTATACTTACCTATTGTACTGTGCAACTATTAATCCACGCCTCGGTTTATATAGTCCGCTCTCTGGCACAAAATAAAGTGTTTTGATAAACTAATTTTATTCAATACATCACCGCAACTCTTTAAGCTTCTCCACAATGGCGCCTATCGGGCCAAGCACGGTTATTTTCAAAAGACGAAATCCCCGCCCCCTTCACTGGTTTTAACCAATCAACGTACCCGAATCCATGAGCCCGCCTTCTTCTTTGGACATTTAACGTAAGAAACAGAAACATTATACTGCCATCATTCGGCAGTATAGTGGAATAACACGGTTAATATTTTTAAAATCAGAAATATAAACATTTTCGGTATGCAAGAAACGATGATATCAAAAATAACCTGGTAGTGTGAATTATTTTTAATATCTTTAGTACACAAAATATACAAAAAAGTAGGCTTATCCTTTCTGAATCGCCGCAGCAAGTCAGTTTCATACAGTTTAACTGCAGGGTTCCTATTTGCTAGAGATATTTTTTTATTGGTTTCATTTAAAATAAACCCAAATTTGCACCATATGGCTGAAACCTTTTAACAGTTATCAATATATACCATATCATTTAGTCAATATATCAATCACGATATAAATCAATAAAAAAGTGAAACATTAATTTATAAAAGAGTTACTTTATTAAAAGCTTGCTTACTTCCGGTAATGTACAGCATAAATATGCCTTTTCTATATATATATACACACACACACACACACCTTCAAACATCTTACAGTGATTCCTATATGAGTGTGCCAATTTTCATAAAATATTAATGCTTAATCTATGTGCAAATTGAGATTCTATATTTTGGTACCACAAAATCTAAAATATTGTGCCTTTAATTGCAAAGTAAAAGTCTTATAACTTTCCAATTTACAGTTACAGGCCTGCAGTATTTTCTTTGTAAAGGTCTATGTTACAGATGCAAGTATTAAAAGAAACATAAAACCTAAACATAAAAATGTTGTAATTTAATATAATTCATCTATTATCATATTGCAAATCCAAATGAACAGGGTAAAAACTTGCAGTGTTTTGTACAACTCTACAGAAAGCCAAAAGACCACAGAAAAGCAAAGTTAAACTATATTATTAACCAACCTGTTTTTTCTGTAGCAAGAAATAACCAGGAGTAGAAGATAACTATTTAAAAAGAAAGCTCACTGATATTCCCAGAAAACATCTTGTGATGGAGCTCTAAAAAGAAACACAACACATTATTTTAAACTACATTTTAGCTATACAGTTTTAAAATGTGTACTGCCCTTATTGGCCAATGCTTATGCAAAACCTTTATTCCGTTTCAGGGATATTAATATATTAAGCATAGATGCTATTGTTCTACATTTCTGTAGCATCTCTATCACAACCTGCTGCAAAATGTGCCATTCGGAGGCTTTTCTTCACAGATCTGTTACATGTTGTCCCTCTCACTGGACTGAGATCAGTTTTGCACCTTCATCTCCAGCATTTGAGTGGGGTTTTGTATTCAGTGCAAGTTCATGTTAATCACATGTGGAAGATTGACTCAAATTCGTTGAGTAAGAATTCTACAATCTGGTTCTGGAAGACCATGTAAGTGGCAATGTTTGCCGTCTCCATCTCAGGTTTGAGTAACGTCGGGCCGAAAACGATAGCCACATTCTGCACAGTCATTCGGTTCTCATCACCATGTTGAATAACCCTGAAAGAAAGAGAGAGAAAGATATGCTGTAGATATATTCTGTAATGTTTATAAAAATATATAAAATACATATATGTAAAATAAACATACTTGCGTAAATGGCTGAAGAGGGCCTCCATTGTGTCACGGTTGGGTGGCGGCAGAGACCGTACCAGATTTCTCATGTGTGCTATTTTATTGTAATAATCAGGGATTTCTGTATCAAAGCACAAAAAAAAAAAAAAGAAATCTCAAATTAATTAGAAATGATCATTACATAGAAAGTATCTATATTGTTTAGTAAAAAAATTCTATTTTGCATTTTTGTAGAAAATATCACTACAAATTATTTTATCAACATAATTATTTTTAATAAAAATATCTTTATTATAAAGCAAAACTCTAAGAAAAATGTTTCATACAACAATATTCACTACAAATTATATTATCAACAATTACATTAAATAAAAATCTTAAAATTGTGAAATCAAGAAAATCTGAGAAAGAAACAATCATGAAAGCTTGGAGATGTAGCATTTTTGTAGTTTAATATGACCATTTTTACTCAAAATTATATTATCAGCATAATAATTATATTAAATAAAGATATCTATATTATAGAGTCAAAAGTCTGATTCATGAAAATTGTTCTATTTTGCATTTTTGCAGTTTTGTAATGACATTTTTTTTAAAATAGTTTTATCAGCATAATAATTATATTTAATAAAAATGTCTGTATTATGGAGTCAAACAACAATTTTCACTACAAATTATATTATTCGCATAATAATTACAAAAAATAAATAAATTGTGGAATCAGGAATATCTGGGAAAAAAACAATCATGAAAACTTTTATATTTTTCATTTTTTAGTTTAATATGCCAGTTTTTTACTACAGATTATATTATCAGCATAATAATTCTAATAAATAAAAATACCTGTTTTATGGAGTCAAAAAATCTGAGAAGAAAAAAAAATGTATATTTTGGAGTCTAAAATTATTCTAAAAATTACTACAATTGTTTAATTTTGCATTTTTATAGTATCACTACAAATTATTTTATCAGCATAATTAAATTCAATAAAAATATCTCTATTATGGAAAAATCTGGTTTAATACAACCATTTTTTACTACAAATTCTATTATATACATAATAATTACATTAAATAAAAATCTCAAAATTGTGGAATCAAGAAAATCTGAGAATAAAACAATCATGAACATTTTTATATTTAGCATTTTTGTAGTTTGATACAAGAAGTTTTTACTACAAATTATATTATCAGTATAATAATTATATTAAATAAAAATATTTATATTATGGAGTCAAAAATCTGAAAATAAAATTCATGAAAATTGTTCCATTTAGCATTTTTGTAGTTTAATGAAACAATTTTATTACAAATTGTTTTATCAACATAATAATTATATGAAATAAAAATATGCATATTGTAGAGTCAATAATCTGAGAAAAATCGAAAAAGATTAAAATTCTTCTAATTTCTATTTTTGTAGTTTAATGAAATATCGCTACAAATTATTTTATCATTTTAATAACTATATTCATTAAAAATATCTTTATTATGAAGTCAAAAAAATACATTAGACATCAATACTGTGGAATGAAAATCTGACAAAAAAACAATCATGGAAACGTTTATATTTTGCATTTTTGTTGTTTTAATTCAACAATTTTTTTATCAGCATAATAATTGTATTAAATAAAAATATCTATATTACAGAGTCAAAAAATCTAAGAAGAAAATTCACGAAAATTGCTCTATTTTGCATTTTTGTAGTTTAATAAAATATTATTTTTTTTAGAAGTTGTTATGTTACAAATTGTTTTATCTGTATAAAAATATTAAATAAATAAAAATATATATATTTCGGAGTGAAAAATCATCTGAGAAAAAAAAAGTAAAATTATTAAAATAATTCTATTTTGCATTTTAATACAACCAGCACTGCAAATTTTATTACCAGCATAATAATTTGAGAGATAAGTGGAACTAAAAGGCTGAACAGATTTCAGAATGTCTTATTTAAGAAAGTTTTTAGCTTTTCTAACCTTTTGGTTTTATAAGCAGCACCTGAGCTGCATAAAAGTCTGTGTTAAACCTGATGCTTGTGTTATCTAGCTCTGTTTAAAAACGGAAACACAGAAAGTTCACAAATTGTAGGAATGTGCTATTTTTGGCCACTGAAAACCCTACACTGGAAACCAGCTATAGTCCTGCTCTCACGTTTGTATGTACAATCCATTTAATCAGGATCTTACTAATGCCGGTGATGAAATCATTGAAGAGATTGTAAGGGAAGAGAGGCTCCTGCAGCTCTCTGAAGAAGAGCTTCAGGGCTCCTGTAATAACATGGATGTCCCAGTTCCCTTCCTCCAGGTCCAGATCCTCTGGAGAAATACAGAGAAACACATGAGTCAGTCAGAGCTGCAGGGAATCGCTGCTAAACTAAGCTGAAGTGTCAAGAGGACTTAAGTCATGGAAAATCATTACTGACCAAATACGAGGAAAAAAAAGAATATGATAACTACTAAGTGGTGCTTCCTCTTGCACAAGTTTCTATTTCTAGTTTAGGCATCAAATATAAAAAGTCTTCTCTCTTAGAAAATGAATAGCACAATATTTCCTCAATATTTTCCACATGATTTGAGTTTACACTCATACATAGTATAAACTGTCCAGGACAAATTACGCATCAAAGCTTAATGCTTAAAGTTACAGCTCTTATTATGAGCAAATGTAATAGTGAAGAAACTAACAAGCTATAATAGAGAGTATAACATCTCAGTGCAGACATAAAGTAAACTGAGCTGATGAAGTGTGAAATGCATGCTGATGAATTTTACCATGATCTGCCTTGAAACGCAGCTTCTGGATGACCGCCAAATTCCCACTAACTCTGTAGAGTCCATCGATCCCCAGACCTGATGGATAAACAAGAACAAAAATCAGTTCAGTTCAGCTTGATATAAAATATTAAACAGGGCTGACATTTGTGATATTCAGTGTTTGACTAAAAACATATTAAAAGTTGCATTTTTAGGTTATTCTGCCTCAACAGTCTAACAGTGCTCATTAATATTAAAATGACTGAGTTGACCAATCAAATCAAAGTAGGCCATCTGTAGACAGAAAACAAACCTAAATTCCAGTGTGACGCTTCAGCTTTTGATGGTGAAAGACTGTGAGGTAGGATATAAGTTACTAAATATTTAATATTTGTGACCACAGACCACAAAACCAGTCATAAGGGCCAAATTTTTTAATTGAGATGTCTACATCTGAATAAATAAGCCTTGCATTGATGTATGGTTTGTTAGGATAGGACAATATTTCATCGAGATACAACTATTTTAAAATCTGAGGGTGCAAAGAAGTAAAAATACTAAGAAAATCACCTTTAAAGTTGTCCAAATTAAGTTTTTAACAATGCATATTACTAATAAAATATGTACTTGTTGCTTAAAATAAAATAAAATAAAATAAAATTGTAAAAATTAAATACAATTAAAAAAAAATAAATAAATAAATAAAAAATAAAATAGAATAACTGGTCCCCTCCCAATGTTCAAGACATGGTTCTGGTCTTTATATTAAAATATATAAATGATTTAAATTATTAATCCTAAGTCGATTTCAGTAATCATCATGTTTGGCAGTGGTGTAAAGGTAACGCACCTCTTTTCTCTACCGTCCGGATGCATTTCTCCACAAAACTAGGCACTCTCGCCCTTTCTTGGCTGCAGAGATTGTGCAAGTGACATCCAAACACATTTTCTGTGAATCAAAGGGTCATTAGAATCAGTTTTTATCTAAAATCTTTAGTAAAAGTAACAGGAAATGGATGAGGGAAAGTGGTGGTCTGACCTCTGATATATCCCTTGTCTTTGACTGACTGCAGGGTGGGCCGCTTGAGGAGGAACTTCTTCAGTTTGGTGCGAACCTTCTTCTGATCTGCTTCAGATCCCGAAGTGGATGAAGGATGACGAGATGCTAATGAACAGGAAGAGGCAGCACATTAACATTTTCTGCTCAAAACATTTTTTTGTATATTTTCTTTGAGCATTTTTAGACTGAAAAGTTGACTTTGAAATTTTAAGTTTTGCTTTATTGCAAAATCACGAAAACTCGGTGCCTTTATTGGTGCTTGCTATATAAACACTCACACACACACACAAAAAAAAAACGTTAACCACCATTGAAAATGGGAATTAGGGATGGGAATTATAAGAAACTATACTCTACCTGTCAAATGTTTTTGAACAGTAAGATTTTTAATGTTTTTTAAGGAAGTGTCCAAGCCTGAATTTGATCCAAAGTACAGCAAAAACAATAACAATTTGAAATATTTTTACTATTTAAAATACCTGTTTTCTATTTGAATATATTTTAAAATGTAATTTATTCCTGTAACTTTCAAGCTGAATTTTTAGCATCATTACTCCAGTCACATGATCCTTCAGAAATTATTCTAATATTCTGATTTGCTGCTCAATAAACATTTATCACTATTATTATGTTGAAAACAGCTGAGTAGATTTTTTTTTCGGGTTTCTTTGATGAATAAAAAGTTCAGATGATCAGCATTTATCTGAAATAGAAATCTTTTGTAACATTATAAATGTCTTTATCATCACTTTTGATCAGTTTAAAGCATCTTTGCTAAATAAAAGTATTAATTTCTATAATTTCTTCCCCCCTCCCAAGGTATAGTGTATAATGTTACAAAAGCTTTTTATGTCAGATAAATGCTGATCACTGGATCTTTCTATTCATCAAAGAATCGTGAAAAAAGAGTACTCAATTGTTTTAAATACTGATAATAATAATAATAATAATAGAAAAATGTTCCTTGAACAGCAAATCAGCATATTGGAATGATTTTTGAAGGATCATGTGACACTGAAGAATGGAGTAACGATGCTGAAAATTTAGCTTTGATCACAGTGATTTAGAAGTATATTTAAAGGAGAAGTCCACTTCCAAATCAAAGATTCACATATAATGTACTCACCCCCTTGTCATCCGAGATGTTCGTGTCTTTCTTTCTTCAGTCATGAAGAAATTATGTTTTTTGAGGAAAACATTTCAGCATTTTTCTCCATATAATGGACTGATATGGTGCCCCGATTTTGAACTTCCAAAAGGCAGTTGTGTGGTTGTAAACGATCCCAGCCGAGGAAGAAGGGTCTTATCTAGCGAAGCGATAGGTTATTTTCATTAAAAAATACAATTTAAATACTTTTTAATCTCAAACGCTCGTCTTGCCTTTTTCTCCTTGAACTCTGTGTATTCTGACTCAAGACAGTTAGAGTATGTCGAAAAACTCAGATCGCATTTTCTCCCTCAACTTAAAAAATAATTTCAAAATCATCCTACATGGCTGCAAAAGTTCCAACCCAGTCTTTGCAAAGTGAACATGCAAAAGAGATCAAACACCCTTAACAAAAAAGGTAAAACAGCGATATAGGACAATTTTAAAGTTGAGGGAGAACATGAGATGGGAGTTTTTCGACATACCCTAACTGTCATGAACCAGAACAAAAACAGTCCAGGCAGAGTAAGACAAGATGAGCGTTTGACATTAAAAAAGTATATAAATTGTATTTGCTAGATAAGACCCTTCGTTCTCGGCTGGGATCATTTACAACCGCATTTGTGATCATTTGAAGCCGCATTTAAACTGCATTTTGGAAGTTCAAAATTGGGGCACCATATCAGTCCATTATATGGAGAAAAATGCTGAAATGTTTTCCTCAAAAAAACATAATTTCTTCACAACTAAAGAAAGAAAGACATGAATATCTTGGATGATAAGGGGGTGAGTACATTATATGTGAATCTTTGTTTTGGAAGTGGACTTCTCCTTTAAATAGAAAGCAGTTATTTTAAATAGTAAAAATAATCCACAATATTTCTGCTTTTGCTGTATTTTGGATACAGGGTTAGTGAGCAGAAGAGACTTTAAAAAACATTAAAAAACTTACTGTTCAAAAACTTTTGACTGATAGTGTATACGTCATCAAGTGGTTACACTGCAGTATTACATATGATTTTCTCTGCCACCAGATGGCCTTTCATGTATAGATTTTAAATATCTTTGTTTTATTAATGTAAACACTGTATTATTTTAAATAAATGCTGCATAATTTAAAGGTGAATTTTGTCTAGTACCATGAAAATACTAAATAATAAAGAGTACATATATAACTGAAACAAAATATAACACATTCCTTATACGCTTATACCAGAGGATTAGGAATTATTTGACACACTACCATTGCTCATAGTTCTTTTGTCGAATGGTCTGTCCTCTCTGTCTATGCTTGAGGACTTCTCACTGAATTCCTCCTCATCTTCAGAGTGGTGCTGATCCGGTTCCTGACGCAGATCCTGGCGCAGAGCAATGCACAAACAGAGAATTACAAACTATGCAAACTCCATTGAGAAAAAAAAAGGTTTTTGTTAATGTTTATTTTTGGACTACAATGCAAAGCTCACCAGCTGGCGTATGGTATCTGTGATGATTTTATACCAGTCAGTGATGACGCTCTCAGTGTCGTACTGGATCAAGTACTCCACGCCATTCCGACTCTTAAGCTGAATGAACAAACACACACACATGAAATGTATCAAGAAGACACACTAGTAAAGTACAGATCATCTAAAACGTAGGTAGTGTTATAACAGCCATACCTCCAAAACATTTTTCTTGCTTGATTTTTCCTTATTTGCCCGGTTAATTGTTGCCCCTTTCAGTTCCACTGTGAATTCTGGGACTATCTGATTTGTCTTGCTCTGTGTAATGTAAAATACATTCAGTGTTGTGAAGCAAAAATTAAATAATGCAAATTCCACATTTGGGGGGTTTGTTTCTCACCGATGCTCCGGCTGGTGATTTTGGATCCTTATGGAATGTCAGTACTCCTCCATGGAGAACCGTCCAAGAATGACTCCAGTTCTTCCTGTGGGATAATTGAGAAAATGTTATACCTAACAGTTTGCATGGTAACCCTTTACAATAAGGTCCCATTGGTGAACATTAGTTAACAGGATAGTTTACCCAAACATGAAAATTACCCCAAGATTTACTCAAGCCATCCTTGGTGTATATGACTTTCTTCCTTCATGTAAATGCAATCGTAATTAAATTAAAAAAATGTTCTGGCTCTTTCAAGCTTTATAATGGCAGTGAATGGCTGTTGATTTTTTGAAGCGCAATAAAGTGCATCCATCTATCATACAAATACTCCACACGGCCCCAGGGGGTTAACCCTTTAACTGTCACTCCCTATCTTGAACATGGACATGAAAATGGACTATCCAGAGTTAAATTTTTATAATTCATGAATGAAAACATTTTATAATATGATTTTGATGTACAATTTTCATGGTAATGCAATGTCTGATTTTAAAATGGTTTTCAAAGGATGAATTTTGAGATTTGAAGTTTTCAGGTGATATATAATTTCTTAAGATTTCTATTGCGTTAAAGGTAAAAAGGCAACGAAGAAAGTCTTTTTGTGACAAAGGTCAGAACTGAGGTGCACTCTTGTCATAAATTAATCTATTACTTTTCCTACATAATTTGTAACAAAAAAGAGTGGTAAAATATTTCTATTTAGGAGTCTTAGACCTTCCCAGCGATTTATCGTTTGTCATGATTAGATTAGGATTTATTTGTAAAATGGTGAAGTAAACTTAGGCATCCCACAAGATGGACAGTGACAGTTAAAGGGTTAATAAAAGCCTTCTGAAGCGAACTGATGCGTTTGTGTCAGTAAAATATCCATATTTAAAACTTTCTAAACTGCAGTCTTTAAATTTCACCAATTTGTGACGTAGGACGCATGCGTAGCATACGCTCCTGTGAAGATTTGCTAGTCTCACGAGAACCAAGTTTTGCTTACAGCAAAGGAAAACCAGACTCCTCTTGGCTTATATCGAAATCCTCCAATATTTTTCTTTGCAAATCCTCATTTTGTACTACTAATTTGTGACCGGTGTTTTGTTTTGCTCTCACCTCTGCACTTCTGTGGTCATCACCACTTTAAATATAGATATTTTTCTTACACACGCACTTCAGAAGGCCTTTATTAACTGCCAGTGTCATGTGGAGCACTTTTTATGATTGATGGATGCACTTTATTGGACCTCAAAATCTCAACAGCCATTCACTGCCATTATAAAGCTTGGAAGAGCCATGACTTTTTTTAAGTAACTCCAAATGCATTTGTTTTTAAAGAAGAAAGTCATATACACCTACAGTAAGATGGCTTAAGTGTGAGTGATTTTCATTTTTGGGTGAACTATCCCTTTAATGAGTTAACTAACATAAACTAACACTGAGCAATACATTTCTCACTGTTATTAATAAAAATACAACTGTTCATTGTTACAGCAGTTCATGTCCAGGTCCGTTAAATAATATTAACATTATATATAATAATGCATAATAAATGTTGAAACTACTACAAGCTGAGATTAATAAATGCTTTTTTTCATTGTTAATGTTATATAATGCCGCAACTAAAGTAACCTAACCATTTTCACCTATATAGTTATAGCTATCAAACCACTACCATTGATTTAAGTTCATGATGGCCAAGTTTACCTAATTTTCTTCCCATTTTCAGACACCTTTGTTTTGTTCAGGATTCCAGCCTTTTCCAAATTTGAAACCTAAAAAAATAAAATAATAATGAGTTAATACAGGCTATTTAAAGGAAAAACATATGCAGGATGTCATGACATCATGAAAGTGAAGTAAATTATAACCTTTGAGGTTCACATTAAAATGTCAAACAGAAAAAGCAGATTGCTGTTTAGCTGTTTTATCAGTTGAAGTGTAGTAATGCTTTTAAATTTAGGAGAAAATTATTTAACACTATTTCACTGTTTAAAAATGCTCATATAATAAAGTCACAAGTATCCACAGGTAAGAAGCATTTTTCAGCACAACATCAAGAATAGTTTGAGCTAAACCCCCCTTAACCACGGTAAAACCATAATGTTAATCTTCATACTGTCTTAACATATTTATTCTTTATAGCCACATTTAGCTGTTTAGAGCTGTGCGATAATATAGTTCATATTTTGCTTTTTATGTATATGCGGAAAAATTGGACTTGGTGTATCCAACTTTATATAAAAAGTTATGTACACTGTAGAAATGTAGTAAATGATACAAAGATTATTGTATGTTCATATTTCATTCAATGTATTACTTACCGTTTCTTTGTAATTATTTGTGTAATTTACTAGGAATTTGAACAGTGATGGTAATACTATGGTACTTTGATATTTTCCATAGTTTCTTAATAATTAATTTAAAGGAACTCTGAGATATTTCAAAGAATATTATTGTACTACACAGTAAATGCCAAAAACAAAACAAAACAAGGTACTGCCATGATATCATGTCAAAACTCTTGGTAGTACCATGATACATTTGCTTCAATAAGTAGTGAGGGAGCAATCACGCTGTATGTTTCACTACTAACCACCAGGGGGCAGCGTAGCAAAATAATATCGCATGATTGTGACATGTGTCTGTGGGTTTTGACATCAGATGTTTTGGTATCTTAGATCTTACTTCATAAGTTTACAGTGAGTATTAGTGATCTGTTTGGTGTTAACATACTGTTTTAAATAAATTAAATGGGTAATTCTTCTACCCATAACCAAAAATGTTTCATTAGACATTGCTCCACTAGTTCTAACCTGCATAAATACTTTTACTAAGCATGTATTGTGAAACGGTATAATTATATTCTCCTGTGGAATTTATGAAACATCTCTATACTGGCATACCAAACCCAACACTTACCAAGGAAAGGATTGAAAAACATTTCAGTAAGTTTTGTTTCCTCATGACAGGGCATGTCTACTTAACTCACATGCTTTAAGCAATAAGCACATAATGTGATCACACAAATAATGCCTAAAGACGATGCCTTCATTCATGTAGTTTACTGTCAAATTCAGATAAAAATGTATATTTTAAAAGGCATAAATGTTTGATATGGAGTCTTACATTATGTGCCATATCAGGAGAGCTGGAGATGTCGCAGTCCGGTGTATGCTGAGCATATGAGTAAGTCTTCTGTTAAGAGAAAATAACATGTAAATCAGTACAGTATTACCCTATAAATTAAAAAAAAAGTAAATTTAGAACACAACTAGAATTTTCATTTTTATTACACCACTACATGCTTTCATTGCTCTAGCAATAACAAAAGAAGAAATACAATAAGCCAAACCAACTAAAAGTCAAGATATTTATTATTTTAATTCACCCCCTGTGAACTGTCTCTGAAAACTTGGATATATAAGTAAGAATCGTTTTAAAAGTGTGATTTCTAGATCTTGAAATGCCATGTAAATTCACATAAATCTCCATGGGCATTTTTATAACGGACATCATAAATGACACTGTAAATCACTCTATGCTCTACAAACCCAACAAAAGAGACAAGACCATTTAACTATGGTCAAATATACAATTTTCAGTACACAACTACATTTTGACGTTGCACGCCAAGGTAAACACCATTAGTAATACAGTACAGTATGCAAGTGTATTAATAGCAGAATTACTCGCCATGGATCAGTTCAGTGAAAACAGGATAAAAGGTGAGCACACTTTGCATATTGAAATGATAGGATCTAAAACACTGTGTAGGGAGGAGGGATTTAAATAGAGCGACTCTATAACAAACTGAGTCTCAGGTGCATTCTGGAGCCTATTTAGGAAACACGGTCACTAAGGACACGCATGAAGGATCAGGTGTGCATCACACGCGTCAGGGCATCACTCTTTGTTCATGAGTGTGGGTGAGCTGCTGGATGAACTAAACATGCAGATATAGAAATTCAAAGAAAATGTGTGTGAGTACATACATCTTCCTGGTATCCTGCACTGTGCCTCCAGGTTTGTTTGTATCCCATTGCGTCCTGCTCTGGTGAGGCCCCATTACCCACTGCATACTGTCCTGGACTTCCAGAGTACTAAAAGTGTGAGAGAGAATTTGTAGTCAAAAATGATACCTTTATGACATGTTTTGAGCTTGTTAGTACACTGTAAAAATGATTTTTCAAAGTTATTAGAGTACATTTGTAGTCTTTCTAATTCAAAACGTCATGTTTGATTCAATGTCACTTGCCTTTTCTTTGTAATTATTTGTGAGATTTACTAGTCGTTTTAGAGTGAAAACTGTAGAAGTAAATCCTATACCATTTTTCCAAGTGTATTAATCACTTTGTACTTTTACAAAAGGAAAATAGCAGCATGGACATTCTGCCAAATATATAATTTTGTGTTTCCCCTTTATACAGAAAATCATTTAGGGTTCGAATGACATGAAAATAAGTCATTTTTAGGTGACCTATTTCTTTAAGACAGTGCTTCTCAGTAATCTTTCAATGATAATTAAGAATGATTTCAAAAATGATTAAAAAGCATGCTAAAACAAAAAAAAAATCAAGATCTGTCTCAGTTTAATTCACCCCTTGACAGCCAGGATTACCATGATCATGGAAAAGTTAGATATGTAATTAAGTCTAACTACAAAAGTATGATTTCTAGACTTGTGTAAGTTAGTAAAATTAATAAAAATTAATGAATTGGCCATTTCTATAAATTTTATGAATATTCATTTTTCTAGTTACAGTACCAGTCAAAAGTTTTTGAACAGTAAGATTTTTAATGTTTTTTTTTTTTTAAAGAAGTCTCTTCTGCTCACGAAGTCTGCATTTATTTGATCCGAAGTACAGCAAAAACAGTAAGATTTTGAAATAGTTTTACTATTTAAAATAACTGTTTTCTGTTTAAGTATATTTTTAAATATATTTAATTTGTGTGATTTCAAAGCTGAATTTTAGCATCATTACTCCAGTCACATGATCCTTCAGAAATCACTTTAATATTTTGATTTGCTGCTCAAAAAACATTTATTATTATTATTATTATTATGTTGAAAACAGTTGAGTAGAATTTTTTTCAGGTTTCTTTGATGAATATTGTAACATTATAAATGTCTTTATCACCACTTAAGGCATCCTTGCTAAATAAATGTAATAGTTTCTATAAATTATTTCCAAAAAAAGGCTTTTGAATGGTATAGTGTAAAATGTTACAAAGGCTTTTTATTTCAGATAAATGCTGATCTTTGGATCTTTCTATTCATCAAAGAATCCTGAAAAAAAAATGTACTCAACTGTTTTAAATATTGATCATAATAATAAAAATATCTTGAACAGCAAATCAGCATATTAGAATGATTTCTTAAGGATCATGTGACACTGAAGACTGGAGTGATGATGCTGAAAATTTAGCTTTGATCACAGGAATAAATTACATTTTAAAATATATTCAAATAGAAAGAAGTTATTTTAAATAGTAAAAATATTTTACAATATTACTGCTTTTGCTGTATTTTGGATCAAATAAATGCAGGCTTGCATTACATTTGACTGGTAGTGTATACCACACTCTAAACAATTTTACTGACAGGAATAAATTGTCAGTCAAAAAAAAAAACAAAAACAAAAAAAAAAACTGGTAAGACTTTACTAAAGACATTATGTATTATGCATTATAAAGGGTTATTAAAGGTTAAAATGCATTTGAATTATTCATAATGTGTATTGTAATACATTAAATCTAATAAATAATTATAAATGAATAATTATTTATTAATTATGTATTATGTGGATACAATTATTCATGAGATTGTACAATGCATTATAAGATGCATTACAAGGCAAAATAATGCATTAAAACTACTTTAATAATGCATTACACATTAAGGAAGAAAGTCATTCTTTCTTTCTTCTGAGGAACACAAAAGAAGATATTTTGAAGAACGTTGGTAACCAAACTGTTTCGGCTCCCTTCATAATATGGACAAAAAAATATTATGGACATCAGTGGGAACTGAAATGATTAGTTTCCAGCATTTTTCAAAATATCTTATTTTGTGTTTCACAGAAGAATACAGGTTTGAAACAACACATGGGTTAGTAAATGATAACAGACTTTCCTTAACCAGTCCTTAACCAGTAAATCAAAAACAGCTGAAAAAGTCATGGGGCTTTTGAATATTGTTATAGACGATGGGGGGACAAAATGGTTGAGAACGACTGCTTTAAAGGCCATTCACACCAAGGATGATCATTATAATAAAAAAGCTTTTATAATCATTCTAATTCTATAAAAACCACAACTATATCAGTAACTACACAGAGAAACAAAATCAGATCAGAATCACTTTCAGAACAATTTCCTCCAGCTGATGAACGATAAAAAACTTTGACAGCCAATCAGAATCCATCTGACTTTCAAGAGCGCAATCATTTAAAACAAACAGAACTTTATTGTCCGCTAAGTTTGGGCGCTAATATAGTACTCGTTCTTGATGTGAACAGGCCTTCAGGTGGACCATCCCAAAATTTCCCAGAGTATCTTACCTCAGGTAAGTTCCACTGGGACTTGCTGCCATCTTCTAGGTAGTAGTACGTCCGTCCTCGATCGTCTAGCGACTTGATCCACTGTCAACATAAGGCTTTATTAAGTTCACCAAATTGCAAAACTAGCCTAGAGCCATACTATCAAACACCTCACTAATAATAGCAAGCTAATCAGCCCAAATAATAAGTAAGCCAGTCCAAAACAAGGACACGCCAAGGTCAGTGTCAAGTGTCCTGCACCTGTTCCTGCGTGTAGTCGCTCGTGAAAACCCAAACTCCTTCAGGGTCGACGCTGAGGGTCCAGCCCGGTGGGACGTTGTGATCCAGACTGGTCCTGGGGATTGAGACCTTCTTCACATGAATCAAAGAATACTCTGCTGGCAAAGAGAGAGGAGATGATCCCTCCTCCAGATCTGGAGATGCAGGGTAGTCTTCCTCAGGAAGCGGAGGCTACATTTTGAGGAGTAAAGAAGACAATAAAAAAAATTATTAAAGGGGAAATCAGAGGCAAAATTCACTTTTGCAATCCATTCACTCCTTTTTTAATCCCCAAAAACCTAATCAGTCTCAATTATCAAGCCATTTTTCGTCCTCAGCCAGTTGGACGCTGTCTGGCTTTTTCTCCACACCCGAGCAGCTGTAGCGACAACAATGTTGTAGTGAACATAAGAGCCACTGAGGACAGTGGATTAGTTTTGTTTTTGATGGTAATGTGGCAACAAATACACAAAGGACGGAAGACAGGGGTGGGATAAGCAGTAGCTCATTATCATTTAAAGAGACATCCACCGAAACAGGTCGCTGTGAACAGAGCTGTTTTTGACAACGGAAAAAAGGTGTTTTACATGACCACTGAGGAATTTTAAAGAGCAGGTCATATGGGTTTCGAAAAATATATTTTTTGCAGTTTGTAACGACGTAGCTATCCTTTAATGTAAACAGTCTGCAATATTGGTAATCAAAAAAAATGCATGATAAATAAAGATATTGTCTCTCAAAAGAAAGAGTCGTCTCTGAACAGCCTTAACGAGTCGTCATATTTTGACCAGTCACAACAGGCTTGGCCAGCTGACCACTCAGAGCAGAGTAGGCTTATGTAAGGAAGGGTTTACAGACCATAAGCTCATTTCGAAATCATTGCAAAATAATTCTATTGTATATTAAATGTATATTCTGAGACAATCGCAATGTTTTCAGACCTTAGATGCATTTAAACCTGTTGTAGGGGACTCCAACACAATATTAAGACACTTTAAAATACCATATGACCTTCTTCTGTAACCAAAGTATGTTGCAAACAATTCATGAAGACCCTAAAGAATCATACCATCTTGTGGAAAATGCATCCAAATGTCTCCTTTTAAATTTTTTTTTACAGCTTTTCTCATAATAGAAATAGAACTAATTATTAACCTTGTAGTGTTTTAGAAACCTTTTTGAAAATATTATTATTGCAATTTATTTATTGCATTATTTTTATGTTTTCATTTATCACATAAACTACAAATGTATATTTTAATTATACTATTTTTTAATGTAACGCTAGTCAATATAATACTGTAGCCTGCTATTAGGGGACATTTGATGAGATCAAAAGAGAAAAAAATTAATAAACATGCACTAAAATATTTTTTTTTCTATTAATTCATCCCCTTAATAACTGTTTTAAAAAAAACTATATATGAGGCAATCTAATTTTACATTTAAAATATTTTTAAAATATTATTTAAAATGTTTTTAAATTTTTTTAAAAATATTGCTGTAGAAAATAGGGGGTTCTTGAAGATAAAGGCTAAAAATCACTGGTTTAAGACCCACTGACACCAAGGACAAAAACTATAAAATCATTTACATGATATGTATACTAAGTATGATTTTCAGGCTGACATTATGAGATCTGACAACTCATTGGTTCTCAATCCAAAGATGACCTAAAATGATTAAAAATAAGACAAAGCAAGCAATAAAATAAGCCAACTAAAATCCCCCCAAAAATGGTCAAAAAACTATATACGCTATATGAGAAAGCTTAATTTTTAAAGAATAATGTGCATTAATGAAAAACCCACAGCCATTCTTATTTTGTAATTTTTCTATTCTATTCTATAAAATAAATTGTACAAAATATTTGAAACTCACAGGGCCTTATTAATATTGTTGTGGGCAATGTGGGACCATGGATTTAAAATGGTTTAGAACCACTATAATAATAAAATAATAATTAAAAAAAAAAGCTATAGGCTGTAATGTTGTTTAACAACATAGTGACTGCTAAGCTTCCGAAATGTCTTTCCTTAAATCTTTCAGTAGACAAAAACCTCTAGAAAAGAGTTTTGAAAGTCTTTATACAGTGTGTTGCAAAGACCGTCTATCCTTCATGGCCTCTTTTTCAGCCATGTAAAATCCAATGTAGCATCTAACGTGACTAAGGTCTATAAGTGACCCTGGAGCACAAAACCAGTCTTAAGTAGCATGGGTGTATTTGTAGCAATAGCCAACAATACATTGTATGGGTCAAAATCATTGATTTTTCTTTTATTCCAAAATCATTAGGATATTAAGTAAAGATCATGTTCCAAATTGCCTACCATAAAGATATCAAAACTTAATTTTTGATTAGTAATATGCATCACTAAGAACTTTATTTTTCAATATTTTTTTTTATTGCACCCTCAGATTCCAGATTTTAAAATAGTTGTATCTCAGTCAAATATTGTCCTATCCTAACAAACCATACATCAGTCTTATTGCTTATTTATTCAACTTTCAGGTGATGTATAAATCTCAATTTAAAAAAATTTACCCTTATGACTGGTTTTGTGGTCCTGGGTCACATATGCACATAAATACCATAATATGGCAACATAAAACTTCCATACCGGGCAATCGTCCAGAAACTCCCCCGGTGAGGTTACGTCCTCTGGAGGATCCCATGAGCTCTGACCCGACACAGTGTTAAAGAAGTAATGCCTGCCACTACTCTCATCCAGCACCTTCTCCCAGTCCGAGCTCCACCTCTGAGGAGCAGGGCCTACGGGCGAGCTGACGGGAGACTGGGGGAACGAGGGAGGAGAACGGGCCTCTTCCGTCCCCACTGACGACTCCATGGAGTGGCTGAGCGGATATTCCCAGGTACTGCGGCCCGTAGAGGGGTGGTAGTAGTAATCTAGCCCGCTCTGGTCATCAGTATGGATCTCCCATCCCGCAGAGTCTAAAAGAAGGGTATCGGGAGGTTCCGGGAACTCCTGTAATGGAGAAGCAATGGAACTGGAGGTTTCAGTGGTACTCCGACGCACCCGGGGCAGGTTTACGTACACCGCCGTGAGAGCGCTGTCATCCTCTACCTGATGGACAAAAAAAAAAAAAAATCACAGCAATTAATGCATATACTTGAAATCTATATTTCCTATATATATATATATATAATTTGGCTAGTTACCAAAGCAAAATTTCTCATTTTCATTTAAGGACTTATAACTGAAAGTAAATAAAATAAAACTTAATAAAAAAGAACTAAAAAATTAATAAAATAAAAATAAAACTTAATAAAAACTATACAGACATTTTAAACAAAAACTAATAAAATAATAAAATAAAAATAAAAAATAAAATAAATTATAATAATAATAAAAATCCCAAAACTCTAAATGAAATGAAAACTGAAAATATCAAAATAAAATATAATTCAAAACTATAATATTAAGTCCATGACACAGAAATAACACTGAAAATGACAAAAAAAAATAAATAATTGGCCTAATATTGTCATTGTACCAAAAGCCAGAACGAATGGTCAAAAAAAAAAAAAAAAAAAGATGAACATATTTACTATCCACTATTAAAATTTAATTGAAAATATTACAAATTACACAAACACTAATAGAAATAAAAAAAATCCCAAAATCTTTAAATAAAATAAAATGAAAACAGAAAATATCAAAATAAAATATAATTCAAAACTATAATATTAAGTCCATGACACAGAAATAACACTGAAAATGACAAAAATAAATAAATAATTGGCCTAATATTGTCATTGTACCAAAAGCCAGAACGAATGGTCAAAAAAAAAAAAAAAAAGATGAACATATTTACTATCCACTATTAAAATTTAATTGAAAATATTACAAATTACACAAACACTAATAGAAATAAAAAAAATATCAAAATCTTTAAATAAAATAAAATGAAAACAGAAAATATCATATTGTCAAATAAATGCTCAAAATTAAATAAATAAATAAATAAATAAAAATAATGAAAAAACTTTATTTACTTTGAGGTTTGTAGGTTGATAGCACATAGATGAATCAGTAATACAAAATAAGTAAATGCACTATTTAGAAATGTAATAATATTGAAAATATTACCTATTAAATAAAAAAATTAATTAAATTCTTTGAACACATTCAACTGTAACTTATAAAAAATATTGTATTTATTTTTTATTTTTTTATTTTCAGACACCCAATGTTCAATAACTGCAAGAACAGTTTTTCAAGATGATTTCTAGATTTTATTTAAAGTATAAGTGATCAAATATATAAATATATATAAGAAAAAATATCCATAATATTTTGTAAATACACACACACACAAGCAATCTATCTATCTATCTATCTATCTATCTATAAACAATAAATGCATAATTTATTTTTAGCTTTTTCTTTGATAAGGATAGTCAAATTAAATGTCAACAGGCCAGAAGCTAGTCAGTTTGAAGATATCATAAATCATATCATATTACATGATCATGAAATGCTATGAATGGTGTGCATTTGGCTAAAGACACATGTCTGAAGTTGATTCAGATGACCTTTTACAGTGATACTGACCTTATGTAAACAGGTGATCATGTGATGTCACAAACGCTCATACAAAGAGCAAAACAAACAGTGGATAGAGCGTCTGCTTTCACACACTCCTCCCACAATCCTCCCCTATGCAAAATCAAGCATGCTCAGAGGGACTCTCCACATCACCAGAAAGAAAAACAAAAACCAAACGCTTCCTAACCTGAGGAACATTCAACACCCACATCACTGTCAACTGCGTTCTGGAAAAACACACATTCATGTTCAAACTAACAAGGTGATTTCTACTAGGCCTGAAGCCTTATATGTTACAGAACGAGAACACTTCCTGTGTGTGCTGATCTCAGGAAACAGAACAAGTTGACAGTCATAAAAAAGAAAACCGCAAACAGTTTTTTTTTTTCTGTTTTGTTTGTCCTATTTACAGATGGCCAGAAGATTAAGCTCCTGGTTAGAGAATCGGAGCATGTTTTATCTCACAGATGGGCTATGAATCAGCGATGGTGTTTGATTGTCAGTGTTTGCGATACTGTCTGTAATGATGGACATTGAAGTGATTCTAAGTCAGCGGTTAGAGGACTGATCCCGGAACAGGGCAATCTGTCAACTTGAGGGTTACTGCATGAGCTTTCTTACAGTAAAGACACATTCATGCCTGCCCTTGCCTGAACACTTTAGCATACTTTTAAAAATAGTATTTAGTATAGAAATAGAATACTTTTGGCAAATATACTCAAGTGTGAACTGAATGCATGTTTTTGGTCATTTACCTCTATTATTTTCAATTAAATGAAAATTCAAATTAGATGCAATTAGTTCAACTTAAGTCTGTTTTTCTGACTCGCTTAAAGGGCTAGTTCACCCAAAAATAAAAATTCTATCATCATTCACCTTTAAGCAGTTTTAAACCTAGCTGTTGACTTCCATAGTATATTTTTTCTATAATATAGAAGTCAGTGGCTACCGTCAGCTTTTACCAATCAATATTCTTTCATTTCTGGGTGAACTATCCCTTTAAATAAGACTTAAGTACATATTTATATATATTGTGGTTTAAATGTACTGCTGAATGTATTAACAAGTATTCATGGAAGACGAATGTATATTTTTAAACTGTATGTCATGTATTTAAATATATTTGTAATTACACATTTAATTTTTGACCCACTTAAAGGGCTAGCTCACCCAAAAATGAAAACTCTGTCATCATTCACCTTCAAGCTGTTTCAAAACTGTATGAATTTTTTTCAGCTGAACACAAAAGAAGATATTTTACAGAATAGTTGTAACCAAACAGTTGACAGTAGCCACTGACTTCCATAGTATATTTTTTCCATACTATGGAAGTCAATGGCTACCGCCAACTTTTACCATTATTCTTCAAATTTTGGGTGATGTGTCACTTTAAGTAAGAATTAAGTACATCTTTATACGCATTTTGGTTTAATATTTGGTTTAAAGGCACTGCTGAATGTACTAACAAGCATTTATGGAAAACAAATATATATTTTTTAAACTTGTACATCATGTATTTAAATATATTTGTAATCACACATTTAATTTTTAAACCATTTAAAGGGCTAGTGCACCCAAAAATGAAAATTCTCACCATTCACCTTCAAGTTGTTGCAAGCCTGTAGGATTTTTTTTTTTTTCAGCTGAACACAAAAGAAGATATTTTAAAGAACGTTTGTAACCAAACAGTTGTCGGTTTGACTTTCATAGTATATGTTTTTCTGACTCGCTTATAGGGCTAGTTCACCCAAAAATGAAAATTCTATCATCATTCACCTTTAAGCTGTTTTAAACCCAGCTGTTGACTTCCATAATATATTTTTTCCATAATATAGAAGTCAATGGCTACCATCAGTGTTCACTTAAATTTTTGGGTGTACTGCCCCTTTAAGTAGAACTTAAGTACATCTTCATATGTATTTTGGTTTAATATTTGGTTTAAAGGTACTGCTGAATGTACTAACAAGCATTTATGGAAAACAAATATTCTTTTTTTTAACTTGTATGTAATGTATTTAAATATATTTGTAATTACACAATACATTTTTTTAACCATTTAAAGGGCTATTGTCAACATTCACGTTTAAGCTGTTTTAAACCTGTATGAATTTCTTTCAGCTGAACACACAAAAAAAGATATTTTACAGAATGTTTGTAACTAACCAATTGTAGCAATTGACTTACATAGCATACTTTTTCTGTACTATAGAAGTCAATGACTACCGTCCCTTTAAGTAGGACTTAAGAACATCTTTATATGTGTTTTACTTTAATATTTTACTACAATTGTATATTCATTGTGATTAAGTGCACTTTTTCTTCACAAGGATGTGCAATGGTCACTGACACAATACCAGAGTGTTGCTACGTGGTTGTTAAGGTGTTCACAATGGTTTATGGGGCTTTTATGTGGTTGTTATGTGGTATGATATTCTCATCTAGAGAAGCCTATAAGATTTTATCCAATATCTTCCAGGCAAAAATCATAAACATGCTCTCATAGAAAAGTAACAGCAAACCCTGCCTCGTGTCATTCACATGCCTCCATATTAATACGTTTATGCATGTTGCATAAGCAGTACACAGACGTTTACTATTTAAGATTAAGGGTTTGTTCAAATGCTTAACTCTAAGTACGAGAAAATCAGTAATAGTATTAAAAATCTGGCAAGCTATATAGTAAGAACAAATGCTGCAAGATAGTTGAAAATTAGTAGCAGGCTTTAGTTTGCCCTTAACGTTCTTTTATCCACCAGTGCTCAAGAGGGATTGCAAAATATTTTACCACCTAGTACATGATACGGAAGAACACATGAAGTTCCCTGTGCATGTATGCAGAATGAAGATGGCTCTGGAATAGATGTTTATATGCTTACTGCAGTACTGATCTCACCTTCAGCCTCGAGAGAGGCCTGTATGAGGACACACCTCTCCTGAGAAACGTCTGAGAGCGAGAGACAGACATAAAGACAGAAAAGGAAACAAAAGAGCAAGGGTGACTATTGAAGCACAACAACGGAAATAGAAGCTAGTGCGCCGGCACGTCATATCCTGGGTCTATATTTACCAGCCTTTGGTGCAGACCAAGCCTGTCTCTCAGCCACAAGTGCCAAAACGCAGCAACTGACAGGAAACAGCTTTACTATTAAAATCATTAAACAATAGCCACACAAATAGCCGCACATATTCAACTTTGAAGAACTGAGTGATCAAGATAGGGATAATTGACCTAAGTTCTGTCAAAATATTATTTACTCACTCAACATAAACCATACCTGTACAATATGACTTTCTTTTTCTGTGGAATACAAAAGGAGAAGTGTTGAAGTACTGGCCACTATTTTCCATATTATGAAAGTGAATGGTTATAAAAGTTAGTTATAAAAGTGACTTATATTGGAAGTCAAAATGACCCATATTTTAAGTTTTCAACAGCTTAGTTTGATGAGAAGACTTTATTATTAGTGACATTCAAAATTGTCTTTGTTTTGACTTGTCAAAAGTTTGGAATAATTAAGATTTTAGTTAATATATTTTAAATAAAATCTCTTATGCTCACCAAGGCTGCATTTATTTGATTAGAAATACAGTAAATACAGTAATTTTCTAAAATATTATTTAAATTTAAAATTACTTTTTTCTGAGTGAATATATTTTAAAATGTAATTTATTTCTGTGATCAAAGCTGAATTTTCAGCATGATTACTCCGGTCTTGGTGTCACAGGATTCTTCAGAAATCATTCTAATATGCTGATTTACTTTATTATTATTATTATTAATATTTTGTGGAAACCATTCAAAAGTATGGAAGTCTCTGCCACTGAATAAAAAAACGGTAATGACTTTTTATCTCGCAATTGTAGATTCTAAACTTTCTTGAAATGAATTGCATGTTATAAACTCGCAATTGCGAGTTCTAAAGTCAGAATTGCGAGTTTATATCTTGCAAATTTGACTTTATAACACGCGACTGCAAGTTATTAAGTCAGAATTGACAAATATAAACTCGCAAATCTTTTTTTCCCCTCAAAATTAGACTATACAACTTGCAATAGCAACTTTATATGTCACAATTCTGAGAAAAAAAGTCAGGATTGCGAGAAAAGAACTCAGAATTGTAAGATATAAATTCATAATTGTGAGAAAAAAGTCAGAATTGCAAGTTTTTATCTCATTTATTTTCAAACGAGTTTAAGTCTGACTTTATTTCTCACAATTGTGAGTTTATATCTCGCAATTCTGATCTAATAACTTGCAATTGCGAGTTTATATCTCACAATTCTGAGAAAAACAGGCAGAATTATGAGAAAAATGTCAGAATTGTGGAATATAAACACATAATTGTGAGGAAAAAAGTCAGAATTGCATGTTTTTATCTCATATCTTATTTTTAAATTAGTTTAATTCTGACTATTTCTCACAATTCTGAGAAAAAAGAATTCTGACTTTATATCTTGCAATTCTGACTTTATAACTTGCAATTGCAAGTTTATATCTCACAATTCTGAGAAGAACGGTAAGAATTGTGAGATATAAACTCGTAATTGTGAGAAAAAAGTCAGAATTGCACGTTTTTATCTTGTTTATTTTCAAACAAGTTTAATTCTACTTTAGCCTATATCAAGCAATTTTGAGAAAAAAGTAAGAATTGTGACTTTATATCACGTAATTCTGACCTTATAACTTGCAATTGTGAGTTTATATCTCACAATTACGAGAAAAACATCAGCATTCTGACTTTATTTCTTGCAACTGTTTATATCATAAGTCTGAGAAAAAAAAAGCATGAATTGTGACTATTTTTTGCAATTCTGACTTTATAGCTCGCAATTGTGAGTTTAAATCTCAAACAAAAATATTAAATCAGTAGTAAAAACTCTTTCCAAAATTATAATAATAAGAGCCATTATTAATAATTGAGCACCAATAATTGCTGCCCATAATTAAGCACCAAATCAGCATATTAGAATGACTTGGATTCAATCAGTTCCCAATTGTCCACCTTCAACTGATTGACTTTGATAGCCTGGGTCTTCATTCACTTTCACTACATGCAAAAAGCATTTCTAATAACACAAGGATGAACAAACGACGTTAGAATTTCCATTTGTGCCTGAACTATCTCTTTAAAACACTTTAAAGCAAAGGGAGCGATGAAATCCCCAGCCTTAAATGTATGCCATCCTTTTGTGAGATAAATTTAGATGATCTGAATGCGCTGGCCAACAGAGACAGCCACACAACCTGTATAAGTCATTGTGCAAGTAGGCTAACTGAGGGAAAAAGAAAAAAGCAGCAGTGGATGTTTAGGGAGAAACCTATAAAGCAGAAACTGGCATTGTTAGACAGCATGCAGTTCATCACACTATGGAAGCTGGGAATGATGCAGACCGAGCAATTAAACAAACACTTCCTTTTTCCGATCAGAACTGCAGAGATGCGAAAGGTCAATGTCCTCCTGCTGCTCTGTTTTACAGAGTTCTTCAGAACTGGCCAACTTTACTGTGACAAACACTTGACCCTGATGATGTTTAACAAGTACACTTGAGATATCTAAGCCGGGGAGTGTCTCAACAGGAAGAGACCACATCCTAACTGAGAACAACACAACTGAAGCACATTTACACGCAAAATCCACACTACCAGCTGATTTGAATGCACACTGCTCACATAAGCGCTACATATTGAACAGTTAACCCAATTCATTACTTTTTACATATCAAAGATGAGCATTTCCGTGCCCAGGAAAGAAGAGTTGTGGACATACCTGCGTGTTCAGAGAGAGAGGCATTGCGCTTTTTGGTCGGTGGTTGGTCCGAACCTTAGCGTAAAAATCCACCATGTCTTTGTTTAGATCAGTCAGTACAGCTGATCAGAAAAAGTCAAACTTAAGTTATCCAACAGCCAGCATCATGGTGAACAAGCTGCACGCGCTCTCACGCACACTCATGCAAACATATACACCCTCTGCGTCTGCAGCCGATGTTGCCACTAATGAACATCTGTCTTAAAGCGCGACTCTGCTAGAGAGAAAGGGGGAGGGGCAAATAAATAGAACAGATGGATGGTGAGAGACAGAGGCAGGTTTGACTGTACTATGATGAACACATGAAAATGCAGAGACAACGGGTCAAAAAAATAAGCGTTGACACTGGGAAGGTGTGTGATTGCTTGATTCCAGGTCACTTTGTGAACATAATCTTACACTGTGAAGTCTGAATTGTCTAAGTTCCTCTATTTCCTCATCGAAACAGAACCTGCACTAGTCAAAGTTACTGACTTGAGTACATTTCCTCAATTTCCTCCAAATTACACCGTTTGACCGTAATCCTTCTGACAGCCAAAAAAAAGCTTGCTTGCTCAATAAACAATACAGGATTGCTCAGAGGTCCGTCTTTTATAACCTAAAGTGAACATGAATTCATAACTGAACTTTTGTTATTTTCTTATAACATGTTCCTGGTCTTATTCATGCATGTTATTTAAAAAAGAATAAAATCTTTATCTTTCTTCAAAATGTAGTAACTTGAAACTAATTTCCTTCTTCAGTGACTTCACTTAGGACGCGTGAGCGATTATGTTTCCAGTGGCCAAACAGTCATTCAGGCGTTATTTCTGGTATGTACCGCACACTTTTCATATTACATATTATTCTTGTTGAACATCCTATTTAATTTGTAAATATGTCTCTGTATTACGGAAGCAAAATGGGAAAATAACGTCAATTTCTGGCAACCTAATCAGCTTTTTCCAGGACATTTAAATAGGCGTAATTCTTGACATACACTACCAGTCAGAAGTTTTTGAACAGTAAGAATTGTATTGTTTTTTAAAGTTCTTTTTTTTTTTTTTTAAATCTGCTCACCAAGCCTGCATTTATTTGATCCACCATACAGCAAAATATTGTGAAATATTTTTACTATTTAAAATAACTACTTTCTATTTGAATATATTTTAAAATCAAAGCTAAATTTTCAGCATCGTTACACCAGTCTTTGACAAATTCTTTGATGAACAGAAAGATTCAAAGATCAGCATTTATTTGAAACTTAAAAAGGTTTGTAACATTATACAGTCAGCTTGAGCTTTATTTAGCAAGGATGCTTTAAATTGATCAAAAGTGATGATAAACATATTTATAATGTTACAAAAGATTTATATTTCGGATAAATGCTTATGAACTTTCTATTCATCAAAGAAACATGAAAAATTATACTCAGCTGTTTTCAACATAATAATAATAAATGTTTTTTTTGAGCAGCAAATCAGAATATTAGAATGATTTCTGAAGGATCATGTGACTGGAGTAATGATGCCAAAAAATCAGCTTTGAAATCACAGGAATAAATTACATTTTAAAATATATGCAAATAGAAAACAGTTATTTTAAATAGTATGTGTTTTTGTTGTATTTTCGATCAAATAAATGCAGGCAGGGTGAGCAGAAAAGACTTCCTTAAAAAACATTAAAAATCTTTTGACTGGTAGAGTATACTACAAGTTCATAGTTATAAAAGAAATCGTTTAAGATAATTTGTTCTTACAAAAAAGACAAACAAAAAACAAACAAAAGACAAACAAACAAACAAATAAATAAATAAAATATTATGTATATATATATATATATATATATATTAAGATCTTCGACTTAAGATACTTTTATAGTTTTCATAAATATTTTACATTTTTTAGCTTTTATTGTTATATTTTCATTTTTCATTTTTATTTAGTTTTAGCCATTTTGGTCCATTTTTGTCATATTTATCTTTTAATATTTCTATATAGTTTGTTATTTATTTTTAGTTTTAGTTATTTTAGCTAGCATTTACAGTAACAATTTTTATAGTTTTTATTTTATCTATAATAATTCTGATCTGAGTACACGTTGAGACAATGTTGACATCTATTCTGAAATTTGTGTAAAATTACTGGAGAATTTTACACAGGATAAAAAACAGAGAAGCAGTTTTTTTTTTAATCCAGAATGAAATGTAAATAGCAATAGATCTTTTCTACCGTACTGTAATGTACATATGAGTGTAACTATAGATCTGGAACATCCATTCACACTGTAAAAAATAAAAACACACAATTTGTTGAGTCAGCTTAAAATAATTTGTTACCCTGCTGCCTTAAAATTTTAAGTTCAGTCAACTAAAATAAGTTTAGTCAGCTTGAAATGTTAAGTTGTACTAAGCAACAACTTAGATATTTGTGTCTGCTAAACTTAATAGATGGGTAAGTATCCCAGCTGCCTTACCTTCAACTCACTTAGTATAATTTAACATTTCAAGTTGAATAAACTTTATAAAATTTATAAAATAAAATTTTAAGGCAGCCAGGTTACAAATTACAAGTTGACTCAACAAATTGTTTTTTACAGTGCAGAACAGATATGGTGAATTTTCATTTCATGCCAACTCTAACATTGAAAGTCCACTGAATTACATTGAAACATGCGGCTATCATGTCATGTGCTATCATTTCTCTGGACCAGAGCAGACCAGACTTCTTTCGCCCTAATGGAAAGCATATTTACACCGTCTGAATCGTTCCCTATCCCCTATATGGTGCACTACATGCCACTCACCCTAAATTAAAATACTAATTCTGTAAACAAGTGACCGATTTCAGCCGCAGCTTCAGCGTGTATTTATATTGTAGGGGGCGGGGCGTTTCAGCTTCTAGAGAGCATTTGATTGGACAGAAAGTTTGATGAGAAGCTGAAGTGCAGGGTGATGCCATCAAAATCGTAGATCCATACTGGCAAAAGTTAGAGACTGTAAGTTTTGAATGCTTATATCTTGTAAGTGCAAATTTTGTCATTGTTTTGGAGCACACTAGATTATAGATAACCTTAAAGGAGAAGTCCACTTCCAGAACAAAAATTTACAGATAATGTACTCACCCCCCTGTCATCCAAGATGTTCATGACTTTCTTTCTTTGGTTTTTGAGGGAAACATTTCAGAATTTTTCTCCATATAACGGACTGCTATGGTGCCCCGAATTTAAACTTCCAAAATGCAGTTTAAGTGCGACTTCAAACAACCCCAAATGCAGTTGTAAACGATCCCAGTCGAGGAAGAAGGGTCTTATCTAGCGAAACGATGGGTTATTTTCATTAAAAAAAATTAAATTCAAGTACTTTTTATAATCTCAAACGCTCATCTTGTCCTGCTCTCCCTGAACACTGTGTATCCTGGTTCAAGACAGTTAGGGTATGTTGAAAAACTCGTATTTTCTCCCTCAACTTCACAAATCATTTCAAAATCATCCTACATCGCTAGAGAAGTACCGATCCAGTCTTTGCAAAGTGAACATGCAAATAAGATCAAACACCCTTAACAAAAAAGGTAAAACAGCGACATAGGACGATTTTGAAGTTGAGGGAGAACATGAGATGGGAGTTTTTCGACATACCTTAACTGTCATGAACCGGAAAAAAAACAGTTCAGGCAGAGTAAGAGCGTTTGACAAGTATATAAATCTTATTATTTTTCAGAAAATAACCGATCGTTTCGCTAGATAAGACTCTTCTTCCTCGGCTTGAAATAGTTTACAACTGCATTTAAACACATTTAAACTACATTTTGGAAGTTCAAACTCGGGGCACCATTAAAGTCCACTATATGGAAAAAAACAATTTCTTTACGACTGAAGAAAGAAAGAGATGAACATCTTGGATGACAAGGGGGTGAGTACATTATATGTGAATCTTTGTTCTGGAAGTGGACTTCTCCTTTAAGGCTAACATATTTATAATAAAAGCCAAAAAACTTCAATTCTGATTTCATGGGGACTTTTTAAAGATTAAAGTGCAACTCAACACAAATATACAAGCTTTAGAAAGCTGCGAAAACATGTGTATTTTAAATCCCATGATGTGGTAGCATGATAGAAATAAGAGGACAAGGGCCACTGTGTTGAGCTGTGACATCTGATCAACATTTCAACTGTGAATGTTTAGCAATGTTCAAAGCAGGAAATATATTTAGGATACGCAGGGGGAATTACTCAACTGTACATCCATGCAGTCTGAAAAGGCAACACAACAGCTGATAACAGCTTCCTTGTCTGAAATCCAATCTTTGCAAATTTGAAACAACACTGTTTTTTTCCCTGTCTGTGGTCGAGGAGACAGAGATCCTAAAGTATGGATATCACACCTATGTTCAACCTCTTTTTCCTCCTTCTAATGATGGATGTAAGCGACAAAGACCAGGTACATACAGTTCCTGGAACAAGTCTAAAGTAAAAATGCACAAGCCTGTTTCACAAGCAGTTTTGTTATTCAAATCTTTAACATGGCAGCCTACAGCTATATGACCTGGATACTACCAAGTCGGGCTAAATAAAAACACAGAAAACTCAGATGTAGATGAACATCTGAACTTTCATTTTGAACTCCACTCCAAAAATGAGCAGGAAGGACATGACTTAATGTGTAACGCAATGTCCCGAACTATTCATAGCACTCTGCAATTTCATTTTTTACCCTGAGGGAATCTTTGCACTTGATTGACAGCAGCTAAGAGTTTCTCTCCTAAAGCATCAATGGTATGAAATCCATCATGATTTAGTGCTCATTCCATAAAGTGGAATGTGAACAACAGTCTAGTCCTTAAGATCTTTGCACTAGTTGTTTTGAAACACACACACACACTCTTTCTCAGGCGTTAAACCACCCATGAGATTACGACACATACTACACGCACTTAAAATCAGGGTGTAGACAAAACTAGAAGCAATAGGTATGTTTTCATGATTTAATTCTCAGTCTGCATGCCTTGTTGCACTTCTGGTCACATGATTTATCAGAAAAAAGGAAAAGAATATTTACATAACTATCCTTTGTGCAATTCTATGCAGTTCACGATTTGCTACAAACCGATTACGCCATGTGTGTCATTAAAAAAAAATAAAAAACACTGTCGTGCTGTGAAAATATGCTCTTTTTGTTTGAAAATCCCAATCAGCAGATACAGCCAATCATTTAACCAGTGGTGTGAGTTTGGGGGCGGGACTATCTGGTAGTTTGACCACTGGAAGATAGGGGGAGTGGTCTGGAAACCTGTTTGGACTGCATATAGAAAAATGTACGTAAGACGTAAGACTCTCTGAGTAATTATGGTCATTTATGACTAATGGTTTCTATGCATTGTCGTAAAGGAAATCATTTGTCCTACTAAGCCAGCCTGACCTAAATGCTGCCTTCACATACATCAGAATTATCATAAATATGAGTTTCCTAGATGGAAACTGGACATGAACGGCCTCTCAGGTCACTTTTACAACTGGTAAACTGACGTTTTTGAGTTGACCGGGCCATAAACTTTGCATGGCAGAGGAGTAAACAGTTGCGTTAGTGGCTGTTAAGTTTCATTCATTTTTCCACATTTACATATATAAATAACCATTTGATTTATATTGTATGTATTTTACACAGCGAAAATTACTGGAATTGTCAGCAAGATGACTAGATATGCGAATGTATACAAAAAGTGCCTGTAATGTTTTTATGAGTGCTTGTCATGTTTGTATGGGATGCTATATTTTACTGAAAATCTATTGAATAGTCACTCTCAGAAAAAGGTATTAATTTAGGTACTAACATGTATTCTTTAAGGTATTAATATGTACCTTTAAGGTACATATATTCATTTTTTTAGGGGTAAATAAGGTAGGAAAGTATAACTTTTTGCCCCAGTGACAGCTTTTGCACATTTTTTTTATAAATATTTTTGACTTAATAAAGTTGACTAAGTCAAAAGTTTACATACACCTTGCAGAATCTGCAAAATGTTAATTATTTTACCAAAATAAGAGGGATCATACAAAATGCATGTTATTTTTTTTTTATTTAGGACTGACCTGAATAATACATTTAGTCCACAAGAGAAAATAATAGTTGAATTTATAAAAATGACCCCATTAAAAAATGTACATACACTTGATTCTTAATACTGTTGTTACCTGAATGATCCACAGCTGTTTTTTTTTTAGTGATAGTTGTTCATGAGTCCCTTGTTTGCCAGTTTTTGCCAGTTTGCCACTATTCTTCAAAAAAATCCCACAAATTCTGTGGTTTTTTAGCATTTTTTGTGTATTTGAAACCTTTCCAACACTGACTGTATGATTTTGAGATCCATCTTCTCACATTGAGGACAACTGAGGGACTGAAACTATTACAGAAGGTTAAAACGCTCACTGATGCTACAGAAGGAAACACGATGCATTAAGAACCAGGGGGTTAAAACTTTTTGAATTTGAAGATCAAGGTAAATTTCACTTATTTTGTCTTCTGAAAGGGTTCAAATAAACAAAAATGCTGAAAGACACACAGCTGTGGTTCATTCAGGTAACAACAGTTTAAGAATTAAGTGTATGTAAACTTTTGAATGAGGCCATTTTTATAAATTGACAGCTATTATTTTCTCTCATGGACTATATGTAAACATCTTCTATGTGAAATATATTATTAAGGTCAGTACTAAATAAAAAATAACATGCCTTTTGCACGATCCCTCTTATTTTGGTAAAATAATTAACATTTTGCAGATTCTGCAAGATGTATGTAAACTTTTGACTTGTACAACTGTATCTTCAATAGGCTACATTTTGGCTTTAATAAGATTTCCCCAAATATTAGGCAAGAATGAACCTGGTGTTCTCTGTGATTCCTCTTCTATCTGACAACAAACCACCTGAATGCAACAAACTCGTAATTACTACTAGTACGAAATGTCCAAAAGCATCTGATTTCAATATAAATAATGTAGCTGTAGCCATTATGTAGAAAATAATATATCATCTACTGGCCTCATTTGCACATTTAACCACTATATATTTGCAAACGCAAGAGTCGTTCAGACACATTTCATCAGATTTTATATCAAGCACCATCTGAGAGGATGGGCGGACTGCAGGAGTGCATCAGCACTGTTAGATACAAACATCACTTCTGTCTAGCATACCAATAGCTAAGGAATTTACAGCTATAATGGATTCAGAAAGAAGTGATTGTAGGGTGCACAGAGAGGACAGCATGCTGCTGATTACTTAACCAAATTACTTATCAACCAATGAAATTGAGGCTGCAGAATCAGCGGCTTGAACTCCTACCGCTCTTTTCACACACACACATTTTTACAGAGGGGCCATTCAGGGGACCCAGCAGCTCCCCCTCTGTGTTACATCACCAATCATGGCCTGGAATCCTGGATTACCTCATTGAAAACTAAAAGTCTGAGAGCTTATAGCACACTGCAGCCATTATCTGCCCATCATCACTCAGGTACCTTTTCTTCCCCCTCTCTCAAATGTGCATATTTACATACTGTGGCAAAGGCAACTACCATAAAATAGACTGCTGCAGCATTCAAATTCAACGTGATTAAAAACTCATCACCACATTTTTAGATTGTTGTGGTGATTGACTATGCCCTTGTGCTCTGGGTGGTTTCTACTAGGGTTGTTGGTAGGTCTGCATGATATTTTGGTCCCTGCTTCAAAGCAAGTTTTTTTTAGTCTGGCTTTTTGTCGGTCCAGACAAGAATCTTAAGCACAAACGGCGGCATGGCCATACTAAAAATGTGTTACCATGATCTTATGTTGAAGTTTCACATCCTGTTCTAAGAAGTGTGGAAAAACAGTCTTACACTATCAGTGAGGTGACAGCAACGGTCTCACCAATTAATTTCCATTTATCATTCTGGGCCTATATAATTCACAGGTAACACTTTCAAGTAGGCTGTACGATTATGAAAAAAATCATAATTGTCGATTATTCCCCTGATATTGTAATTGCAATTATTAATTACGATTATCACAATTTACATTGAATGATGTTTTGAATAGCTTTGTACTATTGTTTGAAGCAACTGCATGCCACATTTTTAGGGCTGCGACGGTCGCAATGACAACCGCACCACCGCGGTGGTCAGTTGCCACCGGCAATACTGCACGTGACGTCACATAATCTATAACAAGCATAAAATACCGTGTTTCTGCAACAATTTCTCTGCCGTGGCCGTTTTTAGTGTCCCCGCCGGCAGCAGCAGCGAGCGCAAGTGCCTTCGCAGCTACTGGAAGAGATCCGCGTTCAAACGCACACAATAGGCTAAAGCTTTCAAAGCTCCGGGAAAACTAATTACCATGAATGTGTCAGGGGGAATAAGGAGATAGTCGAATGAATTATTAATAAACTAGTGTTTTCTGAGCCAGTGTCGCAAAGATGACGATCCTGAGTCGCCATCTGCTCATTGGACGCGCTGTTAGAGAGAAATGCATCTCTACGGATTTTATAATGAAACAGTTTTTGTTTTCGATTTTATTTTTTTTTAAATAGTAAAGTAATAATTTAAAGCTTTCTATAGATATATTTATCCTGACTGTAAGGCAAGTATTCGCTGAGTTTCGTTTCATTTTTTGCAGCGCTCCTGTTCAACACCGAGACATCAGAAAGCGCATCTTGTTTGTTTTCGTTATTTTTACAAAAGCACAACATTTTGTTGATATTGTGAGTGCACGCAAATAAAATTAGACCCTTTACAGTTCCGGATGATATATTACGCTTACCTTTATGAACAAAGATTATGGCGTATTTAAATTTTTTTGCAAGTGATTGCGATGGCGCCTCCATGTCCTGCAAAGCGCATTTAGCTTCCACTCTCCAACAAACGATTGTATGCGCAAAATAGCGTTAAAATAAGTTAAACGTTTAAAATAACATTGTGATATGCATGAAGTTTTTTTTTAGGCAAGTCGTGATGATTTGAGAACGCAAAATTGATCAAACATAGGCTGATCAACTCACTGCCTGCCTCTGGCCACTTGGTCGTTACTTTAAAAAAGCAAAAACCTTAATTTAACAAACAAAAAAATGTTCCAAACATATTTCTAAATTAACTTTATAAAAAAACGAAAAGAATTATAACAACGTTTCTATTAAAGTCAAAACTGAGCTATTTTAATGGATGCAACAGTGTAATGGGAAAGAGAGAGAAAAGACTCGGGCTCCAGTCGGACTCGGGCCGGTAATTTTGATGAGCCGTCGGACAAGGGTGGGGCAAGGTTGTTACGAACTTATGCAACAAATGTTCGCTTAATATCTACCGTTCTTATTTTGGCTACTTTCTTATTTAACTGTATAATTTCTTTGATATTTACTTTAGTGATTTGTAGGCTGAAATAAACACGCACGTTTGTTAATAATTTTTAAGCCTCATTTTTTATGTTTCCAAAAAAGAAAAAAAAAAAAATGTATATATATATATCTCAACACTGCGCCACCGACGGTAGTTGGTCCATTACCACCGCGGTGGAAAAAATCTGCCACCGTCACAGCCCTACACATTTTTTATAAATAGTTTCTACTAAAATATAAAACAAGTAAAAATGTAAAAATTAAAACAATGAGAAACACACACAGACACACACAAACACACGTCTTAAGAAAGCAGAATAGTGTAAGTAGATTTTTTTTAATTGTGCCTTTGAACGATTACATAATTGTAACTGTAATTGTAATCACATTAGAAATTCAATTAATTGTGCAGCCCTACTTTCTAGCCAATTAAACATGACTATTGACTTTTTAAATCACCTCATAATTCCAGACAATCAAGGTTTTTAAACCTCACTGGTTCTTGTGTGATGACATCATGACATTTAGTCATAGTCAGTTTATACAAGAGTTGATCAATGCTTTCAGTTTGATTTGAGAATGAATAACTTTGGATTACTTACAGTTCCTTCCTGAAACTTTAATGCTTCCTGAAATTGCATTGCATAGAGGGGAAAAAAAAAAACACCTGAAAGATTCTTCACTTTTGGAGTAGATTTAATTCTCCAATAGCAAAAACTGAAACTTCCCCTATTCACACCTGGTATCCCACAAAATGTACAGACATGCCCAGTGCAAAAGAGAACCGAGAACTCGAGCGCTGCTTTCAATCTACCAGCTGAGGAAGTCTGGGTGCGTTTTTAACCTTCTGAAACTACTTTCCATTAGCAGTGAAAGTGATATAATATATTATAATATAATATATAATCTTTGCCCCTGCCTTTTTAATGAATGAATAATATGTTTTCTCCATGTTTAATCAATTTTTTGGCATCTAAACAGATCTGTGGTGTGACAAATTCATTTTTAATAGTACAATTTAATTAGAGGTCGACCGATTATTGGCGCTGAAATTAAGCATTTTTATGGTCATTGGTATCGGTCATTTTCAAAACAATTAAATAATTTAAAAGCATTTAAAGAAAGCTTTTGTCAGAGCCCTTGTTATTCTTAATTTTGACATTTATTTTCATTTTTACAGCAGACATACATTACCTGTCAAAAGTTTTTGAGCAGTGTATTTATTTGATCCAAAGCAAAAACAGTAAAATTTTGAAATATTTTTACTATTTAAAATGTAATTTATTCCTGTGATTCCAAAGCTGAATTTTTAGCATCATTACTCCAGTTACATGATCTTTCAGAAATCATTCTAATATTCAAATTTTCTGCTCATTTATTATTATTATTATGTTGAAAACAGCTGAGCAGAATTTTTTCAGGTTTCTTTGCTAAATAGAAAGTTCATAAGAACAGCATTTATCTGAAATAGAAATTTCATTATAAATGTCTTTATCATCACTTTTGATCAATTTAAAGCATCCTTGCTAAATGAAAGTATTAATTTCTATAATTCCTAGTATATTAGAATGATTCCAGAAGGAACATGTGACAATGAAGACTGGAGTAATGATGCTAAAAATTAATCTTAGATCACAGAAATAAATTATATTTTAAAATATATTCAAAAAGAAAACAGTTATTTAAAATAGTAAAACTATTTCAAAATTGTACTGTTTTTGCTGTACTTTGGATAAAATAAATGCAGGCTTGGTGAGCAGAAGAGGCTTCTTTAAAAAAACATTAAAAATCTTACTGTTCAAAAACTTTTGAATGGTAGCGTATAATCTATCGGTTCAAAATACTGGTTATCGGTCTACTTGATCTGAAAAAAATCGGTATCTGCACTGACCCTGAAAAACATATCGGTCGACCTCTAGTCCAAATAGTACATTTAATCTCTAAAAAAGAAACTATAAAAAAAATACACAATAATTAAAGATAAATAAAACCATTTAAAATAGTTTTGAATGGAGTATACCATGATGACACACTGCAAGACAGTGCTGACACTGCTTGAATTTTCATGACAGCTGCCCAATTATAGCATGCAGACCATCCAACAAGCAAGTTCTTTTCCTGCGGCGTCAAAACAAACTGGTGGTAGAAGAACTTCCCATATTTTGTTGAATAGAGAAAGGCAGAAAGCCATGCTGAAAGGAGCTGGAAAAGCAACAAATGGCTCAAAACTCTGATTTATTTGTCTAGAATGAACCAGTGTTGATCCAATTACTTAGTTACTGGAGGAGGAGAATAGCTGAACATTTATTTTATTTAGTAAATGTTGTGGAAATTTGCATCAGTGTACCACTGTGCTAAAATTAAACTCCCCACCTATAAAGTGCCGTCCTAATTACTAAACGAAGCACAAAGACATGAGCTCATCACCACAGAGCAACAGCCACAAAGATATAAACTCTACAGGCGGACATAACTCAACAACAACAGTTAATCAGTGACTTTATTTGATAACACCTTGAAAATGCTGTAATTTGCAATGATTAAGTGGAGAGACAAGCAGTAACTTAGTCTTTATATACCTGCCAAATATCTGCACTTGGATTCATTTACAACAGTAGTAGCACTACCAGCACTCGACTGGGCACAAACTTGCATCCTAAACTACTCCACCTATGCTGCTCACACTCACGCGTGACGCTTCAGTCATGCACATGCACTAGGATCCGGGGTCTTCCAGTGCACAGCGATGTGTGAGATGCATTAGCATAAGCTGACCTACATATCCGGGACTGCACACCAGCGCTACGCATTGTGCCCATCGAAATGAATGGCACCTCATCCATGCCACTGCTGAAACCACCATCTCTATGGAAACCAGAACTTCACTGGCAGGCCTCCAGAGTTTTTTGTGCTGTCCCACCAAACTAAAATCCACAGAGAAGGCCAGCAAACACTTGCAGACCTGATGAAATGGTCACTGCTAGGAAAAATGCTAGAGAATTACATTTAATGCACAATTCTTTATAGCAATATGGAAGGCTCTTGGCTCTATGATGACATTTGTGTTTGCAAATCACACTCTGACTGACCGCTAATTTCAGAGAGCTATGTTAATACCTAGCAAAAAGTACACCATGGTGGTACAATGTCACAGTGATGCATCAGATCAGGGTAAAAATTATAAAGGATGTCTAGATAAAAAAGAGATAGCTTTGTAGAAATTATAATTTGTTTTCAAATTGTTTTAGAATTAGTTAAGTGGTGTAACTAATAAATAAAGAATACTCAAATACATTAATTTCAACCTATTATTATTATTATTAATGTACGTACAATACCAGTCAAAAGTTTTTGAACAGTAAGATTTTTAATGTTTTTTGAAAGTCACAAAGCTTGCATTTATTTGATCCAAAGTACAGCAAAAACAGTAAAATTTTGAAATATTTTTACTATTTAAAATAACTGTTTTCTATTTGAATATATTTTGAAATGTAATTTATTCTTGAGATTTCAAAGCAGATTTTTTAGCATAATTGCTCCAGTCACACGATCCTTCAGAAATCATTTTACTAGATACATAATAATAAAAAAAATTTATGTTGAAAACAGCGGAGTAGAATTTTTTCAGGTTTCTTTGATGAATAGAAAGTTCAGAAGAACAGCATTTATCTGAAATAGAAATATATTGTAACATTACAAATGTCTTTATTATCACTTTTGATCAATTTAAGGCATTCTTGCTAAATAAAAGTATTAAATTCTATCATTTCTTTCCCTAAAAAATTATACTGACTCCAAGTTTTTGAATGGTATAGTGTATAATGTTACAAAAGCATTTTATTTTAGATTATTTTAGATGGTGATCTGTGGATCTTTCTATTCATCAAAGAATCTTGAAAAAAATCTACTCAGCTGTTTTCAACACAATAATAATACATTTTTTTGAGCAGCAAATCAGCATATTAGAATGATTTCTGAAGGGTCATGTAACACGGAAGACTGGAGTAATTATGCTGAAAATTCAGCTTTGATCACAGGAATAAATTAGTTTTTAAAATATATTCAAATAGAAAGCAGTTGTTTTAAATCGTAAAAATATTTCAAAATTTTACTGCTTTTCTGTATTTTGGATCAAATAAGTGCAGGCTTGGTGAGCAGAATAGATTTTTTAAAAAACATTAAAACTCTTACTGTTCACAAACTTTTGACAGGTTGTGTTTACTTATTGATTTATTACTTTCATTCCTACAATCTCAAGTTTTTTTTTCTTGGAGTTTTAATAACTACAATCTGTCTTTAATCTTAAATATTAAAATGACTTTTAATTCAGAAATTAACATAATAGACGAGGTGTATTCAAGATTAATGCATTTTAATTTTAAACCTGGTCGTGCTAGGCTAATGTGATCGCGATATTATCTTTCACAGTATCGTGATGCCATTCATTTTATGCATTTAAATTATGCAAGTAGAAATCGATACAAGTTTTATCCGTCAAATCCACTCAGTTCTGTCAGATTGCTCATCGCATCTCTCCCAACAGGAAGCGCGGGATTATTTTGTCATACCTTACAGCAGGTGTTTGCACAGGTGAAACTTTTCCCTCTCCAAACGCTTAGATTACAAAAGGCTGCAAACGATATTCCAACCGGCAATAAAACCGCTGTTTATAATCCATCTTTTTTAATGCTACCTTGCTTTAATCGTCCCTCCGCAGGGAATCAGGTGCGTTTGTGGGAGTGGTTGCAAACGCCTGGTACTGTACCTCCCTACAGTGCCACTCACACTGACTAGGGCACTCGGCAGCAACTCACCTAACCTGTTGTGCTCTTCATTTGACTGGTAGTATGGTTGAAAACCCCTTCCCCCATACACAGTCAAATTAGCAGGCTTATATTTAGATCCATGCAGCATGTTTTGCTTCTCTCAAAACATAACGACGTAAACTCCGTGCTAACTCTAGCAGGCTAATAAAAGTTTTCATACGCACCGTATAGAGCGTCTTGAGACCGGTGTGGTGGATAAAACGGATGGAGAAGCCGGTTCTGTGCCGGTGAGGGACAAACAGACAAGCAAACCATTGACATGCAGATCACTTGGCAGGGAGCTCCAGAAATGGAGTCTGACTGGGCGTTTGATCAGGGTCGAAACGTCGCTAATAAATGTACATTCTCTTCAAACTTAGAACATCCGAATATGTTTAGTCCACATTAGAATGCGAATTATTAGAGAATGAGGATTGTTTGACTCTTAACAGTTTGACTGTTCAGTTTACACCTGGCCAGTAAGAACAGCTTTAATTTTTCATATTAAATAAGGAAAGTTTCAAACGTCGTTTTTCTGTTACCACACAACACTACTTGTGCGGTTAGGATCGGTATGGGACTTAGCAAGCTATTTTTATTAATGATTTACATAAGTTTACATATCACAAGTAGGCTATATCACAAAACGTCAGTTTAGCTGCTTTTAAAGTCTCAAAGTTTGTAGAGGGCTCCAAAACTACTCTAGAGGAATCAGAAAACCTTTAAATTCTTTAAAGACGCTGATAATTTCTTTAAAAACGTAATGCTAATTAAATGACAACAAAACCAACAGTGTGTGAACTACCCTGAAAATTAGTCTGAATGTTTATTAGGAAATGTTCTCAGAACTTTAGCTAAGGTTTTCTCAAAGTTATGAACAAACGTTCTCCCAGTAACGTTAATAGAACAGTCATTTAGAGTAATGAGATGGGAGTTTTTCGACATACCCTGTCATAAACAGGAATACACACAGTTCTTGCAGAGCTAGACCAAGACAAGCGTTTGCGGTTAAAAAGTATATAAATTGTAGTTGTTTTTTTTTTAGAAAATAATTCGCTGGAATCATTTAATGCCCTTTGAAGCTGGACTTAAACTGCATTTTGGAAGTTCAATCTCGGGGGCAATCGTCTTTAGTAGTGTTCTTAAAACATTAGCATTAACACATTTATACATCGTTCATGGAATGTTTGTATTCTGAATCGTTTTAGTTGGATGTTCGTTTAATGTTTTTTTTTTTTTTGTCACTAAATGTTTCAGGGGGTAAGGAGAACATTAAAAAGTAACATTCCCATAATGATAAAAATAATAAATGATAAAATGGAATGTTCCCTTAACATTCATATAGAATATAGTTAAGAAAAGGTAAAAAAACAAACAAACAAAAAAAAAGTATCCATTTAGAGAATACTGAAAAATAATGTTTTAAAATCATGTTAGCAAAACATTCTTACAACATTTTTTTTTTTTTAAATGAGCCCCTTTCTGTTTGAAAAATCCTGGAAAATATATGACATGCCATTATGTAAGGGATAATGCATGGCTAGCTGTGCATTAAACAATTTTATACTACAGGCCATTGAATGCTTGAATCTGATTGGCTGATGAACGTTCTGAAGGTATGCATTATTTTCATGGAAATGCAAGGCAAACGTAATTCCAGGCAGCTCTTGACCGCATTACATGTCTATATCACTTCGCCACATGATTTCAGTTACTTCAAAGGTCCTTACAGCCTAAAACAGCAAATTAACCAAAACCCACAATGACACTGGCCAAATAAATAAATACAGTAAATAATAGGATAAAAACAACAGATTATTTCCATGGTTTTGCCACAAAATTACATTTTATTATGTACGGAAAACACATATGCTATTTCTCCCACTCTCCCTTGCTTACAGATGCACACAGATACAGTTTGCACAGTTAGCACTGCTCTGATGATTAACAACATTTCTCACAATCGAGTTAACAATGGTGCTGTTCCTGAATAAAATTAACTTATAGTAGAGACAATGCATCACCACCTTGGGTGTGCATTATTTTCGAAGAATTCAACAGCCCGTCATCAGTCTTTCCTTACTTAATGCAAGGCGTGGAGGCCAAGAACCACTCAACGCAAAGTGGATAAGTGGCGGTATCCCACTTATACCATGGTCATTTGTTAGCATTGACAAGTTAATGCTGTTAATGATGTTTGCAGCACAATATTTGACCGGACGGGTAAAAATGACGGTTATTTTCACCAGTCACGGATCGTTAGCTCTAGCATTCTGCCTGCTTCAGATCAGACAAAGAGATGAAATAGTACGGTGTGATCACATTTATAAGAATGAATTATAGCATTCATTTCAATTATTGATAGAGAGAAAGAGATAGAGAGATGAGAATGTGTGTGTTTCCTGCGTCTGTACGTCTCTCTAGAAACAATTAGCTGTTTTACTTCAACAACAGCAAATTTACCACCTTGTTGCTGAGGAATATAGTGTAGTGATCTAGTATCTAGGCTATTTTATTAATAAAAGTCGTGGGCAGCGTTGAAAAGAATTTTCTGTGTATCCGGAGTGCAATCTGCAATTTCCAACACCTCTCTTTCTCTCTCTGTGTGTGGGTTGTGTGTTTATGTGCATCAATTAAAGCTGCGAATTAATATAGAATGTGGATTAAACTGTTTTAGAACTACCTGTGCATTAAACGGTTTTAATGCATACCGGCCAGCCAATCAGAATCGAGTATTCAGACAGACCATGGTATAAGTTAAATATAAAATGCCGTTGCGTCTATTTGTTAATAAAGGATTTTTGTGAACACATTAATATTTTTACATTTAATAAAATAAGACCGTTGGGGTAAGATGCCCATACCTTAATATGTATATAGCTTACCACAATAATGTGTTTACATACTATATGATGCTTACATTGCAGAGGCATTTAAACAACCATTCTTGTACAGATAAGTGACTACTTTTTAATTTTACTTAATACATTGAAATGTGAAAGGGATAATATATTTAACTTCACTTTACCTCCTTACTAGCTTTGATTGAAGTAAACATTGTTTATAGCCTATACAGCGTAAAGTTTTCTTATTTTTTAATCCATCAATGATTAATGCAGCCACTTCTCCACCATCTTTAAGGACAGCCAAATTTCTAAACTGACAATTATAGCTATATTATCAGTTTGAGCAAGATTCATTCATTCATTCATTCATGTTATTTATAATTATTATATTTTCTTTCTTTCTTTTTTGGACACATGAGACAACTTCCCTATAGTTTTGTTTTTGTAGGCTCTGACGCTAATTTGTAGACAGCGCCCCCGTGTGGTCTAGAAAAGCAGCTAAATTATTAAGTGCATTAATTAAGATTATTAATGAATAGGCTATATCTTACCATTTGTGACTCTGGACCACAAAACCAGTGATAAGTAGCACGGGTGCATTTGTAGCAATAGCCATTAATACAATGTATGAGTCAAAATTATCGATTTTTTTTTTTTTTATGCCAAAAACCATTAGGATATCAAGTAAAGATCATGTTCCATGAAGATATTTTGTAAATTTCCTACCGTAAATATATCAAAACTTTAAAAGCCATTTTCTCAATAATTTTGAGATGATGATTTTTTTGCAACCCCAGATTCCAGATTTTCAAATAGTTGTATCTCGGACAAAAAACAAAACAAAACATAAAAAAAATCTAATCAGATCAAATCAATACAACAAAATAAATAAATGCAAAGTAAAACTTTGCATAAAGACTTACTAGAGACAATAATCTAAAAAATGCACATACACACAAATCAAAAACAAGCAAAACTTCACATACAGACTTACCAGAATATAAAAGAAAAACAAAACACAGAACAAAACTTCACATAGAGACTTACTAAAGCAAGAATATTAAAGCGTGCTCAGGGTGTTTTTTTGACTAAGTAACCACCTAGCAACCATTCAGAACACCCTAGCAACTGCCCATAATGTCCTAACATCAAGAAAATATGAAATTATAGTTTTGGATGATTAATAACCAAATAGAATATTTATTTGTACAGTATATTAAGTCAGTATGTCACTTGTAGTGCACATTTAGAATGAAGAAAAAATACATTGTTTTTTATGCCAAAAACCATTAGGATATCAAGTAAAGATCATGTTCCATGAAGATATTTTGTAAATTTCCTACCGTAAATATATCAAAACTTACATTTTAATTAGTAATATGCAACTTTAAAGTCCATTTTCTCAATATTTAGATTTTTTTGCAACCTCAGATTCCAGATTTTCAAATAGTTGTATCTCGGACAAATATTGTCCTATCCTAACATCCTAGTTTATTTATTCAGCTTTGAGATTATGTATAAATCTCCGTTTCCAAAAATTGACCCTTATGACTGGTTTTGTGGTCCAGGGTCACATTTGTCAAGAGAGAACATTGCTCACGGTTGTTATAAAAATACTTGGAGAATAGAAGAGAAATTGCTGTGTAACTTAACTTTGCACACAAAGTATTACTTACCATATTTTTATCTGGTGTGAGAGGGTTTACAGTCGTGTTATTTTCGGCTTTTGAGGATTCTGGTTCTTGCAACGTATCCAAACTTTCATACACATTCATCTCTTTATTCATGGGGCTCCAGATGTCACCCCAGCCTGCTCTATTGAGCATCTGAATATCTTGATCCAGGGCCTTCGAGTCCACCCGAGGCTTTTCCGTTGCATTTTCGGGTGATTTTATCTCCAGTTTTGGGGATTGAGGTATGTTGCCTGTATGTTCAGGCGGCAGTATGATAGACGGTGGTGTTTCCCCATTAGTTGGAAAAGGAGTGTTGGAAGATTTATCTGGAACTGTGTCATAGATGTGGAGTTCAGGCACAGGACCAGCCTCTGCTTCAGTCTTTATGGGATCTGGATCCAAACCCTTCAGTTCGAAGAATTCCTTTGGAATAATATATGTTGATATTCTATGACCGTCTTTCTCCGTGTCTCGTTTTATAGAGGAGAGGACTCGGAGCGTGACCTCCGCAGGCTCGTTGATGGTGGGAAGTCCAACAGGAGCCGTCTCTGACTTGGACTTGAGGGATTCACTTCCACTGAACCCTTCGGGAGGGTCCAGTGGAGTTTGGTTGTTCTCAGGTGGGAGCTCGGTCACATACGTAGCTGGGATGAAAAAAGGCTTGTCGGTTTCATCCCGCCGAACGTGCCACCACGTTTCATTGGTCTTGGCTACTAGGATGTAGTGCTCATTGGGTTTGATGGACACCTCTCTGCCATCTCGAGCAGTGTACGTGTATTCATAATTCACCAGAACCTGCTGTGAAAGTGACATAGTGGCCCACTTCTTCAGATCCCAAACCTGTTATGTGGCTGGTGTTCAGTGCAAACAGGAAATCAGGGTTTGTATACAGTCATCATGAGATCTGAAGATAAAGAAGAGAAAGAGAAAAAAAGAACAATAGGTCATTTGTTTGGAATAACTCCAATCTGAGGTTCAGACAAAATGAAACAAAACACAAATCACAAACAAGACTTGCTAGAAAGAAGAGTATTGAATATTACAAAATACAAAACAAAAAACAAAATATAAAAAAATCAAATCAATACAAAATAAATAAATGCAAAGTAAAACTCTGCATAAAGACTTACTAGAGACAATAATCTAAAAAAAAAAAATGCACGTACACACAAATCAAAAACAAAACTCAAAGCAAAATTTTATGAACAGACTTACTAGGAACAAGAACATAATATAAAAACAAAACTTCACATACAGACTTACCAGAATATAAAAGAAAAACAAAACGAAACACAGAACTAAACTTAATAGAAACTTGCTAAGGCAAGAATATTAAAGGGCGCTCAGGGTGCTTTTTTGACTAAGTAACCACCTAGCAACTATTTAGAACACCCTAGCAACCGCCCAGAATGTGCTAACATCAGAAAATGTAACATAATAGTTTCGGATGATTATTAGCCAAATAGAATATTTATATATACAGTATATTACATCGGTGTGTCACTTGTAGTGTACATTTAAAATAAAAAGGCAAGAAAATAAGTGCTCTTTCAGAGTATTTTACCCTGAATTCTACTTATTTATATTTACATACAGTAACATTACCATTCAAAAGTTTTTGAACAGTAAGATTTTTTAAATGTTTTTTTTAAAGAAGTCTCTTTTGCTTACAAAGCCTGCATTTATTTGACCCAGAGGACAGCAAAACAGCAAAAAATTTGAAATATTTTTACTATTTAAAATAACAGTTTTCTATTTGAATATATTTTAAAATGTAATTTATTCCTGTTATTTAAAAACTGAATTTTTAGCCTCATTACTCCAGTCACATGATCCTTCAGAAATCATTCTCATATTCTGATTTGCTGTTCAAAAAACATTTATTATTATTACTATTATTATGTTGAAAACAGCTGAGTAGAATTTTTTCAGGTTTCTTTGATTAATAGAAAGTTAAGAAGAACAGCATTTACTGGAAATAGAAATCTTTTGTAACATTATACATGTATTTATCGAACAATTTAAAGCATCCTTGCTAACAGACAACCCAACCAAAGTATTAATTTCTATAATTTCTTTCCCCCCTCCCCAAAAAACAAAGTAAATAAAAAATATACAGACTCAAAGCTTTTGAATAGTATAGTGTATAATGTAAAAACTCTTTATTTTAGATAAATGCTGATCTTTGGATCTTTCTGTTAATCAAAGAATAAAAAAATGTACTCAAATGTTTTAAATATTGATAATAAAAATATTAATAAATGTTTCTTGAGCAGCAAATCAGCATATTAGAATGATTTCTGAAGGATCATGTGACACTAAATACTGGAGTAATGATGCGGAAAATTCAGCTTTGATCACAGGAATAAATTACATTTTAAAATATATTGAAATAGAAAGCAGTTATTTGAAACAGTAAAATATTTCACAATATGGAAATATTTTAAGCTTGGATCAAATAAATGCAAGCTTGAGAGAAGAGCAGAAGAGACTTCTTTAAAAAAACATTAAAAATCTTTAAAAAACTTTTGACTGGTAGATTACAAATATGACTTTTTAAAGGGGTGGGACGATCATATTCACAACACAAAATATTTGTGAAATGGAGGAATGCAGACTAACCAGGGGAACCACAGGTGTGTCGGAGAGAAAGAGAGAGATGAGAGAAACCTGTCAGGATTTGTAAAAGCAGACGGCCTCAAAACAGATTTTTTTTTTGTAAGATACTGCCTGCAAGGCAGGTAGTTATATTTTGTTTGTGACTTGTAGTGCAGTGCAAAAAAAAACCCCTACACTGTTTAAATTAGTGTACTATTTTAAATTAAGATTTGGAAGCTAAGAGTACACTAGTAGCAATCAGACATGCTAAATACAAAGTGACAGCTGACTCAACTGCACAACCCCGGCTACAGGAAGTGAGTGTATTTTGCAGAGGAACGCTGCACTAACCCCAAACCTACACAGAAGAAGAGACACAGAAATAGGGGAAACATCAACTGGTAAAACAGGAAAACGCATCATGCTATGTGCAAACTGCAATCTCGGTTTCACTGTGGTTGTTGCAAAATACTAATTACATAATGTATAAAACAGATCATTGGACGTTTTTGTGATGACTGATTAATTGACTCCTTAGTGCATTAATCATAAAAACTGCCACACCAGCAGCTGCTGCTGTCAAAGACGTAAGCGTATGTTTCAAGTACAGCCATCATCTGCTGTGCCTTCATGGAACGAACTGCAGGCAGTTAACGCCTCTAATGTCAAGAAAAATGTGTCCGAACCACTCGTGATCACATTCAGGAGTCTTCACTGCATCCAGTGACTGGTTTGACAGTGTTCAGATGACTGAACAATTAGGAATTATTTCATATTTCATATAAAACATACATGACTCGCAATATATAACGTGTATATATATGTATGTATACACACAAAACTGCCTGTCAAACGATTAATCGTGATTAATCACATACAAAATAAAAGTTTGAGTTTGCCTAATATGTGTGTGTACTGTGTAATTATTATGTATATATAAATACACACAAATCAATGTATATATTTAATAGAAATATGTCATTTATGTGCAAAGTATTTTTATTTATATATAATATAAATTATATAAAAATATAATAAATACATATACTTGTAAATATTTCTTAAATATATACATGAATGTGTTTGTATTTATATATACATAATATTTACACAGTACATACACATATACATATATTAGGCAAATTCAAACTTTTATTTCGTATGCGATTAATCGCGATTAATCGTTTGACAGTCCTTATATACATACACAATATCATAAACTGATATATACAGAACTGAATAGTTACTGTAGGCCAAAAATATGACATATTAATTTTTTTTTTTTATTTTAATCTTATCTTTAATCTTATATTTTGTTAATATCTTCATATTTTAAATCATAATTTCAGTTTTATAACTTTAAAAGCAAAAGCAAAACAAAGTGAAACAAAACCACACTCAAAACAGCGAAAAGTAATATAAAACAAAAGCAAAGTAAAACGCAAATTTTGTACGTGGTTGTGAATCAAGTTTTAAAGTACAACTAAATGCTTTCTTTTAGTCAATATAAAGCTGGAAGTCTTATTTTGCCACTATTATTATCAGTTCCTGATGTACTTATTACTGCTGGAACATACAGAGAGCAACTGTTATGAACAACTGTTGACAGCTGTTCATAACAAACCTGTAGTACGTGCAAATCTGGACAAAATGCGGCACAGATTGTAAGCAGACCGATATAAACAGTCAGATGAGATATCAAATGAACTTACCTTCAGAGAACAGAATAATCCATCGACTCGTTCTCTTCTCTCAGCTCTGGTAATAATTCACTTTAGTCAGAAACCAGCATCTTTGTCTGTTTCTGGTTTAATCCGGGACGTCTCAACCCCATACTTTAGACCTGTAGTGCTGTTTTGTCAGTGTGAGAAAAAAAATGTGCCCAGATTTGTGTTGCTCGACGAGTTTGAGCGAGTGGAAGTGAGCAGGAGGGGTGTGTGAGCGTATAAACATCAGTTCTGATACGACAAACACGAGCAGGTGAATTACAATAGAACTGCATATTAAACCATCACTGCATTTACAGTCAGTAACCAAGCGAAGGAACAATTGTCCAAAGCTGGAAAAACAGAGAAATGAGGAAGCAGACGATAAAAAAGAGAAACGGTGAAGAGAACTTGTCAGCGCCTGTGTGTTTTTGATCATTGACATGGCAACACTGACAGAGGCTTAAGTATACATTTTAGGGCTGTACTTCGCGTGTTTCATTCAAGGCTATTTTGGCTTTATGACTCATGTTTCGAGTCATAATTGGAGTTCGCATACTTCAGACATGGGTGTTGGTGCGAACGCTCTGTTTTATAGACGCTTTTAGGTTCACCTCACTCAAAGTCAGTGGTGTTATTCTCGCGTTGGTTTTCCTTCTGTCTGGCTGTGCTGCGCTGATAACGTGGTCCAGGTCACCAGGAAATGACATGCCCTCTTTTGAATACTGTACGATTTTGAAGTATGGGGTGTGGCTGAGGTTATCATTGAGAAAAAGGCATCCACATATTCATCTGGAGGCCAGAAATACGAACTAACTAACAATAGATAGCCTGTTGTTGGAACATTGGATAAAGTCTGGTTGAAAATTCTTCAGATGGGTTTTTGGCTTTTTTTAAATCACTCCAGAAATCCAAATGCTGCCAACAATCCTTCAGAATACAGATAGGAATGAAACTGGAAAGTTGTAAGTGTTGCTCAAATGGAGTTTTCTATGGAAGACCATTTCCCCAACTGATAAAAAAGGTAACAACAACAACAACAACAGAAAGCCCCAAAGAACTGAGATATAAAAAAAAATTCTGTGTGAGATAGTTAAAAAAAAAAAAAAAACAAAAAAAACAAACTGTAATTATCTTTATTTATTTTTATTTTTTTATTTTCTAGCAGAAAAATGCAGGATGTAAACTCAGAATGCAGAGGAGAAAGAATTTGTATTTGAGAATCTGAATTTGTTAGATGTAAACTCAGAATTGCAACAAAAAAGTCAGAATTCTGAGTTTATATCTCGCAACTCTGATTTTTTCCCCCTTCACAAAGTAAAAAAAAAAAAAAAAAAAAAGAAATAAAAAGGCTCAAATACCCTTTTTATTCTTTTGCAAAACAAGAGAAACAGTAAACTCAGGATTGCAAGAAAAGTCAGAATTCTGGGTTTATGTCTTGCAATTCAGTTTTTTTTTTTCCTCAGAAGTGAAAGAAACAAAGTCTGAAACAAAAAAAAAAAAAAAAAAGTCGGAATTGTGAGATAAAGTCTCAGTTATCCTTTTTTTTATTCTCTGGTGGAAACCAGAAAATTCTGGGTTTATATCTTGCAATTCTTTTTTTTCTCTCAAAGTGCAAGAAGCAGTGGAAAAAAAAAAAAAAGAGATAAAAAGGCTCAATTACCCTTTTTTATTCTCTTGCAAAAAAACAGTAAACTCAGAAAGGTGTAAACTCAGGATTGCAAGAAAAGGAATTTATGTCTTGCAATTCAGTTTTTTTTCCCCACAAAAGTGCAAGAATCAAAGTCAGAGACAAAAAAAAAAAAAAAAGAGAGCTGCGAGAAGAAAAAAAAAAATCAGAAATGTGAGAAAGTCTCAATTATCCTTTTTTTATTCTCTGGCAGAAACAAGAAAAACAGAATTGCAAAAAAAGTCTGAATTCTGGGTTTATATCTTGCAATTCTAATTTTTTTCCCCCTCAGAAATGCGTGAAACAAAGTCAGAGACAAAAAAAAAAAAGGGAGTTGTAAGAAAAAAAGTAAGAACTGTGAGATAAAAAGTCTCAATTACCCTTTTTTATTTTCTGGCGGAAACTGGAAAAACAGAATTGAAAGATGTAAAAAAATTTTCCCCTCAAAGTGCAAGAAACAAAGCCAGAGACAAAAAAAAAAGCGAATTGTGAGATAAAAAGTCTCAGTTGGCCTTTTTTTATTCTTGTGGAAACAAGAAAAACAGAATTGCAAGGAAAAAGTCTGGGTTTATATCGTGCAATTCATATATTTTCTTTTTTCTTCAGAAGTGCAAGAATCAAAGTCAGAAACAAAAAGTCAGAGAATCGTGAGGAAAAAGTCAGAATTGTGAGCTTAAAAGCCTCAATTACCCCCATTTTATTCTCTGGCGGAAACAAGAAAAACTGAATTGCAAGTTGTAAACTCAGGATTGCAAGAAAAAGTCAGAATTCTGGGTTTATATCTTGAAATTCAGATTTTCTTTCCCTCAGAAAGGCAATAAAAAAAAAAAAGTCAGAATTGTAAGATAAAAACCCTCAATTACCCCTGAATTCTGGGTTTATATTTTGCAATTCAGATTTTCTTGTTTCCTCAGAAGTGCAAGGAACAAAGTCCGAGACAAAAACAAGAGAGAATTGTGAAAAAAAAAGTCAGAATTGAGATAAAGACACATTGACCTTTTTTATTCTCTTGCAGAAACAAGAAAAACTGAATTGCAAGTTGTAAACTCAGGACTGCAAGAAAAAGTCAGAATTCTGGGTTTATATCTTGCAATTCAGATATATTCTTTTTCTTCAGAAGTGCAAGAATAAAAGTCAGAGACAAAAAAAGAGAGAATTGTGAGAAAAAAAGCCTTAATTACCCCTGTTTTATTCTCTGGCCAAAACAACAAAAAAACAAAAACAAACAATGCAAGTTATAAACGTAGAACTGCAAGAAAAAAGTCAGAATTCTGGGTTTGTATCTTGCAATTCAGATTTTCTTGTTTCCTCAGTAGTGCAAGGAACAAAGTCTGAGACAAAAAAAAAAAAAAAGAGAATTGTGAAAAAAAAAGCCAGAATTGTGAGATGACCTTTCACAATGACCTTTTTCATTCTCTTGCAGAAACAAGAAAAACAGAATTGCAAGTTGTAAACTCAGGATTGCAAGAAAAAAAGTCTGGGTTTATATCTTGCAATTCAGATTGTTTCCCCCTCAAAGTGCAAGAAAGAATGTCAGAGACCAAAATAAAAAGAGAGAGAGATAAAAAGGATATCAAGGAGTTTGTTTGGTACATACAGGAGAGGGACAAAAACAAACAGACAGAAAAAGAGTGCCAAGAGGTAAGAAAACAGGAAGAACCAGTCAGAGACAAACATAGTGCGATGCGGTTTGAGGGGAATGACAAGTTAAAGACAAAAATAACAAAAATATGCATCTCTCTATAGCTGCTCTGTGATTCTAGAAAACTTTGCTGTTGCTGTTAAGTTCCATTAGCACAAACATATTATTTTAGTATGAGATCAGTGAACACACATTAACACACACAATTTACAGGTAGTGCTGTGTGCACTGTAAATATTGTTGCTTTTTTGGTAAATATTGTAGCATGAGGGATTTACTCCGAAGAATTATTAATAATGATAATATTAAAAGAAAATAAGTCAAAAAGATCAAAACATTAGGATTGTGAATGACTTTTGCTTATAGACCAGAGGAAAGCTTCTGTATTCATGACTAAAACGAGATCCGCCTGTTAAGACTTTTGCTTATGTGACACTGCCTCTAGTGGCAAAACATGAGATAAGAAAGACAAAAAGTCATCTGGGATTTTCCTTTAACAGATGATATAATGAAATTGTCATAAAAATATCAGGAAAAACAGCACTGTTAAAAGGTAGTACAAAAAAAAAAAAATTAAATATAAAACAAGTGCTAATGAAGCAGCAGTCATATGCAAGCATTCATTAAACCAGGAAAACAATATATAAAAGAGTTTATCCTTTTTATCATCCACAGAGGTGAATGTCAGCAATTACGTTTCTGATTTTGTGGCAAGCATTAATAATTCACATTGGCGATTTACAATAGTTACATTTTTGGCACAATCCAGTTTAGTGATAATGAATGCTACACTTACAATTAAAAATAAAGGCACAGTATCATACAAAAATGACCTGTTAAAGGAGGTTGTAAGTGTTTGTTATTTCATGAACCATCCTCTTATTAAAAGCATACAATTCCTGCATATACAACAATATGCTTATTAATGCATACAACGCTTTGTAAACTCACAATGTTTCATATAAAACTTGGCATGTGACATTCAGATGTAAAAAAAAAAGTACTATAAAAACAAGAGTTATAAGATCCTTGGCATTCACATGCCTTAAGTTTCATAAATAAAGAATTCCTTGGCTTGACAATCAATTATGACCATGCAAAAAAACAAAACAAATAGAACTGAGACTATGATTCTGAACACAGAGTAACATGTGAAGCCCCAAAGAATTGATTAACCGTCAAGTGTGTTTCCATAAAGTTGAACAGCAAAAGTCAGATTTAATAACAGCTTTCTCACCATTGCAGAAAAGTGTCTGTTTGGTATTACTGACATTTCATGAAAGAACATACATGGGAGTGCTGATGTGAGTAAATATGTACAAATGAATGTGTAAATAAGTGCACTTAAGGTTGAGAGCCAAATAAAACGCTTAGTGTGAAAAACGATCAAACGCTTCCAGTTGGTCAGCTACTAAGTAAAATAACTTTTAGATATGGACTACAACAATAATAAAGTAACAACCCTGCATTTTGAACTTGTAGCATGACCGTTTTTTAGAAACGAACAGCTAAATCAGCCGTCCAAATCCCTCTCCATATACTTTTGTATGCGAACGCAGCGTGGACAGACCGGACACTGGGCCTTACAGGCAGAATGATACACCGTCTTGCAGATGTTACACCTGAGAGACAGAAAACACAGAATTAAACCATCACCATCATCATCATCATCATGTGCTGCATGTGACTGAACCACATGCCTCCACTAGAAAGGAAAGTGCCAGCACAGCACTGGTCTAGAGTGAAAGAGGATGTGTGGGATTTTATATCTGATGTCTAACGTGTGTTATATACATGTAGCAGTACCTGGTGGTGCTGTCAAACTGAAAAGGGAAGATGATGTCATCAGTATTGCAGATCTGACATATAAAACCCCTTTGGGTGCAAAGGTCACAGTTGTGCACATGCTTGGAGCCAAACTGAATCAAAGACTGCAGGTAAGATTCGTAGTGCCCGTCTGCTATCTGTGTGCAAAAATCAGAAGTCTGATCACTCAATAGCATTTTTTTGACACTTGATACTAAATATGAAACTAAAACCACCAGTAGGTGGAGGCAAGTCACTGTCTTAATGAGTTGATTAATTTATAAGATTCAATCAAACGGTTGATTCATTTAATCACTGAATCACTTAAGCAGATTTGTTCAAAATGTGAATTTATTTAGTAAAGCACAGCTATGTTTTACTTGTTCGGAGGAGCAAAACAGTTCTGCTATGGTTTCATTTGGGAATTTTCATTGACAAAATATAGCAAAAACTAAATATTGGCAACATTGTCTAAAATGCAATTCAAAATTGTTAACACTGTTTATTGAACTGTTTTATACAACCAATAAGAGATCTGCGGTTGTGCTCATATTAAGGAAAAAAAAAAAAAAGAAAATCACCAGCTTATTTTGAAAAGTGAAAGTAGTTAATTTGGGAAATCAAATCATACGCCAAAAGTGTAGTATATAGTTTCATATATAGTAATTTTGAGTATGCACTACCAGTAAAAAGTTTTTGGACAGTCAGATTTTTGATGTTTTTTAAAAAATTCTCTTCTGCTCACCAAGCCTGCATTTATTTGATACAAAGTACAGTAAAAACAGTAATATTGTGAAATATTTTTACTATTTAAAATGACTGCTTTCTGTTTAAATATATTTTAAAATGTAGTTTATTCATGTGATCAAGGCTGAATTTTCAGCATCATTTTTTTCAGTCTTCAGTGTGACATGATCCTTCAGTAATCATTCAAATATGCTGATTTGCTGTTCAAGAAACATTTTTATTATTGTCAATATTTCAAAAAAGTTGAGTACATTTTTCTTTTGATGAATAGAAAGATCCAAAGATCAACATTTATCTGAAATAAAAAGCTTTTGTAACATTATACACTGTACCATTCAAAAGCTTGGAGTCAGTATATATATTTTTTGGGGGGGATGGGGGAGAAGAAATTATAGAAATTATAGAAATTAATATTTCTATTTAGCAAGGATGCTTTCAATTGATTTTGAAGTGACGATAAAGACATTTCTAGTGTTACAAAATATTTATATTTCAAATAAATGCTTCTGAACTTTCTATTCATCAAAGAAACCTAAAAAAATCTACTCAGCTGTTTTCAACATAATAAATGTTATTTGAGCAGTAAATGAGAATATTAGAATGATTTCTGAAGGATCATGTGACTGGAGTAATGATGCTAAAAATTCAGCTTTGAAATCACAGGAATAAATTACATTTTAAAATATATTCAAATAGAAAACAGTTATTTTAAATAATATTTCAAAATTTCACTGTTTGTGCTGTACTTTGGATCAAATAAATGCATGCGTGGTGAGCAGAAGAGACTTTAAAAAAAAAACAAAAGCTGTTCAAAAACGGTTGACTGGTAGTCTATTACCAAACAACACGTACTTCTCTTGGCGTACGATTCAATTCAGCTTTCGCTTAACAGTATTATCAGCTTGCCCATTGTTAAAACAATAATTATATTTTTGTATGATACATGTCACACACCCCCAGTTCAAATTATAAACATCAAAAAACAGCAACCAATACCTGCTGCAAGTCCAACACACTGTATACATCACTGTTATCCAATAAGTATGTCCGCTGCTGAAGTCTGGAAATGAGAAACATATTAATTATCTGTTGCAATCACCTGGTAAAGGATTAGATCACTTCCAGAATAAAAACTTCCTGAGAATTTATTCACGCCCATGTCATCCAAGATGTTCATGTCTTTCTTTCTTTAGTCGAAAATAAATTAAGGTTTTTGAGGAAAACATTCCAAGATTTTTCTCTATATAGTGGACTCCAATGGGGATCAACAGGTTGAAGGTCCAAATTGCAGTTTCAATCCAGCTTCAAAGGGCTCTATATGATCCCAGTTGAGGAATAAGGGTCTTATCTAGCGAAACGATCGTTCGTTTTCTAAAAAATTGTAAATTTACTTACTTTTTAACCACAAATGCTTGTCTTGCACTAGCTCAACTTCATGCATTGCATAGTTACGTTGAAAAGGTCACGCAGAAGTACTGACCAGTGTTTACAAACCGAATGTGCAAAGAAAGTCAAACTCCCTTAAAGAACAACGTCAGACGATTTTGAAGTTGGAGGAGAAAATGAGATGGAGTTTTTTAACCTTCCCGATTTTTTTTAACCGAAATACACGGTTAGATGGAAAACTAACCACGCGTGACCTTTCCAACGTGATTACGTAAATGCATGAAGACGCACATGCGCATCACAGAGCTAGTGCATACAAGCATGTACAAGCAAGTTGTACTAGATAAGACCCTTATAGCAATAAGGGTCTTATCTAGTACAACTTGCTTGTGGCTGGTATTGTGTAGAGCTCTTTGAAGCTGCATTGAAACTGCAATTTGGACTTTCAACCCATTGGTAACATTGAAGTCCACTATATGGAGTAAAATACTGGAATGTTTTCTGCAAAAAACCTTAATTTCCTTTCGATTGAAGAAAGAAAGGCATCTTGGATGTCATAGGGGTGAGTAAATTCTTAGAATTTTTATTCTGGAAGTGAACTAATCCTTTAAAGACTTTAAAGATGGTGTCCAAATGACAAAAACAAATGAATCTAAGAACACACACACACACACACACACACACACACACACACACACACACACACACACACCTGGGTTGGATGTGTTTGCTGATGCTGCTGCGGCAGATGAGGACGTAGTCTCCAAGAAAACGAAGCCTCTGTCTCAGGCTCTGCACTTTCTCCATGATGTCAGTGTGATCAAACAGGTCAGGATTCAAAACGTCCAGGTGCAGGAGTGGCTCGTGCTCAATCTGAGTCAGCAGCTTAAAGGCTTGTTTTGAGACCTGAACGTATAGACAAACACAGCTGAATGACATAAACATATATACAACTCAGAAATTTGGGGTTGGTAAGATTTTGCATTCATTTGATGAAATAAAGAAAAAAATACAGTAAAATTGTGAAATATTTGTACAATTTTAAGGGGTCATCGGATGCAAAGTTCACTTTTACATGTTGTTTGAACATTAATGTGTAGGGGTGTGATGAGACACTTATCCCACGAGACAAGATGAGACACAAAACTGGGCTCATGAGAACGAGATGAGATTTTTAAACTTTTCTTAAGAAATCCTCAATGATGAAATATATAAGGAAAATAGACTTTTATTCAACTGAAAAAGACAAAATGCAAAAAACAGGTAGGTGCATTTTAAACTATGAAATTAAACATTCATTTTAATGAAATATATGCAGTAATAAACAACATTTAAACAAAAGCTTCACGATTCTGGATAAACTGAGAATCCCATTTGTTTTTAATAAAGAGAGGATAAGCGTTACAATACGTACAAGTGTTAAGATACTTTCGTTTTGATCGCTGCTGTAGACGAAGTGTTTATACCCAAACTATAAACTTTTATCCCAGTACTTCCATTATTTAAATGTCTGTAACACATAAATAATAGCTATAATGTGGTTGAAAAGACTGTTTGTGTTGCTCTTTCTGCGTTCACATTTACCCCGACCCTCTGATTCATTAACATGGGCAGCGACAAAACGTGCTTCTCACGCTCCACTGACACTCGCGATGTGAAACAGTCCTAATAGACATAGCTAAATCGTTGTCATTCAGGAATAAGATTGCGTGGGTGTTTGAATCGAGATCTCCATATTTTAAGGATTAATCCTGCAGCTCTAATGTAAACACTGCAAAATGTTTGCTAGGAAATCATCACGGGATCATCACATCCCTATTAATGCGTGTTGGCAGTGTATGTACAAATCTACCCTATAATGATAAAATCCATGCAGTGGTTTTTAATTAATCTGTACAAATAATATCCCCTTTTTCAAATCGAGCCATTCTCTGATGCCTGTTGGTGTGCCATCACACCGTCAGAGGCCGCTCTCACGTTAGTTGATTGACATAAGTGTAGGGTTGTAACAGTATGAAAATTTCCTATCACGATTATAGTGACCGAAATGATCACGGTTATCAGTATTATCACGATATTGTTAAAATGTGCTGGAAGTGTTCGAAAAAGTACTGACACATAAATTACTTCACCAAGTTTTACATTTAAAAATCAACAAACAACAAATAAAATGACTTTTTGTTTACCTAATCAGTAAAACAATAACAGTACCAATGATGTCAGGATTTTAAATGACAACATGACTGACAACCTATATGGCACGTTCAAATATCTAAAGTAAATGATCAAATAAAGCTTTGAAAACGTTTCATAAAAGCAAACCTCACATTTCAGCCTTTACATAAAGAACGGAGTTAAGTCAAAATAATAACTGACAAATAAATGATTATATGTTTTTTATCTGCTTCATAAATCTAGATAAATTATCTGAATTGTTTAAATGTGTAGAATCCACATTTGCTTGTTCTTCATCAACTGGTCAAAATATAGGCTACAGCAAGGGCATGATAATTCGGTCTGTTTTTTGGCTAGACAAAAACTGCACACAAGCTGAATGTAAATGTAAGTCTCTGTAAATCCACTGTATGTCACTAGATAGCGCTTACGGAAAAGCTGAATTACAGCTGTTTCCGTGAACTTTCTGGATAAAGCAGCACTGCGATCAAGAACACTACTTTAGATGTTACATGGAGTAAAGATGAAAACAAAATGACATCGAATCTTTTCTGAAGACAATCAGAACCTTCAGGGGTACATTCGTATAATTAATTCATTCATATACTCATTAATTTGTATAATTCCCGATTTACGTTTGTGCCGGTGGGCAACCCCCAATTGCGAAGTGAAACGCACGGACTGCAAATACATTAGTTACCAAATACAAACATTTTTTCTATGAGGGTTGCGCTTCACTAAATAAAATGAATAAATACCTGTTTACAATAAGCACTTATTCGCGCGTACACAGGACAAAGTTTGAGGGCGCATATGTAATATGAGGGAGCGAAGAGCCATGATCACTATATATTTGGGAGAGCAACCCCGCTGGAATCCGAGAGATTCGTGCTGGCACCCTCTCATATTACAATAATGCACTCTTTGCATTTGCTAATAAAATAACTGCTTCAAATGAAGGATGAAAATGAGAACTGAGTCGTAAAAGCTGCAATCCATTTCTTATTGCTTAAAATGAGCGGAGACTATCTCGTGTTTTTCCGTGGGTGCTCGATCATCTCCGTGGGGATCGGCGCCTATGCCATTAGCACCCTTTTAAAACATCCCAGCTTTTCCGTTGTCTTTTCACACAAAACAAAACTACTCTGCGTGCCGTGCACAGATGAGACTCTTACTTAACTGTGCTTTATGCTGTTGCTGGACAGTAATTATTTATCATCAGTTGTTCAAATCGTGGTAATCGAATATGGTTTTAATGATAATTAAAAAATGAAATGGTAATACTAACCGTGGGGAATTTTATCATGATTTATCGTCAAACCGGTAATCGTTACATCCCTACATAAGTGTCTTACCTCAGACCCGCCTTAAATCAGCTGTAACAGTCCGACCTCCATTGTTTCCATGCGGAGCAGGGATGTAAGTTACACAAGAATATCTCATAGTGGTCATCATTTACTCCCAACATCTGAGCCACTGAAGATGCAGTGTATTACGTTTCTTTGTGAAGGGAATGCGCCTCCCGATCTTCATATATCTGTCTATGTTCATGCGAATCATTCTGATCCAGCTTCACTTACAGCAGAAGTGAGTATAAGGTTTTTTATATGAATCTTTGCGATCGCCTTTCCTAATAACAAGCTAGTTAGCAAGTTTCGTGTAAAGTAAACAGGCTTGTCACTCCACAGAGAGAAGAGAGGGGCGGGGCGAGCAGAGCTCATTAACATTTAAAGCAACATCGAGCAGAACAAGATGATTTTTGCAAGTAAAAAGGGTGTTGTTTTACACTACCATTGAGAATTTTTAACCAAAGTATATTAGAGACTTTTCATTAAGACCCTAAAGATTCATATCAACTTGTGGAAAATGGGCATCTAATGACCCCTTTAAAATAGCAGTTTTCTATTTGAATGTGTAATTTATTTCTGTGATCAAAGCTGAATTTTCAGCATCATTACTTCAGTCTTCAGTGTCACATGATCCTTCAGAAATCATTCTGATATGCTGATTTGCTGCTCAAGAAACATTTCTCAATGTCGAAAACAATTGTGCTGCTCAGTATTTTAAGCAAATTGTGATTTCTGACAGCACTGAAACAAATAAAATAACATGAAGAATTCATAAGGGCTCACCTCACGTGCTGTCAGGTCCCAGTTGTGCACCATGCGGGAGGGAATGATGGTCATGTCTCCCTGATGGCAGTTCTCACAGTAGTACTGACCTGAGAACTCACAGAGTCTGGCTCTCCCCAGAGACAGACCGATCTGACAAGGGCAACCTGTGTACACATTTACAACAGCTTTTACTTAGAGCCAGACAGCACAGGTACAGAGAAAAACACTTCAACATAGACACTAGAGCACAGCACCGCATTTCATCTCATAAATGTAAGCATGCAAAGGAAATAAACATGCGCCTGACTCCTCGCTACTGAGCTGATGACAAGTGAAGATAAGACAGATCTAGTGCTAATGCTGGTTTCATAAATTTCTGTCAAATATTTATATTATGTAAAACTTAAATATTCAAAAAAATGTGTAATATTAAATATTCAACAAAAAGTGGTGTAACCATCAAGCAAAAAAAAAAAAAAAAGATAAAAAGTAAGCAATAATTAAAGAAATATATTTAAATAATTGTTTAATTATTATTGTTATTATTATTATTATTATTATTATTATTATTATTATTATTATTATTATTATAAAACATTTGAAAACCTGAAGAAACCTTGCCATATGTGACCCTGGACCACAAAACCAGTCATAAGGGGCAATTTAGTGAAATTTAGATTTATACATTATCTGAAGGCTGAATAAATAAGCTTTCCATTGATGTATGGTTTGTTAGAACACTGTTTGGTTGAGATGCAACTATTTACAAATCTGAAATCTGAGGGTGCAAAAAAAAAAAAAAAAAAAAAAATTGAGAAAAATCACCTTTAAAGTTTTTCAAAAGAAGTTTTTAGCAATGCAAATTACTAATCAAAAATTACGTTTTGATACATTTATGGTAGGAAATTTACACAATATCTTCATGGAACATGATCTTTACTTAATATCCTAATGATTTTTGGCATAAAAGAAAAATCTATAATTTTGACCCATGCAATGTATTTTTGGCTATTGCTACAAATATACCTGTGCTACTTATGACTGGTTTAATGGTGCAGGGTCACATATACTGAACAACTGAAGTATCTGATTTATACGCTACTGTTAATTAATGCTTTTATTCAGCAAGGAGGCATTACACTTCTGAAAAAGTGATAGTAAAGTCATTTATATTGTTAACAAGGATTTATATTTCTAATAAATGCTCTTCTTTTGAACTTTCTTTTTTTTTTTTTTTTTTTTTTAATGAATAGAATGTTTTTTGAGCACCATATCAGCATTTTAGAATATTTGAGGGAGCATAAAAATGTCAAAAACTAAAAATCAAACAGTTATTAATGATAAATACAACTGCTTAGTTGTTGTTTTTTTAAATATTAATATTAATAATAATATAATATTAAATAAAGATTATGATTAATAACAATTAAAATGATTATAAATATATAATATTAAATAATTGTAAATAATTAAAATATCATTTCTAAATAAAATTGAACAGTTACACACCTTGACACTTTATTTTTTACCAAAAATATCTCCATATCTTTGCTAAATTTAAATGAATTAATTCAGATATTGATAACTAGAGCTTAGTAAAAGTCTGTATGATTTTCATTTAATTGTTATTCTAAATAACAGATCTACACAAAACAAACAAACAAACCAACAAATAAATAAAATCTGTGGCATTTGATGTCAGTAAAGATATATGATTAAATAATTATTTAATTATTATTCTATTAATTATTATTAATGACATTTGAAAACCTTGCTATATCATAAAAGATTGATATATCTGATTCATACGCCACTGTTTAAAAGTTGTTTTTTTGTAAACTGGAGCTTATTAAAAGTCATTATCAATTATCAATTTAATTTAACTGTAATTCTAAATAACTTACAAATGTTTCTATGCAAAAAATTATGATAAAATAACATAAAATAAAATAAATCATGCAAACCTGTCATACCTGCACATTTGTAGTTTTGTGCGTCCAGTCCTCTCTCATTTGGGACAATACACAAGTGAGAAAGCAACACCCCATCTCCCTTCAGTCTGTGTTGGACCAGTTTGTGAACACTCCCCACGCAACCACCCGTGGGCGACGAGACGCCCTCAACCGCTCCATCATCCTCCGTCTCCAGATACGAGTCGAGCGCTCCTCTGATCAGGCTCCTCCATCCTCGCGCTTCCTCGCCGCTCTCCGCCCTCAGCGTCAGAGTGTCCTGCGCGGTCAAAATCTTAAAAAACGCAGGGCTTCCTAAAGAAACATCAGGAACCACATCCCTGATGTTCCCAATGGGTTGTGAGAAAAGAGGCGTCTTGGAATCTCCTTGAACCCGGTACCCTCTGAGGGCCTCCAGGGAGAGAGAAAGCAAAACTGACCGCCAACCCTTTTCCTCCAAGTTCTGATAGACCACCGCTTCCTTTATGGCATCCGGTTCTGGGTCCTTATGACGGGTCCAATCTAACTGTAGAGTGTCTGGAAGCTCTGAGATGGTATGTTCGGGGCTCGAGGGTGTTGGCGAGGGGACGTCCTGGTCGTTGGACGTGTGTAGAACCTCCCACTGTTCGTCTCTCATCATGGGTCGTAGTTTGCTGATGGCCTCCACTATGCGATCCACCCAGTCCTCCGCCTCTCCTCGAGATGGCGCGCGCAGGTAGATTCTTTTGCCTAGGAAGGAGAGCCGGAATCGGCCCTCGGTACTGGAGGACAGGTGGACGTCTTCGCAGCGCAGCAGGGACAGGTTTTCATAGCAGACGCGCTCCTCTGCGTTCATGTAAAGCCTAAGTTCAAATGGAGAGAGTTCACAGTAATAATCCCGCCACATGCCCACCGCACTGCGCCGCTCCAGCTGACCCAGCTTCAGCAGACCCCTGAACGGGTTAGGAAGACCTGAGAGACAGAGAGACCATGTTATACACATCCAACATTTCTGGACTTTATCAAACATTTGTTTTTTTTTAATCAAATTGCTGTTTTATAAACTTGAGACTTGAGGTTAAGTATTTAAAAAAAAAAAAAAAGAAAATTATACATTGAGTCGAGATACAATTTATCTATTTATTTTAAATTAATGATAAATACAATATCTTAAATCTTTTTTAGATATTTTATAACCTAACATCCAACATTTCTAGACTCAAATTGCTGTTTTATAAATTTAAGACTTGATGTTAAATATATAAAAAAAAAAAAGAAAAATAGACACTGCAAAGGCCTAAAATAATATTAGATATAGCATTATTATTATTATTATTATTATTATTATTATTATTATTATATACAAATAATATTTTATATGAACATATGTAATATGTATACATTACTGACCTAAAAAAAATTGAGCTAAAATCAAGTTACAATTAATTAATTTTATTTTATTTTTTTATTTCATATTAATGATAAATACAACAACTTAAACTTTTAAATATATTTTAAAGTCCAACATCCAACATTTCTGGACTTTGTGAACATTTTTTTTTTTTTTAATCAAATTGCTCTTTTATAAACTTGAGACATAAGGTTAAGAGGTTTAAAAAAAGAAAAAAAAAAAAGAAAAAAAGAAAAAGAAAATTACATAGCAAATGATTAAAATAAAATTGTATATATATTGTATATACTGTATATATTGTATATTGTATATATATATTATTGTTATTATTATTATTATTATTATTATTATTATTATTATTATTATTATTATATACAAATAATATTATATATAAACATATGTAATATGCATACATTACTGACCTATAAATTAGAGTTAGAATTAAGTTAGAATTTATTTATTTTAAATTATTGATGAATACAACAGCTTACATTTTTAAATATATTTTGAAATCCAACAACATCCAACATTTCTACACTTTATCGAACATTTGTGTTTTTTTTTAAATCAAACTGCTGTTTTATAAACTTGAAATAAATCAAAATTAAATACTATGTAGACATATTTAAAAAAAAATGACAACAAAAAACTAAACTACATCCAATAAAAATGACAAAAACACAACATAAGTTGAAACTAAATAAAATCAAATTCAAAATGTTAACACAATCTATAATTTTTCCACATCTTCCATATTGTTCAGAAAGTCGTACAGGTTTGGAACGACATGAGCATGAGTAATTGATGACAATTTTAATTTTTTGGTGAACTATCCCTTTTTTTTTTTAAAAAAAACATAAATAAGGTTAAGCATTGAAGGTTTAAAAGCAGAATTGTGAAAATCTTATTTTGTTTCAGCATACAAATATGTGTAATATTCAAACTGTAAAGCTGATGTTCAATGTTCTAGGTAGATGAACTTGTTCTTGAGTGGTAACCAACATCAAATGCCACAGATGCTGTTGATAAAGCTTATGATGTATTGAACCCACACAATTCTGGTAGTAAGTGAGAAGACAGTAGAAACAATAAAGAAACTCAGGGGGACAGAGATGGTAAAGCTGTCATCTTATAAACAGGGTTTTGACTTGTGATTTTCCATTCTAAGCAACCTTATGAAAGCCTCTGAGGCCTTCTTCAGTTTGAGACGTAACTCTTTGGACTAAATCCCAATCGCACTTGGGATCAAACCTCAAAGTTCAGTGCATGGAGCAACACTTAAGTCACTTTCAACCTGGGAAGCCTTTCACAGATATTAAAATTAAATCTAGCACCTTACTACTGTATGTGAAACCAAGCAAAGGGAAGTGTTAACACGTCGGATAGTTTTTTTTAAGGTCACTGCTCTGCAGAAAGGAAGTTGTTAAAAATACAGGGATATTTATGCACAGTTCACACACTGTAGCCAATAAAAATAGACTGACCACTAGCTTCCCACCACTTTGCAGCTCAGAGTAGTGCAGTCTTCTAGCAATTACTAAGCAAGAATCAGGCACTTCTTAAGGAAATTCTTACCGTTGTGTCTCCGGTGCACTACACTAGGTGGTGGCTGGACGGTGTCTTGTTCAGAGGTAGGCGACACCTGTCCATTCATCTGCGCGTCGTCAATGACGGCATATGCTTCAGAACTGCCCATTTCTTCTGGTTTGTAGAAGTCATCCTCTGATATCCAAGATGTGGATTTCTAAAGCACAAAAAGGTGCATTTGAGCAGATTTTAAGTAGATAGAAACTGTTAGGTCCATTGTACATGTGCTATTAGCATCCATCGTTGGTGCCAAATAAAACACGCAATCATACAGATTTCATTCAATTCAAATTCAATATTGATTTGTTTATGCATGCAAAGATAAAAATAATGCTGTAAACTATACAGGGAATGCTGTCAGGTTAAAACTTTTTAACAACATACAAATAAAAACTTTGTATACAAACATTTTGAAAGCAGTTTTTTATAAACTTTAAAGATATGATTATGTTTTTACTGTTGCTGTCATGATTTTGATTTAATTAAACATAACCAGTGATGTCTCATTTATGAATATGCAATATAGTGCATATATTTAGCAAAATGTTCCTCTCTACAGTTCATTTTTATGGCAACTATCAAACTTTGGATGATACGTGACATTGTTTACAAGCCATTTTATTGCATGAGATGTGATAAATTTCAGTAAGTTGTACTGTTTCTTTCAACACCTTGTGTTCATTCACGTTTATTTTGTTCTGTAACTAGCTAAGAGGAAGAGGTGATTGGTTCACTTGTGCTTTGAATTTTGTGACAGTATTTACTGTGCTTACTTGTACAACATTTACATATGAAAAGTAACAAAACAGAAAGCTTATTCACGTATTGGCTGGGATGTGTTCTACAAAGTAGTTTAGTGAAGTTTGGTTCATGCACGAACTGAAAACAGCACAGGGATTTAAGAATCAATACTGGTTAACCAAAATGAAGATGGATTAATCTATATTCATAGCCCAGCACTAGTTCCACATGTGTGTGTGAATGTACATTTGAGCTGAAAAGTTTTCATACAGCTTGCAGAATCAGCAAAATGTTAATTATTTTAGCAAAATAAGAGGGATCATACAAAATGCATGTTATTTTTTTTATTTAGTACTGACCTGAATAAGACATTTCACAGAAAAGACATTTACATATAGTCTACAAGAGAAAATAATAATCGAATTTATAAAAATGGCCCCGTTCAAGAGTTTTTTTTTTTTTTGTTTTTATGCTTGCTGTTCTTTAGAAAAATCCTTCAGGTCACACAAATTCAATGGGTTTTTCAGCATTTTTGCGTATTTGAACGCTTTCCAACAATGACTCTGAGATGATTCTGAGATCCATCTTTTCAAAGTGAAAAGTGAGGACAACTGAGGAACTCTTACGCAGCTATTACAGAAGGTTCAAATGCGCGTTGATGCTCCAGATGGAAAAATTACACATTAAGAGCTGGGGGGTGAAAACTTTTTGAATTTGAAGATCAGGGTAAATTTCACTTCTTATGTCTTCTGGCAAACATGCAAGTATCTTCAGTAGCTTCTGAAGGCCAGTACTAAATGAAAAAAATATGATATTTAGGCAAAATAAGAAAAATTTACACGTTTTCATTCTGTTCAAAAGTTTTCACCCCCCAGCTCTTAATGCATTGTTTTGCCTTCTGGAGCATCAGTGAGTGTTTGAACCTTCAGTAATAGTTGCATGTGAGTCCCTCAGTTGTCCTCATTGTGAAAAGATGGATCTCAAAATCATACAGTCATTGTTGGAAAGGGTTCAAAACACACAAAAATGCTAAAAAAAAAAAAAAAACGAAGAATTTGTGGGACCTGAAGGATTTTTCTAAAGAACAGCAGGCATAAAAACAAAAAAACTAAAAAAAGCTGTGGATCATTCAGGAAACAACACAGTATTAAGCATCAAGTGCATGTAATCTTTTGAACGGGGTCATATGTAAACAAATTTTTTTTGTGAAATATTTTATTCCAGTCAGTACAAAATAAAAAATAACATGCATTTTGTATGATCCCAATTATTTTGGTAAAATAATTAACGTTTTGCAGATTCTGCAAGGTGTATGTAAACTTTTGACTTCAACTGCATACACATAAGAAATAAAACCTTGAGAATATGAATCCTGGAAAAAACTCACGCAGGAGGAATACAGAGAGTCCGTGGAGGTTTTCCTGCTGATTGTACTTGCAGAGCGTCTGTATGCAGCATGTTGGGATTTCTCCACTGAACTAGAGGCAGTAGAGGTTTTTGGAAGAAGAGCATCAGGGTCTTTAAAGTCAGAGGTCTTCTCAACTGTCACAGTCGAAGTAGAAACTGAAGGGGAATCAACAGGTGAGTCTTTGTTCTCCTTCTTCTGCTCGCTTTCTGGAGTCTCAGTGACTGTGCCGGTTTTAACTACAGTCTCGGATTCTTCCGTGGCTCCTTCTTCAGTCTCCTGTATCGTCTCGGCTGATATCTTTTCAGAGCATGAATCTGATTGATGTGTGTCCTGTGCAGCTGTTGGGGACGTGTTAGGCATGTGCGTTTTGTCATTAACTGCTTGTGCTGCAGAGTCTGAAGCAGGGATGAATACATAAAAGTCTTCCTTCAAGTCCTGATTAGAGGAACTGTTCTCTCTGAAAACAAACAAGTATGACTTCAAATTAGAAAACTTCTACCTACTTTACAAAAATGAGTTCATAAAACAATTTCTCTCACATTTACTTTAGGACACTTTGTTCTAACTAGAAGTGTTGCAACAAGCTTTCAATCATGGAGGCAAATTTCTAAACTCAGCGACAGAAGTAGAAAAACAATAGTCAAGTACATTCTTCTTGTTTAATATGCAGCTGAAGAAAAGGTTTTTGGATGGTAAGGAAAATAAAAAACAAGCAACTGACAAAATGTCTTTTTGCATGAAGCTGTTGGTGGTTGGCTTAAAAACTGTCACTCAACCAGTCAGTTAGAGGCATTGCTTGGATTTCGGCATACTGACAGCACATTGACAGCAATGCTTTGACATTCAGTACACTAGAACATTAGACAGCCATTTAATCCAGGGGTTTTCAAATTTTTTGATGCCCAAGATCCCCAAAAATGATGATTCAAGACCTTTTAAAAGAGCAACGATATATACTATTGTAAGTTTTGAGTCAGTCATATTTTATGTATTTAATTTCGTAACGATGCAAAAAGTTGACCAAAAGTGACAGTAAAGACATTTATTATGTTACAAAGGTTTTCCATTCCAAATAAATGCTGTTATTCTTAGCTTTTCATTCAACAAAGAATCCTACACACATCACAGGTTTCCACATGATACTGAAAATTCAGCTTTGCATCAAAAAAAACAAATTGCATTTTAAAAAAATATTAAAATTATATTTTTACATATAAATGCCATTTACATTGCGGAAAATAAAACTATAAAGATAAATATGAATATACATATCAATAAAACTATAAATATTTACTTTCTATTAATGTAAGTTTTACCTATCATTAGAGAATAAAATAACTTGGTAATAATAATAATAAAGATTTGTAAACAAACAAACAAAAAAAAAAACAGTAATAACAAAATTACTGTCAAATTTGGTCATTTTTATTTATTTACTTTTTATTATTATTGTTTAAAATATAAAATATCTGTGGCCCCCATTTTGAAAACCACTAATGGATGTCAACCTGAATCAGTGTCATTGTACAAGACTTTTTGAGACCTTTTTTTTGTTTGTTTTTTTGACTCACCAACTAATCGATATTGAAAATTAATATTTCGTAGACTATAAAGAGTCATAAGACTTTAAAGGGGTCATCAGATTCCCATTTTCCACAAGTTGATAGTGGAAACGACTTTAACGACTTAATAAGAACTCTATAACAGACTTTGGGTAAAATTTCTCAGTGGTAGTGTAAAAAACACCCTTTTTAGAGCAAGCCGTTTTGCAGCATGTTCCTTTAAATGCTAATGAGCACTGCTCACGCTGCCCCTTTCTTCTGTCTAACATTTGTCACAAAGCGAATTTTGCATCCGATGACCCCTTTAAAATATTCCAGTGACATCAGTGGTTCAACACTATTATGAATATTATGAACCTACGAGAATACATTTTGTGCGCAAAGAAAACAAAAATAACGACTGTACACAAAAAGCATTCTTGCAGCTTTATAAAATTAGGGTTGAACCACTGATGTCACATGGACTATTTTAACAATGTCCTTACTACCTTTCTGGGGCTTAAATGTGGTAGTTGCGTTGTTGTCTATGCAGGGTCAGAAAGCTATTGGATTTCATCAAAAATATCCTAATTTGTGTTCCGAAGATAAACAAAGGTCTTACGGGTTTGGAATGGCATGAGGGTAAGTAATTAATGACAGAATTTTTTCTTTTAACAGACCATGCTTTTACTCACTCTGTAGCGGTGATCTTCTGTTGTGCATTTTGGCTGATCTCTGTGTCACAGCTCCAGAGCTCCTTCTCTGGACTCCTAAGCTCCTGTCCCTGCAGCAGACTATCAGAGCTTAGGCTAGAGGACAGCTGCGATGACCCTGACGTATCCAGACTCAGGTTTGACGAGGTCAGCGGCGTGTTCACCTCACAGCCCTCGTTCTGCTCTCTCCTCGGCTCCTTCTGGAGCACCTCCTGAGCCCAATCGGAGCTTCCAGATCCTCCGGATGACTGGGAGACTGTATCCCAAGACTCTTTGCGCTTGGGGCCTACAAGGTGCTCGTCGGCAGGTGTTGGGGGACAAAGACCTGCGAGGACCAGCGGTGTGTTGGTCCACTCATTCAGCACAGCTGATTTATAGGAGAGCTGGAAGGTCATCGAAGACAAACCCTGCAGGAGGGTGAGAAGAACCTCGCGGTCCTCCGGGTCCAGCAAAATAGCCCCGGGCTGGTAGTAGGAGCCCAAGTTGGACCCGTCGCGAAACAGCGAGGTCAGGTAACACTCCAGAAGCCCGTCGTTTAGCGCCAGGCGAACCCATGCTCTGCAGCGGCCAATGTCTGAGTTTATGAAGCTTAGTCGTTCCAGTTCTTGAACTACATCCCTGTAGCATCAAAAAAAGTTGTGTGATCATTAAAGAAATAGTATCACATACAGTTGAGGTCAAAAGTTTACATAAACCTTGCAGAATCTATTTATTATTTTACAAAAATAAAATGCATGATATTTTTTCTGTCCTGAACAGTTGCCCGCTGTTCTTCAGAAAAATCCTTCAGGTCACACAAATCCTTTGGTTTTTCAGCATTTTTGTGTATTTGATTTTGAGATCAATCTTTTCACATTGAGGACAACAGAGGGACTCATATGCAGCTATTACAGAAGGTTCAAATGCTCACTGAAGCTCTAGAAGGAAAAATGATGCATTAAGGGGGTGAAAACTTTTTTTTTGAAAATCAGGGTAGATTTCACTTATTTTGTCCTCTGGGAAAGTTTCTTCTGTAGCTTCTGAAGTGCAGTACTAAATGAAAAAAATATGATATTTAGGCAGAATAAGAAAAATGTACACATCTTCATTCTGTTCAAAAGTTTTCACCCCCCCACCCCCCAGCTCTTATGCATAATTTTTCCTTCTGAAGCATCAGTGAGCGTTTGAACCTTCTGTAATAGTTGCATATGAGTCCCTCAGTTTTCCTCAGTGTAAAAAGATGGATCTCAAAAACCATACAGTCATTGTTGAAAAGGGTTCAAATACACAAAAATGCTGAAAAACCACAGAATTTGTGGAACCTGAAGGATTTTTCAGAAGAATAGCAGGCAGTTTAACTGTTCAGGACAAACAAGGGACTCATAAACAATTATACCCTCTTATTTTGATAAAATAACTAACATTTTGCAAATTCTACAAGGTGTATGTACCTTTTGACCTCAACTGTATTGCATTCACATATCAGTGAAGTCGTTTCTAAAAGTAAAGTAAATTGCATAAGAATTTAGATATTTATTAATACAAAATTGCTCACTAAATATTTTGCAAATATAAATATGACACTGTCTTTATAAACTGACTTCCTCCTCCTTTACACTACATTCAAAACAAAGCCTAAAAATGGTCCTGTTGAGTTTAACTACACACGAAATGTGAGTCAAGAGGCCTTAAAGAGCCGAGTGAGTGAGTGTCACTTGACTATTGCCCATAGACTTTGGAGCTAATTACTAAACCACATGATTCATTTAATCCTACAGGCTTGTCACAATCCTCTCCTTGACGTGTCTCTTTCTGTTTCCAAATGGCTGACAGGTTGCTCACTTGGAAATACTTCTGAGGTTAAAATTATTCTGAAGCATGAACCAGCATAAATCAACTTGGTTAGTAAGAAAAAAAAAAAAAAGGCTAGGAAAGAAATCGGAAAAAGTGGAGGTATATTATCAGGGACACTTTGTTTCCTCTGATATCTATACATCCAATATTTAAGAGAATTGTAACATTTTGTGACACTTGCTGAAATGTTAAAGTTGGTTGTTGCAGTATCACACTACTTTTCAAAGTATGGGGTTGGTAAAATTATATTTAATGTTGTTTTTTTTTAATTTTTCTCACACTCATCAAGGCTGCATTTATTTGATCAAATTAAACAGTAATATTGTGAAATATTATTACAATTTAAAATAACCGTTTTCTTTTGTAATATATTGTAAAATGTAATTTATTCCGGTGATCATTAAAAAAAGAAAGAAAAAAGAAAGAAAGTATATTGAAAATATATTGACTTTTTTTTGCTGAACTTTTATTTATTTATTTATTTATAATGTTGAAAATTTTGCTGCTTCATGTGAAAACAGTGACATATTTATTTTTTTCAGGATACTTTGATGAACAGAAAGTTGAAAAGAACAGTATTGGGAAAAAAAAAACTGATCCCAAAACTGTGAATAGTAGTGTATATTTAGATTAAAATATAAAGTATACCTTTATAAAGTATACCCGTACCTAACTAGTCTTCTACCACGCTACAATCCATCACGCTCCCTAAGGTCGCAAAACTCTGGACTGTTGGTAGTACCTAGGATAGCAAAGTCCACTAAAGGAGGTAGAGCTTTTTCACATTTGGCACCCAAACTCTGGAACAGTCTTCCAGATAACGTTCGGGGTTCAGACACACTCTCTCTGTTTAAATCTAGATTAAAGACACATCTTTTTAGCCAAGCATTCAAATAATGCATCTCATAAACTTTTCCTGCAGCTATATCTGATCAAATGTTCATTATTAATCTTTTAGCTCTGGTTTAACAAACCTTCCTTTTCTTAGTTTGAACAGCAGCTACGCTAATTATGTTCCTATTTGTTCTCTGTTTTTGCCATGGCATTGACATCCCATGGTAACTAGGAATTCACAAGCTCCAGTGTGGATCCAGAACACTTAAGAAGAGATGATGCCAACCCCACAGAGGACTTCAGATGATGCCAACCCTGAAAACATACAGCACTACCGAATTCTGCTACTAATTTATAGTGTTCTTTGTCTGTTTGATTACGTCATTAATTGATCTTTACCACACATCTCTGCCATATGTACATCAAGCTACTACTACATATATTGTAAAAATGTCAATTTGGTGTAAAGCTGCTTTGCAACGATATGTATCGTGAAAAGCGCTATACAAATAAATTTGAATTTGAATTTGAATATTATCTTTATACAATCTTTCAATAAAAATAGATTAACATATTAAAAAGTCATTTTACGTGTCTGCCTACATTTTTTGATGTAAATTAAATCATTTGTGTTTCAATTGCTTATAATTGTTGCTACACCTCTTAAAGTGACGGTGAAATTAAAGTTGACCTACATCCGAGTGTAATAGATTATCAAAATAAAAAAAATGTAGGGTGGAGACTTGGCTTCATGTAGCTGTTGTTGATTGGTTGTTGAGTTGTGGGCGTGACACTCAAAAGCGGAGGCAAATGTGACCCTGGACCGCCAAACCAGTCATAAGGATCAATTTTTTGAAACTTATATATAATCTGAAAGCTGAATAAAAAAGCTTTCCATTGATGTATGGTTTGTTAGGATAGGACAATATTTGAAAATCTGAGGGTGCAAAAAATAAATAAATAAAAAAAATTAAAAAAAATAAATAAATGAATAAAAAAAAAAAAACACATTAAAAATCACCTTTAAAGTGGTCCTAATGAAGCACTTAGCAATGCATATTACTAAACAAAAATTAAGTTTTGATATATTTGCGGTAGGAAATTTACAAAAGATATCTTCATGGAACATGATCTTTACTTAATATCCTAGTGATTTTTGGCATAAAAGGAAAAAATTGATCATTTTGACCCATACAATGCATATTTGGCTATTGCTATAAATATACCTGTGCTATTTAAGATTTTGTGGTCCAGGGTCAAAAATGAATGTGAGCTTGTAGGAGCAGTTTAAGCAGATTAAATGACTGGAGAAGTTCTGCATATCTCTGCTGTTTTCACTAGAAGATTCAGTTTTGATATATGCAAGGATAAATTGTTCACAGCAAGATCAATAGCATATTTATTTTATAAAAGCACGTGGAGTTTTTTGAACCTAAATTAGGTATTCTAACCAATGACTCACCTGTGGGTGATGGTCTTCAACAGGCTCCAGAAGACAGGCTGAGGAAGTGCTCCTCTTGACCCTCCTTTGCGTGCGTGACTTCCGTCAAACCGGATGAATTTGCTCTTGATTCCGTGGATGAAGACTGCCTCCAAAGCACAACACAGCAGGTTAGCCTCCAGGTCCTCACTGGTGACCGCCGTGTCTGTGGTGATGTAACGCTTCTGTAGGGCCTTTAGCGTCCGTGCGATCTTTCCCTTGATCCACTGAGGAAAACAGAGAGGTTAATATGTTATGCATCTGTTTAGACTTTTTTTTTCCAAGATGTCAAAACAAAAGAAGCAGGGAAGGAAATACCAGGAAGCACATGAAATCAATAGTTATTGATTTTCAGTGATAAGAGGCTGTAATAATAAAGTCATTTGCATTGATTTGCATTGCTGGTGTGAGATCAGGTCACTGGAACCATTGTGACATCTCGGGCAGCCAACCAAATCAAGAAAAGCTCTTGCGACAACAAAACAACTGTACAAGATGTGGAGTAAGCATTGCGCAGCCTCTTGAGGATCTCAGGCAAGAGGGCAGAACTGACAATCCATCGTGCTCTGCCATGTGAAAGTGAGCCATACCTACAGACTGTCACCTGATGTCAGCTGACTGGCTACTCATGAGCCAAAGCACTGTGGAAATTCAACAGCACCTTTGAGTCAAATGACACGCAAATAGTAGTCATGTTTCTGGGAGGAATGAAGCCAAGATGACTAAAAAACTCTGAGTTTGCCTTTAAGGGTCGGTCATGATAAGCATTTAGTCATGCAATTAGATGAATGAGGAAATTCTGTCTCATATCAGATCTTGCTGCAAGTGTATAAACAGCAAAACGCATGAATCTATATGTGTTTCTGAGAACACACATCTAGTTCTTTAAAAAGACTGGTTAGTTTTGAAACAGTTACTCTGTATGTGTCAATAATAATATACAAAGACAGCTATTTCATATTCTGGGTTGCTGATATTAAAAACTTGAAAGATCCCTTTGAAAGATCTTATTTTAGAGCCCTCTGAAACACATCAAGTATACAAATGAGGGGTTTATAGGTTAAATTATTTTTTTAAAAATTCTTCCTGGTCACTTGGGATTTTTGCTGATCATACTCAAACTTTTTAAAAACTTTAACTCAGGTATCATTTTAGCTGGAAAGGTACATATTCTGATAATGATATGATAATGATGATAATAATAGTGAATTTATATGCATTTACTTAGTTGTTTAAAAAAAAAAAAAAAAGCCACAAGTTTGAATGCTAGATGATGCCAGAATATTTTTTTTTTTGTTTTAAATGAAGTAAATAAGTAATTTGTCTAATGAATCAATTATTCTATCATTTTTATTTGTAAGCCTAAATTCTGAAATAAAATTTTATGTATTATTTTATGTAATTTCTTTTGCTAAATGTATTTATATAATTCATTCTGGAAGATAAAAAAGCGTGTACGTATGTATATGTATATTTTGTATGATAAATATGTATATTTATATATGCTTACATTTAAACTGCCGTCCAAAAGTTTGGGATTAGTAAGATTTTAATGTTTTTTTTTTTTTTCCTCTCAAGTCTCTTATGCTCATCAAGGCTGTATTTATTTATTCAAAAATACAGAAAAAATGGTAATATTGTGAAATATTATTGCAATTTCTAATATTGGTTTCCTATATTAATATACTTTAAAATATAATTTATTTCTGTGATGCAGCGCTAAATTTTTTATCAGCGATTACTCCAGTCTTTGGTGTCACATAATCACTCAAATATGCTGATGTATTATCAGCATTAAAACTGTTGTGCTGTTTAATATTTTTTCGGAACGTGTGATACTTTTCTCTTTGATTTTTTGCTGAATAAAAAGTTAAAAAGAACAGCATTTATTTAAAAGAAAAAATATTTTCTAACAATATAAGTCTTTACTATCACTTTTATCCATTTAACACATCCTTACTGAATAAAGGCATTTATTTCCTAAAAAAAAAAAAAAAAAAAGTAGGAAAAAAAAAATTATTGACCCTAACTTTTTTTTTTTTTTTTACTTTTTATTAATCAAAGAATCCTGGAAAAATAAACAAGTATCACAGGTCCCAAAAAACATTAAGCAACACAAATGTTTCCAACATTGATTATAAATCAGCATGTTAGAATGATTTCTGAAAGATCATGTGACACTGAACACTGAAGTAATGATGCTGAAAATTCAGCATTGCTTCTCAGATTGTTGTAGATGTTGAATTGCTGTTGCTTGTCTTGTTATCGAAACTGAAGTGCTACTAAACAGTTGCTCAGTAGAATATAAACAGAAAGCACAGAAAAATTAATCTAATATGCATCAAAATATTGAATCTGCCCGATAAGCCTTGCAGTGTAAATACAGCTGTTGAATTTGAACAGTTTTGTTCAAATCCCTCATCTTGCTTTAGTTATGCATTTCTGTATGCGAACTGAATATAAAGCACTACTGAACTGCAGTTAATAGCAAAGGTCTTAGGCAAATAAAGAGGAAATGACAGACAGAAAAACTTTCTCTCTTGAGCAGACACTTCTCTCATGAAGGCATTACTTGTCTAGTTTCCATTCTGTGTGCGGTCTGACTTCTACAAGACGAGATGCAACTGTGGCTCCTAATAAACTTGTTTTAATAAACTGTATTAGAAAAGAGAGAAATGGCATACCTATATCACTTTCTTGGTACATGTAAGCTGTGACAGAATAAAGCAGTTTAATATTTATCAAATGACACGCTTTGTCTTTGATTTAACTCTGGTTTCCAAAAACAAATCCAGGTTCCTGCAAATGACATGACCTCTAGCAGGAACCTGCTCAGCGGGTTTGAAGAGATGCGAAAGGTTTCCTATCAATGACACTAATGTCCACAATCCAAATAATTTTAAAAAAGATGAGGAAGTTGCAAACCTGTTTAACATCTCTTGCCTCCGGGCCACTCTCAGATGTTTGGGTGGCCAACATGGCTCCTCTAGCTTCAATCAGTCCCACTTCACACACTGCAAAACACACACAGACAAGATCGTAACACATCTGTAACATGGTCAGTGTGTCTCAAACTTTATAATTATATTCCCATTGTGTGTTTTGTTGAAATCTACAACTTGAGGAAATATGAAGATTTGACTCTTGAGTAAATTAACACTAGACGAGAGCTGCTTTTGTGGTTGTTTTATATTACACATCACAATCTTTTGATTCAAAAGACACCAGTTTTGCACTCTCAGCTCACCTGGAGACCATTTCTAGGTTGTTAAACCGTTACTGTTACACACCCTAAACGGCTTTATGAGAGCTTATGAAAACACAATGAGAAGAAGAATAGTTTGTTTAATATACTGGCAGTCTTTGTTAGGTAGCAAATAGTGGAAGTGATACACACATCCCTGCTTGTTTCCTCTTGATTCTCAGTCACACGCCAATGAAGTACAAGCGTATGTCGACATTCATTTTACTTCAAAGTGCATCCTGAGTGATTGCAGAAAGGTCACCCTTCTGAAAGAGAAGTGTGCTTAATTGTATTGAATGTGTACTTGTAATCTTAGAAGTATGTTTTGAAAAATCTGTTCTTGCAGATAATATAGCATTAATGAAATGCAAGGCCACTCAAGTGTACTTGAGAGAAAGTACACTTGTTTAGCAGCAGACTTAAACCATATTTCAAAGACAACATAAGTAATTATAAATTTACATATAAAGATATACTTATTAAACTCTTCAGTTCAACTTATTGTTTTAATATACATATAAACTAATATATTTTCATCTAACTGCAAATAACATGCTGTTAAATGTCCGAAAACATTACATTCAGTTCGTACTTAACTCTTTTAAAGTATATTAAGTACATTTTTAAGTACGCTAAAGCGTACTTCTTTTCAAAAATAAGTCACAGGCGTCTTCAGCTTGCAGTAGACTTACCTAGTAAACTCAAAACAACGTTAAATTCATGACACTGAACTCAAACAGAATATAATATCACGAAAACCAGTGCAAAAGCACTGTTTATATAGTCTAAAATGTAACATTTAATTCCATCTCGTACACAGTCATTGAGAAACATCCAAATGCCCTTATATGAGACACCAACACACACCGACTTTATTATTCCTCGTGAATCTGGCTGAAACACTTAACGTTAGATCACAACGGCAGACAAACAATTCGCCTTTACATTATTATTGCTAACAGAATCAACACTCACCATGTTTGTTCTGCGTTTATCTATCGCGGCGGCTTTGAACAGCCTACACGGTCATGGCTGATGTGTTTCCTTTCCTCTTACCGAACAGACACGAGCACGGTCGTGTGATATCTGTCACTCTCATTCGCTGGTCCAGGAAAACAGAAGCGGACGAGCGATGTAGATGTGATCAGATCAGCTGACGCGAAAGGCAGCATGGGAAATGGACGCAATGTTCGCCTTGTTCCTGTTGACGAACAGTGCTTTTGCGCAACTCTTGCGCAGCATTGAGTGTGTTGAAGACTCCGGCGAGAGACGGGGAACCACACTGGAAATAATAAACATATATATAAACAGTCGGCGAAAATCCATTATTGTTTACTTAATATTGGGTTTATGCCTGAAGGAAACGAATAAAACGCCACACTGTTACAATCAACAAACCGCATAGTTTAATAAAATAGAATAGTAAAGTTTTAGAAAGTGACAAGAATCATTCCTTTATGAAAAATAAAGCATAAAATGTGGTTATTGTCTTTTTGAGATGTTTAGGATATTTCACGCAACATTCCAAAAAGTAGTCTGTTTATAAAACAGGTAAATAAATAAAAATAACTAATAATGTATTGCTGTATCTGACGCATGGAAATAAAACCTTCGTCAGCGTTTATTTATTTATTTGTTTATTTATTTCTTTGGTTTGTTGCTTACTCAGTTATTTATCATTTAAATAGATCTATATACACACAATATATATATATATAATTTGTTTTGTTTTATGTTATTTTACTAGTTGTAGTAGAAGCCTATCTGTCTTGTGTTTTCGACTCAAGGCATTGCGTCATGTTATTATGCATTACCGGGAAGGAAAATAGGTCAAGGTTAGAATTTTACTACCATTTACTTTAACATTTGTCAGATGTAGTCAGTCGAAATGGTTTTGAGATTTGATCTAATATTGTTACTCAGGAATTGTGTAGAGCAATGTATGTTGAACATTCATGATTAAGTTTTTATTTTATTTTGTTATTATTTTTTGACACATTATTGTTATTTTTTTTTAAAGGTAGGCCTTCTTATTCTGAAGTAAAAATATATAACCTTGGGGTCTGATTGGCACAGTGATGTTTTTAGTGTTATTGTGTTTAATTGAATACTTATAATTAATGTGTGATTATTATTTAATATTTTAATATAATAAAACGTAAAAACATTACATTTCAGATATGTTTGCTTACAGTGACTGAAATTATTGCATTTTCATAATTCAAAAATGCGCAATATATATATATATATATATATACTTACATCATTTTCAAAACTCCGTTTATACAAATTTCCAAAAATCATGTTTTTTTTCATTGTGCATTCCAATTAATCTCAATCAAACTGCAGTTAGGTTATTTTGATTAAATAAAAAAAAATAAAAAAAATACAACTAGCACAATAAAAAACATGATAACATATGATAACATATTAAAAAAACATTTTTTTTTTTTTTTTTTGAAAATGTAAAAAAAAAAACCCTGACAGTTATCAGTTTATTTTTGCAAATAAACTCTTCATATATTCCTCCATCATTTCCATTTTTTTAAATATTTGATTTAGGTACTACACTTTTCAGTGACATTTAAATAATGTAATACTTATTCGGCATTAATATGCATTCAGAGATTGAATGAAACGTGTTGTCACGCCTTTGCGACGTCACTCGCTTTCGATTTCACGTTCTCAGGTATTCCGCGGCGGAATTTCTTTCCCACATTCTTCTGTAAGAGTCAAAGTTCACACTCTCACGTAACCTGCACTTTCTTCTAGCAACCATCAAACATAAATAAATGAATAAAGAAAGAAAGAAAGAAGGAGAAATAACTCCCCCAGAAATGACTAAAATGAATTATCAACAAAATACACGTTATGTGTAATTGAGAGATTTTTAATCGCAATATTACATGACATTCCTGAGATAAAAATACATTTTCTGCACAATAATACCATGTTTTACTTATTTATTTTTGGATATAGCCTATGTTACATAGCCTACTGTACATGTAGAAGGCAAATTTGTTGTTAGTCTGTCTGGGCCCGCTCTCGTTTTACATTTTATTTTTTCTCTATTTTACTATAGCAGTGGTCCGTACATGGTGTTTACTCTGTTTATTTTTTATTTAATGTATTTGTGTTTATTAGTTTTGTACATATAAATCACTGAATTCCACTCCACCTGTTCACAGCAGTGAAACACTCCGCATTCCCACAGTGAAGCAAAAGCTGTTGCGTAATTGTGGCATACCTACAGCTCAGGTGCCGCTGTTTACAACTGGAAAGTGAAATGTCAGGTGCAATTCCCGAAAAGCGCATATATAAACGGCGGAGAGAATGGAGGAGAGACAAGATCTTCCAACAGCAGTAAAGAACAAGCGGAGATACAGCATTGAAACAGCAGCAGTAGCAGCAGCAGCTCATCAGTGGATCAACCTGTGGCATCAGACATCTGTAGAAACTCAACACGACAGAATGGACCTTCGTTTGGTGCAGATCTGCCTTCTTCTGTCAGCGTGCAGTCTTTGCTCTGTGATGAGCTGCAGATGGATAGAAGAAGACAAGTTTAAGCAGCACCATGGCATCTCTTTGGATCTGATCAGAAAGATGGTGAGTTTTACTTTTACAATTTTAATTTACAGTTTTACAATTTTAATTTACATTTTATCTGTAAATATTATCATTAAAAGTGGAATATTTGTACGTTAAAAAACTTATTTAATATTACAAGATGAATATTTACTGGACTGAAACGCAACTTCATCATTACTTCGGTCATGATACCCATTTAGAAAAATTACTTCTGAGGAACGTTAATTTTTCATCTCTCAATTATCATTGCTTTGAATTTTGAAACTACAGATCATATGATCACTTGATCATAAAACTAAGCATTAAATATCATCTTACTAAGACGTATTATGGGAGATACAAAGTGATAACTGATATATCCACCTTTTTCTTTAACGCGAAAGTAAGCCTATGGGCGTGACTTCCGGTTTATTATCCGCAAGAAGAATATTCACGTGCAGTACACGCTAAAACTGTTTGCACTACAAACCAGTTTGCTCATAATTAAGATAATACATTAAAATAATATAGTAAGACATGCCAATTTGCAATATCAAGCAGCAAAACAAACCATTTTGCACAGCTAAAAATAGCTAAAAGAGACCAGAAGCCAGACCCATAAAATTTACAAATTCCCACTCTTACGGGAAGAAAAAGTTAGATACTTTCTCTTAAAATTCATATCATACAAAAATAGATTTAACCTAAAAATGTAAACTAACCAAATGCAGTTATAATAGATAACTGGAACACTTTTAAACTTTTCAGATCTGATTCTGTTCAAAATAATTCATCAAATCTGTTTCTGAAATTTTCCTAGGGTGAGAAAATCCATCATGACCCTGAGGAAATCAACCCTATCCCAGATGAGCTGATCAATAGCCAAAGAGAAGCAGAGGTGAGGAAAAGTCTTTTAATCAGTATTATTATTTTAAAAAGACCATAATATGTGCTGTTGATTATGAATCTATATTCATACCTCTCTATGTTTGTTCTTCTCAGCCTGAGAAACAGATTCTGTTCGTCATTCAGTCTCTGACGGAAATCACTGTCCTCTTTGACGATGCCGTCGTCCCCTGGAATGCTAAAAAAGTGGAAGATTTCTTAAACGTCATGCATGAGCAGATTAACGGACTGCGCTCATGTGTAAGTATAGTGTGGACATATATATATATATATATATACATAATACCACCAACATCAAACCAGAGGAACTCATTCATTCATATCTTTTTCAATGCAGGGTGCTTACAAAATGAAGAGGAACAAAAAGTTGCATCTGTATTTTAAAAGACTGAGACAAATGACAGAAGTGAACAAGGTGAGATTCTAATATTTAGGTCAATCATCAGGTATAAATGTGGAAACTCATCTAAATGATTTACTGTGATCTGTATTACTCTTACAGAAGGATGGAGGTCAAAGCTGGGAGATCGTCAGAAAACGGGTCATAAGTTTCATGAATCGGCTGGCGTTCTTCTCCTCCAAAACTCGTGTTTAAGAACTGCACCTCTTGAAGCTTAACTCCATTTACAGAAAGAAACAAAAATCAGTGTTGTTAATCAGTGTTTGCACTCCTTTTTTTTATATTGTTTTTTTTATATTGTTTATTGTTTATTTATTGATGTTTTTTTATTCCTTATATTTTTAGATGGTATTTATATATATTAAATGTATTACATTTTAATTAAGTATTTCAATGATTTCGAATTATTATTTATTTTATTTATTTTTTTTTATTTATTCAGTTTGATGTATTTTATACAATGACTTTGCATTCTATATTCTAAAGATTATATCCTTATTTATTAATTAATTTATTAATGGCTTATTTTTTCTACATGTTACATAAAAATGCAACAATGAGGTGATTACTATAAAAAAAAAAAAAAAAAAAAAAAAAAAAAACTTTTTGTATTTTTGGCATCAAATAAAGAACTTGAATGTTTTATTACATTTTGTGAATTTATTATTTTTTTAAGGGGGGACACTGCAGGCAAAAACACTGTTTTTTCATACAGTGTTTTTTTTTCTGACTAGCGGAAAGAAAACATCCAAAAGACACTGTTAAGTGTTTCTTTTATAGCACTTTATCTATTTAATCAACAGATTTCAATTACAGTACATATTTTAAAGGCCGTTTCCTCAAAATGAGTTTTTTCTCCTACACCGAGCCATAAATCTCCACTTCAGTAGCACTTACACACACCAAACTTTACATTTTTATTCCTGTCAATATCCTGAAGGTTTTTACAGAGGGATTTATTCATATATAATTTGCTTGATTATATACACCATTATATTCCCCCCAAAATTGTAAACATATATTGTTTTCTGTCTGTTCTCTCAAAATTCCACATTTCTTCCACATTTGACTTTAATATGTAAAAAAACCCAAAAAACAAAACAAAACAAGAATTATGAAACTGACTTCGTCCAGTGTTTAGATTTGTATATGCAGGTTGGCGCATATTTCATATTTCATTTTAGAAAACTTGTAATACAGAAAATGTTTGCAATTATCAATGTAATCAATCAGCTGGGTAAGGCCATAACTATTAGTTATTTTTTTTTACCCTATTCACCTGCAGTATCTTGCCTTTATACAAAAAAGGGTATAAAATCATTTCCAATATATATATATATATATATATTTTTTTTTTTTTTTTGTTGTTTTTTTTTTCCTGTACACTACATGACCTTTCAAGTCTGAACAGATTTTAAAGGAATAGTTCACCCAAAATGTAAAATATACTCACCTTCAGACCATCCAAAAATGTAGATGAGGTCCTTCATCAAAAGGAGAAATGTAGCATTTTGTAGCTTCTGCAGTGAATGGGTACTGTCAGAATGAGATTCCAAACAGCTGATAAAAACATCACAATAATCCACAAGTAATCCACACCACTCCAGTTCAGTTAACATCTTGTGAAGTGAAAACAAGAAGTGCAAATGTCTCTTCTAGCCAAAATAAGAGATTCTAAAGGAGACCCTAAAGAAGATTCTTTAGGGTCTTGATGAAAAGTCTATAATATACCTTGGTTAAAAATTCTCATTGGTAGTGTAAAACAACACCCTTTTTACCTTGTCAAAATGAGCTCAACAAAAATTCATCCCATTCTGAGGGATTGTTCCTTTAAATGCAAACAAACTCTGCTCGCCCCACCCCTCTCTACTCTCTGTGGAGTGACCTGCTGCTCTGAGAAATCCTTTACCTCAGCCGCATTTAGCGCTTTTGGAATAACAAATTTAGTGATATAGATTGGGAAGAGTTTTGGCTTCTTTGACAGAAAATCTTCTTGTCTAATAAAGTTGCTGAAGTCTCAATTAAAATGATCCATAATTGCTACCTGGTAAATTAGAAACTTGCTAAATTTCCCCCAATTGCTCTTTTTGTCTTAAGACTGAAGAAACAATGAATCATTTACAATCATTTACACTGTAAACTTATTATTAATTTATTGCTATTTCTTGCAAAATTTTATTTTCATAAATGTAAATGGTCAAAGAAAAACCCTTACTTTTTTATTTTCCGAAAAGATTTTGATGTGTATGTGAACTCTATAAGAAACTCTAATAACCCCATCGCAATCAAGACTCTTTCATGGTGTAAATCCTGTAAGCTAATATATTCCATGTAACCCTCATTGTTGTTTTTTTGTTTTTGTTTTTGTCGTTGTAAATGTAATTGTTGACTGCATAATAATAATAATAATAATAATAATAATAATAATAATAATAATAATAATAATAAATAAATAAATAAATAAATAATTTAAAAAAAGCCGCATTTAGCGCGTTTAGCCGCGAAACTCAATCGGGTCTGCTTGCATTTTCAGACTTGCACTCTCAGACAACAGCACTTCCGGAAGTCTTTTTTAATTTGTATTTTATTTATTTATTTATTTATTTATTTATTTATTTATTTATTTATTTTAATTAAATATCTCAACATTTTACAACAGTAGCCAGGTGGTGAAGACAAGAAAAAAGAAACTAAATTACAATGTCACTCGCAATCGCCACTTGCACTCTCTGCTACCTGCGACGTCACTTACAATTCACACAAATCGTGCGTGTTGCCAGTGGAGACAAGACGCTGTGGTGGTTAAACGATTAAAACGAATTTAATAGCAAAACGTACAGGGTCCTGCAAGTCATCTGTAGGAGATAAAGACAAGACCTGCAAATCCGTGGCCACAGAAAAGCAGAATATGAACGCAATAGATATAGTTTATTAATTTAATGTCTCTCATTAAGCGTTTTCCTCCCGTAGAAAACTATTAACACTTAATATGGCTTAATGTATTAAGATATGCTATTAAAAGATCAATTTCGATATACAGTCTATACAGTTTATAATTTATATGTATATAGTGTTTTCCTCCGCAAAACGTGGCATAATGTGGACTAAGATGATAAAGACTAAACTCAATATGCTCCTCTTCATTATTCAACGGCGCGTTTGTTCGCGTTTTCCCATATAGAATAATCTCTACAGCCCTTTTATATCATTGTCTTTGTTCATTATGCTGCATTGCGTTCTGGGCACGTCTGCTTGCCTATATGGAGTTTGTCCTTTTACAGTTTTTCTCGATTGCTAAAACCCTATAACCAGTCTTTTGAACTAAAATTTCAAAACCATAATGCCATTTTTCAAAAAGCACACCCCTTTCCCTTAACTATAAACACTATTCCCCTGCTTTAACACCTGAGTCAGATTTGGTGAAGTGTTACTGCAAAACTCTACACACAAATCCCTACATTTTTCAGTGCTTACACCATGTGGTTATTCAGAAAGCACTAGCATTCAATATTGTTCAGTCAAGTCTGTTTGAGCTCAATTAGCACAGAATTACACAAGTGGAAACACTAGGAGTCAAAATTTATCACACACCAATGAGAACCTTCGATGGAGATAAAAGGGCCAAGGTCAGCTTACAGTTTGGTGCATTTCTCAGATCAGAAATGAAATTCTCAAAACTACTTACTCAACCTCCACATAGTCACTAGTGCACATCATAAAATATTTATAATTTTTTTGAGCAAGTTGCTCAAAATGTATTACATGTATATAGTTCTCTGTGGTATATTCTTACCCCTCAAAACGTCAATCATTAGCTCATCATATATGTCTTTGCAGTAAATGCTAAATTGTTGTCATAAACTGTCAAGCATATTCTACACATTTCTATTAGACTCGAATATTGACTTTCACTAATGTAGAGTACAAATTCTGACAGTGCACTTTCTAATTTATATTTCCGCCTTTGCCCATATTTCTTTTTCTTTTCTGTTTCACAATGACTTTGTAATATATTTTATTTATTTTTTTTTACCTTGATATATTTCTCTTTTTTTGTCAGACCACTAGTAAAAGTGTAACTGTGAATCCAGTCTTTTTCAATCAATATCCCACATACAGTAAATGTGTAATTTCAAAGAGGAAGAGTAGGAGGTGAAAAAGGAAGAGGAGAAGAAGGAGGAGGACGACAACAATAACATGGAAGAGAAATAGGAAGGGCAAGGGCAAGAAAACAAGCAGTCTCATATATTTTAGTTGATGCATGCCAGGGTTGGATCAAGCATGCAAGAGGATTTTACCCTCGCTGCCTGTCCAGGGCCAATTTAGTCTGTGATGTTGAGGAGGTTTTTTGGCCTGTCCCAGACCAAAGACAGGATGTTGGGGCAGAATGATCATTTTTATTGTTGTTTGCTGTTTTGTGCTGTACTCTACAGTGCAATAATTTAAGATTTAAAACACTTGCAAATGCATACATTTGTTGTGTTCATCATGTAAATTTTTTTTCCAAGCAACACTTATTACCAGTTTTTATAGTTTTTATATTGTTTTGAATTGATCTCATCAGTGCGTAAAACTGCGTTGTAGTGTGTGTGTTTTTGAGGGTTTGTATGTCATGTCTAAAAGCAAAGTTTGTTTGTTTTTTTCAGCAAGATTGAGTTGTTTTGAGTGGAGAGCTTCATTTTGACCTGAATATAGTAAGTTTGGGGAATTGAGTTAGAAGTTATGGATTTGTGTTTAGAGTTTTGCAAAAAAGAGGCATACATTTAAAAAATATGTTTTAGCAATTGAGAAAAACTGTAATATCACTTACTGCATTTTTTATTGTGCATTCAGACCTGCTGGTATATAGTTTGTAAACAATACGGTTTAAACTGAATTTGGTCTTTGTCATCTTAGTCTGTTTTGCCACATTAAGCGTTGTTGGGCAAGTAGGTATAAAAGTGAAAGTTTGCCTGTATTCATGGGCATATGTTTGCCTTGAAGTACATTAAATTAATAAACTATATATCAAATTTGATTTTTAATAGCACTTATTGTATCTTAATACATTAAGCTATATGAAGTGTTTATGGTTTTCTACGGGCGGAAAACGCTTAACGAGAGACTTTGCGCATTGCGCTCATATTCAGCTGTTCGGAGGCCACGGATTTGCAGGTCTTTTGTCTTTATCTCCTACAGATGACTTGCAGGACCCTGTATGTTATGCTATTAAATTTGTTTTAATCGTTTAACCACCACAGTGTCTTGTGGTGGTCAGGCGCAATGATATTACACAGTCGTCAACTCTGCCAGCTGCAACTTTACATCTACACAAACTTAGTGCCGGTCACTTTCAGGTGCTGCGTATTATCATTGCGCCTGCTGCACCCATGGTACGGCAGCAAAATTCCTTGATTATTACGCCGGAATGAGAGTATAGTTCCTAGACATATCGGCCTATAAAATCACAACTTTTCATTTTCCGCCAGTCTTAGTACACGATGCAACTACAGAAGAGTCAAGTTTTAAATAGGAAAAATATCGAAACTCTTTAGTCATTTTATAGTGAGATGCTAATGGTCTAATCGGATTCAATGATTTATGCTAAGCTATGCTAAAAGTGCTACCGCCAGACCCGGCGATCGGCTGAACGGATTCAAAAACGGTAAAACACATTTGCATAACTCTAGGGGAGTTGGAAAATGAACCTATTTTCAAAAAAAAGTGGAGTGCTCCTTTAAAGGAGATGTCCACTTCCAAAACAAAGATTCACATATAATATGCTCACCCCCTTGTCATCCAAGATTTTCATGTCTTTCTTTCTTCAGTTGTAAAGAAATTGTTTTTTGAGGAAAAAATTTCAGCATTTTTCTCCATATAATGGACTGATATGGTGCCCCGATTTTGAACTTCCAAAATGCAGTTTAAATGCGGCTTCAAAACGATCCCAAATGCGGTTGTAAACGATTCCAGCTGAGAAACAAGGGTCTTATCTAGCATAACGATTGGTTGTTTTCATAAAAATAATACAATTTAAATACTTTTTAATGTCAAACGCTCGTCTTGTCTTACTCTGCCTGGACTGTTTTTTCCTATTCATGACAGTTAGGGTACGTCGAAAAATTCCCATCTCATGTTCTCCCTCAACTTCAAAATCGCCCTATATCACTGTTTTACCTTTTTTGTTAAGGGTGTTTGATCTTTTTTGCATGTTCACTTTGCAAAGACTGGGCCTGAACTTCTGCAGCAATGCAGGATGATTTTGAAATGATTTTTGAAGTTGAGGTAGAAATACGATTGGAGTTTTTCGACATACCCTAACTTGAGTCAGAATACACAGAGTTCAACAAAAACAAGGCAAGATGAGCGTTTGAGAATAAAAAGTATTTAAATTGTATTTTTTAAAATGAAAATAACCGATCGTTTCGCTAGATAAGACCCTTCTTTCTCGGCTGGGATTGTTTACAACCACATTTGGGATCGTTTGAAGCCGCATTTAAACTGCATTTTGGAAGTTCAAAATTGGGGCACCATATCAGTCCATTATATGAAGAAAAATGCTGAAATGTTTTCCTCAAAAAACATAATTTCTTCTTTATGACTGAAGAAAGAAAGACACGAACATCTTGGATGACAATGGGGTGAGTACATTTTATGTGAATCTTTGTTTTGGACTTCTTTAAAAGAATTACTGTCTGAATGGCCATAAGATGGCGCACTTTCTCTCCCTACAGCTCTCACAGTAGCTTATTAGAAGACTGAACAAACAGTCCGGTATTTTCTAAACTCTCTTCAATATGTGTATTATTCTGTCTTTCATTTTAACTGTATAGACTTAATCCATATATAGGCATACACTCTTAAAAATAAAGGTTCTTTATTGGCATCAATGGTTCTATGAAGAACCTTGAACATCCTTTGGTTTTATGAAGAACCTTGAACAACCTTTTAAATGCAAAAAAGGTTCTTTATAGTCAAAAAAGGTTCTCTAGATTTTTAAAATGTTCTTTAAAATGGTTCTTTTATGGACTGTTAAGTAAAAGATTCTTTGGGGGAACCAAAAATGGTTCTTCTATGACATCACTGCAAAAACACCCTTTTGGAACCTTTATTTTTAAGAGTGTAGGTTCCAAATGTGAGAAAATTTGCGATTAAGAGTATAAAATCTAAAGTATTATAACATAAGATAAAAACTACATACTTGGGATTTTACAGTATTTTACTGATCAAACACAGCAAATTTGCAACAGTGACAATGCTAAATCCTTTTACAGACGGCTTTGCAGATGCTCTTTCAGATCATGCCGATCACCAGACTTGTGGCGTATGATCAGACTAAAATGCAAAGAAAATATACCAAACATTTACCAAAAAAAGCAGCTTTGTGGAAAACACCTGCTTTTCACATGCTTATTTTAACAGATACGAAGTGAAAGTTCCCTTTAGCTTTGAGCAGTTCCTTACAACTAGTATTTGTATGACCAAATACAGAGCACCTTGTTATGAATGACTAGTGCATTCATACAACAAACACACACACATAATACACAGTACAGTAAAATGAACTATATATGAACTATAGTAAAAAGTGTAATAAAGAAAAACAAGCAGACAACAATAAACATAAGTTAAATGTATTACAAAGTCTATAGACGATTGTTAGCTCTTAGTTGTATGTCACAACCTCCACAAAAACTTCAAGCCTATATAAACTGCGTGGCGTAAAATTTCATGCTTTCCAAAAAAAAAAAAAAAAATGTATAAGCATTTACTGTATTCACAAAGAGTAACGTCAGTCTGCATACATGTGACTTATCCAGCACAAACTGATAGTGGATTGGATGTAATCATGCATCTGGTTTTGATATCTGCTGATCACTAATCTGATGGATGTGTTTTTCTCACTCTTGGTCTGGGGACTCGACTTCCCATGCTGCATCTGTGTCCCGGGCATAAGCAGTGATGTCCTCATACAGATCAGTGCCACCGCACTGCTCAATCTGAAGCCCCTGGACAGCACAGACACAGAGAACACACAGATGATTAGCAAAACAAACTCAAGGATGTGATGTTTTGTCAAAGTGGTATACTAAAGCAGTAAGTCATGAGAAGCAGTGCATTTTTATTTAGAACCAAAATAAACAACTCTCCCTTCAGGGAAAAGGTCTATAGTTCATTAGTGTTAATAAATAATTTCAAATGAAACTGAAACAAATGAAACCGTCAAATGTCTTGTAACAGCACAACAGTAGCAGCATTACATTGCTGAATGAATCAGTCTTTTTGAATAAATCAAAACAGTTTACTTAACGATTCTATGACTCATTTGTGATAACCTGCTCACAAAACAATGTAACCTGTAAAAAGAATCCTTGAAATTAGAGGGCTGCATTGGGTTTGGGCTCCCGCGGGACCCCAGGACCCAACGCAAATCTCGCGGGAGCGGGCGGTTTTACCTTTGCTGTGGGCGGGAGTGGGTGGTCAGAAAGTTCGCTGGAGACCCGCGGAGAACGGTGGGATTTGGCGTGTAAAGTCCGGGACACACCCGGCCGACTTCAAATAACTAGCGGCTACGAAAGACGTTGGTGTTGTCGCCTCGCGTTGGCAGCGTCTGAACAAAAAGCTGTGCTTGAACAACACATAGACTACAGCCGACTGCAAATTAACGTGCGTTCTGCGCCTGAGTGAAAAGATTTAACTGTCTATATCAGCACTTTTAATATTATATAATCGTCATTCAGAATGAGAAACCGAAACAAAGATATACGAGATACACGCAGATATATGAAATCCAAACAAAGCAGCGCTTGCTTACCATTTTGAATATCAGTTATGTTGATCACGTTCTTCATTTTAAGCGCTCATGTTGTTATGCTAATATTCACATACTGGAATGCTTTTGTAAGATCGCAAAACATCAAAGTCCTTTTAAGGCTTTAAGGGTATTCTATAGTCTTTGGTAACATTAGAGTAGTCTTCTGTCATTTACTTGCTCGTTTTCATCACTTTCGTTTTAATTTCCCGGCACTGACTTGTTCGCGAAACTAGGCATCCAATCAGAGTTCTCACTTTCTCCGACTGTCTCGACGCCGATGCTCTAAGAGAAAGTCCGCGGGAACGGGCAGGAGTGGACACACACATTGCGGGAGCGGGCGGTCCTGGGCAGAATTCGGCGGGAACGGGCGGGTTTAAGAAAACAGTCCCGCACAGGGCTCTACTTGAAATTACTAATGTACAAAATTATGATTTTCTAGTATTTTTTTTTTTTTTTTAAACATGTGTTTCAGTAAAAAATCAAAACATCCTTAAATTAAGATTTGCGAAATTACTTGAGAAGCGAAATGACGCAAGGTAGCCTTGTTTTCTAAAAAATGTATTCAAATTAAGTAACTTTAAACAGTAAAAAAGTGGCTTAAAACAATAATAAATATCTGGCAGTAGTGTTCGAGTCCACATAAGTCGAGTCCGAGTCTTTAACCAATTGAGTCCGAGACGAGTCTGAGTCCAAAATGGGCCGAAACACTACTGTTTGTCAGTATCTTAAAGGAACACTCCACTTTTTTTGAAAATAGGTTCATTTTCCAACTCCCCTAGAGTTATGCAAATGTGTTTTACCGTTTTTGAATCCATTCAGCCAGTCACCGGGTCTGGCGGTAGCACTTTTAGCATAGCTTAGCATAAATCATTGAATCCGATTAGACCATTAGCATCTCACTATAAAATGACTAAGGAGTTTCGATATTTTTCCTATTTAAAACTTGACTCTTCTGTAGTTGCATCGTGTACTAAGACTGGTGGAAAATGACAAGTTGCTATTTTATAGGCCGATATGGCTAGGAACTATACTCTCATTCCGGCATAATAATCAAGGAATTTTGCTGCTGTGCCATTAGTTCAGCAGGCACAATGATATTATCTATTATTTTTTAATGCATTTATAGTTACTTTAATTAAATTACATTATATAAGGAATAACTGATGATGGGGAATTGAATTATTAGAAAATCATGCACAGCCAAGGTGGTTTTGGACCCATAAAAACTATTGCTGCAAAGGTGTTAGAAAAATTATTTTTCTTTGAAGCCACAAACTGCCACCATGTTTAAAAAATAATAATAATTTCAATACAGCAAAAACAAATCAACTAATGTAAGTAAAATATTCTCAAGCTTACTGAAGGAAAGAAAACACTCCAAGTAGTGCTTACAAGCAAAATGATTAATAAATATATTAATCAAAAATACAAATGAAATAATTTTTTTTTTTTTTTAAATAGAATCTTTTTAGAAATAAAATGTTAAGTTTTTTAAATTTTTCTTTAGGTAGGTCTATCTAAAGGCTACTACAGAAATAGACTACTACAGACATTTCAGGAAGTAACAAATGTTAAAATAAAACACTGCAAAATCTTCACTGTATACATTAAAGATGATTCTTATTAAAGTTAATAAGTGATTCAGTCAAGAAAAGTGAGTGATTTTCTCTTTTCTGTTGTTGTTTGATTAATGTTTATGACGCGGTCGGCGGCTGCAGGTTTACGCTGCTGTCGCTTTAAGATCTGATGCACAGATCAAATATTTTGACGCATCAGTATTTCTCCCAACTGTTAAGGTTTACTTAAGACAAAACCGACTTCATTTACATGAATAGTCTCCAAGACGAGTATGTGTGTAGCAATAACAGAACCTGTTAGAAGCGAAAAAGAACTCAGCATTTGCAGTCTGACTGAGAGGCGCGTTCTGTGAGCGTGCTTTGAGCATGTGCGCACATAAAACGGTCAGCTTTCAAGTAGCCTACTGGACAATACTTAAAAACACATGCAAATACTAAATACCACTTTCGTGATAATGCATTGAGTCAGTGACATTTCCGTCAACTGTCTCTGGACTCAGAATATTTTTAGAGTCCGAAAGGTCAAGTCCGAGTAAAAATGCATCCGAGTCCGTGACAAGTCAGAGTCGCCTAAACATTGTACTCGAGACCGGACTCGAGTCCGAGTACCCCAACTCTATCTGCCAGTGGGTGAGAAAATAAAACCTTTCTTTTTAAACCCTTTTTTTTTTTTTAATTTTTTAACCTCATTTAAGGTATGAACTCATTTAATTATGCTAATTTTGAAAACCTATTATTATTAGCCCACTAACAGATTTTTTCTTTATTTTGTATAAACTCTTTTAATTTTGATAATTTTACAATGTGTCAAATATAATTGACTTTATGCTTAAATGCATAAATTCATACTTAATGTTTTTTTATTATTATTTTATTATTATTTTTTTTTACCCCATTGGCAGATATTTCTTTTTTCTTTATTTTAGGTATAAACTATTGAAAACCTATCAAAATTATGTGACTTTGTGCTTGAAACAACAACCGCCAGTGGGGTAAGAAAAATAAAACAGTTTTTTCCCTTAAATAATAATAATAATAATAATAATAAATAAAGGAAAATAAATAAATGAAAATAACTTATAATGTATTGCTGTATCTGACGCATGGAAATAAAACCTTTGTCAGCGTTTAATTTATTTATTTATTTGTTTATCTGTTTGGTTTGTTGTTTACTTGCTTACTCAATTATTTATCATTTAAATAGATCTATATACACACACATTATATATATATATATATATATATATATATATATATATATATATATATATATATATATATATATATATATAATTTTATTTTATATAATAATATAATATATATATATATATATATATATAATAAAATTATAACAATTTTTTTTTTTTTTTACCCCACTTACAGTTTTTTTTTTTTTTTAAAAATGGGGTAAGAAATATAAAACTTGTTTCCCCTTTGAATTATTATTATTATTTTTTTTTTACCCTATTTGCAGATATTTCTTTTTTCTTTAATTTAGGTATAAACTCACTTAATTTTGCTAATTTTAAAACCCTATCAAAATTATGTGACTTTATGCTTCAAACAACAACTGCCAGTGGGGTAAGAAAAATAAAACTTGTTTTTCCCTTAAATAATAATAATAATAAGAAGAAGAAGAATAAGAAGAAGAAGAAGAAAAATCATTTTTATTATTATTTTTTTCTTTTTTACCCCACTGACAAATTTTTTTTTGAGTTTTCTGGGTTTTTTTTAAAGCTTAATTTTCATCATTTTGAAATATATCAAATTTAAGTGACTTTATGCTTAAAAGAGCAACAAATATCTGCTAACTGGATAAGAAATGTGAAACTCCCCTTTGAATTAAGTTTTTTTTTCTGTTTTTCTTTTTTTTTTTTTTTTTTACTGCATTGGCAGATATTTCTTTCTTTTTTTTCTTTCTTTATTTTAGGTATAAACACATTTATTTATTTATTTTTATTTTTTTCAGTAAACAAGACTTAATTAATTTAGCTTTTCAAGTAAATGTATCGTAACACTTTACAATAAGGTTCCATTAGTTAATGTTAGTTAATGTATCAACTAACATGAACAAACAATGTACAATAGATTTATTACAGTATTTATGCATCTTTGTAAATGTGAAAATACAGTCGTTCATTGTTAGTTTTTGTTAATTCACAGTGCATTAACTAATTGAGAAAGAGAATACATCCCAGTGCACTCTCAGAAAAAAGGTACAAAAGCTCTGACTGGGGCGGTACCAGTTTTGGTATATTGAAGGTACATATTAGTACCCAAAGTATACATGCTAGTACCTAAAAGGTACAAAAGTCTACCTTTTGAAACCGTTCCACCCCAGTGAATGCTTTTGTACCTTTTTTTTCTTAGAGTGTACTGATGAACTGTTAGCACAACTCTCTTGGAACGCCACTCAGCCAATAAAATTTGAGGACCAGAATTTGGAGAGGTTAGAAATATTCCTATTTGTTTCATAAAATCACAAGTATAAATTCATGCATTGTCTAGTACAACAGTCCATGCGTGTTTTTACTTCCGGAAGTGCATGCAACAATAGCTGCAGAGCTCGGAGCTGAAAACTCGGCCAACCGTAAACCAACACAATGACAGTAACAAGCTAAACAAGTGAACCAAAGCACTCACCTCATATATATGATTATCCTCAGGCTCTTCATATATGGCGTCTTCTTTCCTCTCCTGAAACACAATGAGAAACCACTATAAGATGACGATAAAAATTAAGGTAAAAGGTAATGAGTACTTTACATAGAAAAGTGCACAAATCAGAAATGTTGTGGGCCTCACCAGTTTGTAATACTGCAGCAGAGGAACAACAATGCACAAAATCAACAGGAAACCCTGAATGAAAATGATAACATCCTTGACTCTCGATCTCGACAAGATAGTCTGGGGGTCACTGTATCCTGGAGAAGAAACAAAGAAATACATGTATGCAAGCTATGGAGGAAAGCAAGCGAAACAACATTGACAAATTGACACCTACTAGACACTTGTAGCTCAGATCCCGGTCCAGGCGTGCCGTTCAGGTTGCAAAAGTAAATGCCACTGTCTTCGGCCTCCACTTTCCTCACGGTAATGGACGCATTTGCGTCATCAGTCTTCTGGTTTATTATTATTTTGTCGCTGCCCTTAAGTTGGTTTCTGTCTGTATAGTCTTTGAACCACTCTACAGTCACATTAGACACCGGATTAGACGGCACACAGTATAGTGTCACAGTCCGACCGGTCTTAACGCCAACAAATCGCGGCTTCTGGAACACTAAGAGCTTTCCTTCAGCTGCAAAGATGAGGTGGATAAAGAGAAAACTTATAAGAGAGAACCGGATCAATATTTCAAAGGTCATTTTCAAGTTATCAGCAAATACTAAACAGCAAGTGCATCTCACAGTATTAAAAACTGCTTTAAACCATGAACTTCATGACATGGTTATTGTAAAAAGGATATCTGGCACATGCAAACTTGTTTTGAAGCGATGGGACTTCCTCTTTCGCTCACAGATGGAAAGGAAGAACAACACTGAAAACAATTCTAGGGCAACTGTAATATGCAAACTGTAATCCTGCAACTTTCAGATGTGAAACATATAAATTCATTGTAAACTACTGCTGTCCTAACAAACTGAAGCTTAAGCTTAAAAAATGCACCAAACGGTGCACCAATTTCAAACAGCAACCTATGTTAAATGGTAAGTTAAACACAACAGCAGTTTTTTTTTATAGTCGTAAGCAGTCGTTTACCTGAGAAGTAAATTAGCGCCATGACTAAAGATCCCAGCAGGAGATAATGCATGATTCTTGATCCTGAAATACACCTCTCCAAGAAAGCGCAGAAGAACTCACAGACAGAACAGAAGAAAGACACCAGAGTGAAGGGTGCAGGTCGTGAAGCTGAGATGATACGATTCCGTTTCAGAGAAACATGCAAATCAATACACTCATGCATCAAAAGGTTAACTAGCAAGTGAATCATCTTAATGCAAAATATATAAAGACGGATAAAGGCTACTTACGAACAAACATGACTAATGTCAACTGTTCATGCATTACAAAAACAGATTAACGTCTTAACAGAAAATTAGCAATAAGTTTATGGAATTTCCTTTAATCCTAAAACAGAATGCAGTGCAATGTAATGTGTAATTCAGGTCACACTTTATTTTAAGGTCCAGTTCTCGCTATTAAAAAACAATTAACTACAGATTTTGCCTTAGGAAACTCCTATTTTGCTGCTTATAAGTAGTTAGTTAGGTAGTTATTAAGTTCAGGTATTGGGTAGGATTAGGGATGTAAAATATGGTCATGTAGAATAGGTGCTTTGTAAGTACTAATAAACAGCCCATATGTTAATAGGCATGCTAATAAGTAACTAGTTGCAGTTTTTTTTTCAACTGCTTACACACATTTTCAAAACTTTGCCTCTATTTTTCAAACCTTTACACACGAATCCAAGATTTGCACACACAAAATGCCTTTCATCTCTTGCAAAATGAAGCACCGCATTCAAAATATCACAAACACATCTCAAAAGCAAACAATGGTCATATGTTGAAAACACCTTTGCCTTAATATTATATTTTTGGATCTATCACACACACACACACACACACACACATATATATATATATAGATATATAATTTTTACTATTTAAAATAACTTTTATATTTGATTATATTTTAACATTTTCAAAGTTGATTTTTTTGCATCCTTACTCCAGTCATATGATCCTTCAGAAATCATTTTAAAATTCAGATTTGTTGCTCCAAAAACATTTATTATTATTATTATTATGGTGAAAACAGCTGAGTAGAATTTAGGTTTCTCTGATGAATAGAAAGTCCAGAAGCATTTATCCGAAATAGAAATCTTTTGTAACATTATAAATATCTTTAGCATCACTTGTGATCAATTTAAAGCATCTTTGCTAAATAAAAGTATTTTTTTTTATAATTTCTTTCCTTGGAAAAAAAAAAAATACTGAGTCCAAGCTTTTCAATGGTATAGTGTATAATGTTACAAAACCCTTTTTATGTCAGATAAATAGTGATCTTTATATCTTTCGATTCATCAAAGAATCCTGAGAATGTATTCAATTGTTTTAAATATTTATAATAATAATAATAATAATAATAATAATAAATGTTTCTTGACAACAAATCAGCATATTAGAATGATTTCTGAAGGATCATGTGACACTGAAGACTGGAGTAATGAAGCTGTAAATTTAGCCTTTTGTATATATTACAATATATTACATTTTAAAATATATTCAACTAGAAAGCGGTTATTTTAAATAATAAAAAACATTTCACAATATTACTGCTTTTGCTTTATTTTGGATAACATAAATGCAGGCTTTGTGTGCAGAATAGATTTTTTTTTAAAAAACATTAAAAATCTTTGTAGTGTATTTTAACCATGCATATAGTTGGACAGAAACCAAACATAATTTTGAAAAAGGTGATTATTCCAAAGCATATTCCAAGGCCTATTCTAAAGCCATAATTGGTTTGTGTTAAATAAAGCAATGAGTGTTTGCACAAGCGAGGAGCTTGTGTGAGGCACAAATAAATTAGTGTGTCATTTTGATCAGTTGTGTTTGAAAAAGGAATTCAAGATACTTCCTGTTAGATTTTTGTGTGTTACATAGAGAATTGTGTGTTGTTTTGCAAAAGGTGTTTTATGAAATTGACAACTCAAAGGCCGAGTCAAAGGCCGAGAATTAGCGTATGGTTTTGCAGATTTGGTGTGTGGTTCTGGTGTTTGAGTGTCAGATTTCAGAAATTGTGTGACAAGTAAAGATTTTGTGTTTAAGCAGTTGAAAAAAACTGTAATAGTGAGAATTGTTCCCTATACTAAAGTGTTACCGTAATTCAAAATAAAGGGGAAACACCTGTGAAGAATGAATATGGAAATTTTCCTAAATATTAACACGGTCAGCCTACGTTAGGCCATACTTTTACAGACTTTTTCAGAATGCAACATATGCTCCAAAAAATAGAAATTAGCCACTGCAATTGTAATACGCCCACGAGTATATATTACGGTATATATTGTGAATTCTGCAATAATGGATTACATAAAAGGGACTGTTTTGTGTCCTATAATAGCTGCTATACTAAAGAAAACTGATGCAAAAACAATTTTCACTCAGAAACTGCTAGAAAATGTCACAAACAATTATAAAGAAATAGCAAGAAAAAAGAAATTGAATTAAAGGTGAATCTTTGAAGTAGAAGTAAAACTGAAATAGTAAACTCTTGTAAAACATAAACTACAGTAATCTTTCACTTATTTACTAGTTTAAAAATCATTATGTAAAAATTGAAAGTAAAATTGTTTTTGTTGTGTTTCCCTGTTTCCATTTTACTGTGTCAGTAACAATTTATTTTGATGGCCCCCTTTCGGCATTCTGTCGTGTAAGTAAATAAGTAAATATTCTGCAGGAATGTAATAATATGGTTGTACGAAGTAACATTTATAATAGCAGGCACTACAATGGTGGAAAAACCAATGCATCATACGTTCAAAAAATAGAATCGCTATTGCAGCTGTAATACGCCCACATAGAGCATATATTACAGTATATATTGTGAATTCTGCAAACTGTTTTTCTGCTCAAATAGTAGCTGCTATACTAAAGAACACTGATGTAGAAACAATTTTCACTCAAAAAACTGCTAGCAAATGTCACAAACAATTATAAAGAAATAGCAAGTAAAAAAATGAATTAAAGGTGAAACTTTAAAGTAGAAAAACTGAAATAGTATTTTGTTGTAAAACAAACTACAGTAATCTTTCACTATTTACTAGTTTAAAAATCATTATGTAAATCTATAAAGTAAAATTGCTTTTGCTGTGTTTCCCTGTTTCCATTTTACTGTGTCAGTAACAATTTATTTTGATGGTCCCCTTTAGGCATTCTATTTTGTAAGTAAGTAAATATTCTGCAGAAATGTAACAATAAGGTTGTACAAAGTAACATTTATCATAGCATGCACTACAATAATGGTACAACCAGAGATATACAGTACCTTGCAAAAGTATTCAAACCCCGTATTCAAACCCCTTCATTTTTTTCACGTTTTGTTATGTTGCAGCCTTATGTTAAACTGCTTTAAATTACTTTTTCCCCCACATCAATCTACACTCCATACACTATAATGGCAAAGCAAAAAAATAGGTTTTTAACATTTTTTGCAAATTTATTAAAAATAAAAAACTTAAAAGATTCCATTGCATAAGTATTCATACCCTTATCTGGGACACTTGAAATTTAGCTCAGGAGCATTCATATCACATGTAGATGTTACTACACTTAACCTGTTAACCTATGGTAATTTCATTTAATTGGGTATGATTTGGAAAGGCACACACGTCTTAATAAAAGGTCTAACAGCTGCCCTGAGGTAAAAAAGCCCTGAGGTGGAAAAAAAAAAAAAAAAAAACTGCCTGTAGAGCTCAGAAACAGGATTGCATCAAGCCACACATCTGGGGCAGAGTTCAGAAAAAAACTGAAGGTTCACAGAAAGCAGGTCGCCTCCGTTACTAAGCATACAGCAAGAGTGGCTTATAGACAACTCTGTGAATGTCCTTGAGTGGCCCAGCCACAGCCTGGGCTTGAACCCAATCAAATATTTCTGGAGAAACCTAAAAAAAATATGCGTCTGCCCCCATCCAACCTGACAGAGCATGAGAGATGAACAGGTGAGGAGAAGAATGGCAGATAACTGACAAATGTTGATGTGCATAGCTTGTCGCATCATATCCAAAAAGACTTGAGGCTGTAAAAGTGCTTCAGCTAAGTAGTGAGGGTATGAATACTTATGCAATGTACTTATTTCAGTTTTATTTTTAATACATTTATGAAGTTGTGACTGTTCTGTTTTTGCTTAGTCATTATTGTGTAGACTGATATTGAAAAAAAAGTAATTTAAAGCAGTTTAAATTAAAAACATAAGACAGCAACATAACAAAAGTGAAAGAAAAAATGAAAGGGTATGAATACTTTCGCAAGGTACTGTATATTAGTACATTGCTAGGCTAAACATGCATGACTGTTTATCCACTTGGGAGAATGGCTGTAAAAAGCAAATTTTTCCAGGACAAAAATGCTGTGTCAGTGTATAATAGATGAAAGGCCAAAACCTAGAGAAATGGATGTTTTTTTTTATTTTTTAAATCTGTCTGCTTTTATGTGGACGTAGCCCATGCAAGACAACACCCTTGATCTATTATCTTTATTTTGGTTTTTAATATCGCCTGAATTTTATTATTGCTGCCGTTTTTGTTTTTCTGAGGGTTGCAAAGCTGCATTTTGTTGTGTCACACAATAACAGTAAATTGTCTTTAATTTCCATGCATAAGCTGGTGCTTTCCATATGCGTCTGTCACAGTGGGTGGAGAGAGCAGCAGTCATTGAGCTGTGTGAAGTGTACAGCACTCAATGCAGCTGTAACCACACTCATGCTCAGTTATCAGCTAAAGTCAGAACTGTTTGAGAAACCAGTTTAGATATGACCACTTTTGGTCACTTCTTATTAAAAATAATCTGTAAACGAACTTATAATGCTTTCCAGGGTAGTAATATTTTATTTTATTTTATTCTTTACAGTTTTTTTCAACTGCTTAAACACAAAATCTTTACTTGTCACACAATTTCTGAAATCTGACACTCAAATACCAGAACCACACACCAAATATGCAAAACCATATGCTAATTTTCAGCCTTTGACTCAATTTCATAAAACACTTTTTGCATGAATATATATAATATAAAAATCAATCTATCTATATTTAAAGTTATTAATAAAACAAAGATTATTGGAATAGGTTTTAAAAGAAAATAATATTTAGTTTTATTTATTTCAAAATTTCATGTTTAATTCAGTGTCACTTGCCATTTGCCAGTGAAAATTGTTTCTACATCAGTTTTTCAGTGTAGTAACAAATAAGAGTCACATGAAATGTTTTTTAATGTCTTATCATACGGGGTGTGGTCTGAAAAGTTCGGCAGCTGATGTAAAATAATCAGAAGCAAAATGACAAGGAAAAAACATTTTATAAAAATTATGGACTGTCTATCAGTTCACTCCATTGCAGTCCTAAACACCTGCAGGACAAGCAGTTTGGAAACAGGATAGATGGAAAAAAGAGGTTTGTGTACTTTACCACCGCTAGCATGCTGTAATTCACCCTCTCTCTCTGAACTTTAACACTGTCTCAGTGGTGGGAAGAGATGGCCTGATGACTGTCTGCTAACACACACAAACACACACACATAAAACACTCCACTGCCTCAGTTTCTGATTGACTCAGATGCTGTGGGAACAATAACTTTCACCTAAATACTATCTAGAAATAAAAAAAAAAGCTTTTGTACTAGTAAACATTTCTAAACACTGAACAGTAAGACTGTCAGCAATATTATTCGCTCCCCCATCAGTGAATATGCTTGTGAAAGCTAAATTATCCCCACAGCACAAATGCCAATGTATAGATCACTGGATTCCAAACTTATTAAGACTGGTTACCTGAGGTGAAGACATCTCTAGCTGCGGGTAAAAATAGACGGTGTGAAACAAGAACAGCTATCCAGGCAGGGGCCACTGTGACACACAGAAAAAGTCATATGGAGCACAAGTCTCATGGAAAAAAAAGGTCTTGATAAACACCTCTGGGAAAACACATCCACAACAACACATGATAGCATGCTAAGACTGTAAACGCCACTAATCCTGACATGAGATGAAGTGTGATTATGAAGAACTGCAATCTGAGATGGCAATTCTAACCTTTAAAGCATGAAGAGACACATTTATCTTATCAAATTTATTCTATGAATGCACATTGAATTAAATGTTGTCAAGTGATGATACAAAGAAAAAGACAGCATCTAAGAAATACGCTTCTATCTGCAAAGTGTATATACAAGCAAATAAAGGTGAGCAAAAGCTAAAGCACTGCAATGTCTCTCTCTCCTTGATAAAAATGTAAACAATAGAAAATTATATGCATATTAACAATATCAATATGAAACCGAAAGTGCACAAAACTGCACACAGATTACATACAAGCTCATGAGATTTTTTTTTTTTCTCAATAAAATTAATTCTCATTTGAACATACAGTAACCTATGCTTTTTTGGTAATGAGAGACCCAATCTAAAAACTATACAAGAGGTAAATATAAATATTTCAAAAGTGCTTCATTTGTGAGTTTTAAGAAATAAGACATTTGCAGTCACATTAAGACTTCAGAGGAAATCCATTATTAAATCTCTCTAATACATAAAACTTTAAGCTATGACTCACAGGTACTAAAACACTGTATGTTTTTGGGGTAGTATTAACTTGAAAATGTTTTAAAATGACAAACATTTTATAATTTAATGAAAGGAATTCAAAGGAAGGTGTAAACGTCACAACCATATCTCCAGTAATAAATTAAAATTTCAGCTACAGATAAATTAGGTAAGAATTGTGAATTGGGGTTATTCTAACTAGTTTTTTTTTTAAAACTGATATCTGAATAAGAACATGAAAACTGCATTTACTTTTCAGGATTGGTAGATTTTCAGCATATTAGTTAAATAATCACAAGTGAAAATCTAGCTGTTTTGACTACCAGGGCATTAAAAGAACATGCTACAATTACACTATGGTTTCAGTGCTTTAAGTTATAATTTACAATATATTTAAAAAAATGTATAGTACAATCACTTGGCACTACAGCTGCACTGTATGTTTTTCATAGAGGCACATTTTGCTTAAAGTGCCTCCATACACCCCACTGTAAAGGATCAGTTTCTGTTCTACTCATTCCTCCATTCTGCTGTAAACTGGTAAGCCACAAACTGAGATTATAAATAGTTCAGCAGACTAAACAGACTCTGGGACATGTTAAAGTCAGTACCAGTGTTTTTAGTCATTTTTACCAATGATATGCGTTTACAAATACTGTAGGAACTTTTTTGATTATTGGAAAGACTTTTAAAAAACTAATTATTAAGTGTCCTGAAACTATAAATACTGATACAACTTGCAACAAGTATGCAAAAGATTATTTAAAACAAGGTAAAAACTATGATGGGCCTGTAAAATCCAAGCTTATTGAGAAAATTGTGCTTTAAACTTTGTATACAGTAGAATTACTTGGTGTTAATGTGCAGGGGATAAACTATGAACTTTTTTCCACCATATTGGATTTTTTTTTTCTTCCAAAACTCACTTTTGCAAACAAGTCTCAGGTTTTTCATCCAAAAGGAACCAAACCAGTGCAGAAAGATTATCTGGAGGCTGAATATCAATGATTAACCAAAAAAAAAAGGTGAACTTTCAGCTCATTGCCACGATGGCACCAAGAGTTCAAACTGGGTGTGTCCACTTTTACCTACATGGCTATAACTCTTGGACTGAATGAGATATATGGATCAAATTTGGTGCATTTGTGTATGGGCTCAATCTGAGGTCACATGAAAAAAAATGCGGCACTTAGCCACTTGGTGGCGCTATAACAGGGAGAAATTTGAAAAAACTCTAACTGCGTGACCGCAAACATATATACGTATAAGGGCATAAGAACTTGGCTACGTCATGACAAATATACTAGGACATTTCTAATTGGGAACAAATAAAATTTATCCTAAATAAAACAGGTCTTTACAAAAGTTTAAATAATAAAAAACAGTACTCCCAAGAAATAGCATTCCAATGCTGTCACACTGTAGCAGTCCTGTGTAATCCTTTCAGCCATCTTGTATTTGGAGCATACGTTGTTCAGTGTGTGCAGGTGATACTCCGTTTTACATTACAAGGATTATTCTCAGTCCATAGTCATTGTCCACCAGCTATACTATTGACTCTTTTATTGTTGCATTCTCTGAACTGCAAAGGCCATGCGTCGTGGGTGTGGACCGGAGGATCACCTCACTTGTGAGCGCCACTGGTAATATGAGTTGTCCATGTGGTCGAGGGTAGGTTACCGATACTCTGTGTTGCATGACCGTGGTGGGCTTGGGTGGCTGTGCACTAGGTGGCACTGGCCTAGCCTGCAGCTCAAGAGCCATGGCGAGTTCTGGATTGCTGCCATATAGGGCATCCATTTTCCTTGCAATCAACCCTTCGGTTTCAGGAGGTTCGCCATCGTCTTGACTCCTAACTTTCCGCTTTGAACGGTGCATGAAGCAGGCATAGCGGATAGCACGTTTGAGGAGATGCCTACGGTATGTTCGTTGAACCGCAATGGCTGCACGCTCTTCCTCTTTTCTCCTGAGTGTGGTGGTGATGGGCTCAAATGAGGCAGATGTGGGATTGCTCATTTTGAACTTGGCTTCGATGCTTTCCTTCATGGCAGCCATCTCAATCGTGTCACCAAGAACCTCACGGGTAACTGCCAAAAGAATATCCAGACAGTGGATTTTGTCGCCGGTTACAATGGGCAGATCCATGGTGATTAGTTTGAGGCGATTGGGTTTGGCAATTCGCAAAGGCTCCTGCAAGGCATCGACAAAGTCAAACACGCGGTTGTAATCGATGAACTGTGTGGCATCAGCGTCAAACTTTTCCCACGTCTCGTCGAACATCTCAAAGTCATCCTCGCAGAGCGGGTCTCCGCTCTCCTCCTGTGCAACGTTGAAGTTCTCGAGAATGATAGCAATGTACATGTTCACGACCACCAGGAACGACATGATGATATAACTGCAGAAAAACATGATGCCCATGCCAGGGTTCCCGCAGTTACCCCGAACATCTGTACCAGGGTTCTCAATGTCAGGGTCACAATCTGGAGGGCCGCTGTTCAGAATCGGCAGCAGAAGCCCATCCCAGCCTGCCGAGGTTGTGATCTCAAACAGGCAGATGATGCTGCCGCCAAATGTTTCAAAGTTGAAGATGTCGTCGATGCCTGCTTGCTTTTTCACATAGGCGAAGTTGGACATGGCAAAGATAGAGAAGATGAACATAATGAGGAACAGAAGCAGTCCGATGTTGAAGAGGGCGGGAAGTGACATCATCAAGGCAAACAAAAGAGTCCTAATGCCTTTTGCTCCTCTGATGAGACGTAGCACACGGCCGATTCTGGCGAGCCGGATGACACGGAACAAGGTGGGAGACACAAAGTACTTCTCAATGATGTCTGACAACATCAGACCTTGGGAAAGAAAAGATATGGGTTATTATAAACAATTTAGTGCAGTTACAGTTTATCCAATTATAACAAACTATAATGGCATAATGTTTGACAACTATAATTCTACACCGACATAGGCTCATTGGAAAAACTTGGCAGAGCTCCTAAAGGTTCCAATTCACTATGGTTTCCAACTGAAATGAACACTAGCGGTAAAATGTCACTAACAATTTTTAGTACTTTTATACAAATTAGGATTACAGGGGGAGATTATCACTTAATAAAGACTTATTTTCACATGGTCCCTCACACATTACTATGTTATATAGTAAATGATTTGTAAAGTAATACATTTTGATTTGTCTGCATCACATAACCAGCTCCTTTTGAATGGCTTTTCTGATACAGTAAACTTGCTCGGTAGCGCACCTGGTAGCATTGCACACAAGTCACAGTAAAAGTGATCAAAGACTTTGAAGCAAGTTAAAATGGCATGGTTACTTAAACTACTTTTTGTACTTAAAATATCACATACTTTGAGACTTTTACTTAAGCAATAATTTAAACGGTGACTTCAACTTCTACCAAAGCCATTTTCTAGTAAAATATCTGTACTTTTACTTGCAAGAAAAAACTATATTATATTATAATTTTGCAGAAACATTGTTGCAGGCATGTTTTTCCAATGAACCTGAGTTGTTCTACACTTACCTGCTATAGAAAGGATGACCACAACAAAATCAAAGACGTTCCAGCCAATAGTGAAAAAGTAATGTCTGAGCGCAAACATCTTAAGTATGCATTCTCCTGTGAAGATGACAATGAAGACCAAATTGATCTGGTACAGGATATCCTCTTTCTCAGGACTCTGGTCATCTGTCTCTATCATCATGGTCACCATATTGAGGCAGATAAGCACCATGATAAAGATGTCAAAGAACTGTTTCGTTATGAAGTCAAACACCACACCCTGGATCTCATTCTGTGAGGAGAACAATATAGTGAATTAGTTTTTAAAACCTCAAATGATCTAATGCTGATATACCAATAAAAAAATGTGTTGACAGTCACTCAGTTGTTATGGTAAAAACCCAGCAAAGGAAGAATCAATGTAAGTAGAATAGTTCATACCGATGGCCGAGGGATAGGTTTTGCAGGTTTTTTGGAACCCAACTTCTTCATGGCATTGTAGTACTTTTTTTGTTCCTCTGTCATGAAAATGTCTTTCCCTCCAAAGTGCAGAAGAAACAAATATTAATTATTCTTTCTGGCAAATGATGATCCAAATGTACAACACAAATTAAATAATTTGGAGTTTAGTTAAAAAAAGATAAGCTTATCTTGGCCTTTTGCTGATTGAAGTTGTCAATGATGACACCAATGAAGAGGTTGAGAGTGAAGAAGGAGCCAAAAATGATGAAAATAACAAAATATAGGTACATGTAAAGGTTGATCTCATACGATGGCTGTTCCTCCACCTAACATGGAAAAGAATTAATGAATGCCAGAATAAAAGTGTCACAAAAAGTAAGTTTTAATACTCTGATTGAACAGAAATGTTTTTAAACTGACATTGTTATTAAAAATAAGTCACCTCTCAAATAACAAATATAATGTATGAAGTCATTATTCATGTTATTGTTCTTAACCTCTACTCCAGACCTCAAAGATTGATTTTACTGACTTCCAACCTGTGCCATATTAGGTTTGAGAGTTGCATTTTTGGGGAAGAATTACTTTTACTTTACATTTTTTGTTGACTGATTACACAAGCTATCAGATGGCTTTAAAACACTTACAATATAGTGCACAAGTTGCATGGACTACTTTATTGGTTCTTGTATAATGCATTTATTTTGTCCTTTTTAACACTGTAACCAGTTGCATGAAGAGCAAGATTCTTTATCTTAATTCTTTAAAAAGTTTGTGTTTTGTCAATTTTTATCAACTATTAATTTTACTCCAACTGAGAAATTTGTTCATTAATTAGAAACCACTTTGCACTTTTCATCTTTGCATACAATCAGAGAGGACAAAGTAACAGAAAGTTGTGTTGACTATTTATTGTGAACTTGCAACATGCATGCATATACTACATTACATGCATTTAGCATGTAGAATTGTATCGTAGCAGTTGAACAGTTGGAAAAATTGTCATTCATGTACCTCTCTAGAATCCACTGCAGCATACATGATATCCATCCAGCCTTTAAATGTGGCCTGTGTAGAGAGAAGTAGTTTCTGAATATCAGCATGTCTTGTAAAACCCATTTATTCATTGTGCGTTTGTACTGAGTTACCTCTGTGTCCTCTGATGCATAAAAAGGAAAGTTCATGCAAATACAGTCACTGTAAATGTTTAAACTCAGACTCAGTGTCTGCACTGAAGTTCTCTATTTTTTAAAGATTTAGCTTAAAAAAAAATACTTTACTTTTTAGAGTTCTGAATTTGCTTGATCCTTTTTTCTTCAAAAGGTCAAGCAAAATTCATCATGATATGTCTGTTTATGGCTGCATGTGTACCAGAAACGTACAATTTGCAGTAAAGAGAGGTAGCCGGTTCCCACGTTGTCATAGTTGACCTTTACATTGACCCAGCGTGCCTCATTGGTGTGCATCAGTGCTATACAGTCACTCTTGTTGTTGACCACATCCATGGGGAAGCGTTCCTCCGTAGTGGTGTTAATGCAGTGGTAGAACTTTCCAGCAAACAGATTGACTCCCATTATGCTGAAGATGAGCCAGAATATCAGACACACAAGCAGCACATTGAAAATAGAGGGAATGGCACCAACCAGTGCATTCACTACCACCTGTATGGGAGGTAAACACAATGAATTATTAGAGACAACTGAGTAATCGATATTTGTGCAAATATTTAATTAACTTCAAAGTTAACATTTAAAGACATTTCACTCAGATATGTTAAAAACTAGGGATGCAACGTTGTATCAGCCGCTGATATTTATCAGCTGATTTTTTATTATTTTAAAGCCATTGGCATATTGGAAATAGCATGCAAAGGGCAGACACCGATAGTTTATTAATTAACTACGTGGAGACAATGAGTTGCATGTCTGTTGCATTATCCAACATTTTTCTCTGGGCAAAATAATTAAATACTTGCCAAAACAAATTAAAATCTGTACAAAATAAAGTTTGTCAGACTGCATATCACCAATGCAAGTGTGACGCTGAAGCATTCAATCCCCGGCAGATTAGCAAACAGATTCACAAAACAAAAGAAAAAATTATGCTGGATTTCGGATCACTGTAACACGTTTCGAAGTTCACAGAAAGGAAACCGAGAAGGCAGAAAGCCCTTTTCCTTATTTTGCAAAAGCTTTACAGTTTTGAATGATGTTTTGCTTCTATCAGTTGCAGTGATTGGGTCGGCACCTCGGATGCACACACAACATATTTTTGCTAACTTGACATTGCAGCCTGTTCATTATCAAAATAAAATAAAACCTATGTGAAGGATGATGTTTCATGTTGATAATGCGAGTGAAGTACAAAGCCTATAGTTTAAATAATAAATAATACACTGACCAAAATTATAAACAACACTTTTGTTTTTGCCCCCATTTTTCATGAGTTGCACTCAAAGATCTAAGACTTTTTCTATGTACACAAAAGGCCTATTTCTCTCAAATATTGTTCACAAATCTGTCTAAATCTATGTTAGTAAGCACTTCTTCTTTGCAGAGATAATCCATCCACCTCACAGGTGTGGCATATTAAGATGCTGATTAGACAGCATGATTATTGCACAGGTGTGCTTTAGGCTGGCCACAATAAAAGCCACTCTAAAATGTGTTTTGAAGGAGCATGCAATTGGTATGCTGACTGCAGAAATGTCCACCAGAGCTGTTACCCGTGAACTGAATGTTCATTTCTCTTCCATAAGCCGTCTCCAAAGGCGTTTCAGAGAATTTGGCAGTACATCTAACTGGACCCACAACCGCAGACCACGTGTAACCACACCAGCCCAGGACAGCCACCCGGACAGCTGCTGCAACAATCGGATTGCATAACCAAAGAATTTCTGTACAAACTGTCAGAAACCGTCTCAGGCAAGCTCATCTGCATGTTCGTCATCCTCATTGGGGTCTCGACCTGACTGCGGTTCGTCGTCGTTACCGACTTGAGTGGGCCACATTCGATGCCATCTGGCACTTTGGAGAGGTGTTATCTTCACGGATGAATCCCGGTTTTCACTGTACAGGGTAGATGGTAGACAGCGTGTATGGCATTGTGTGGGTGAGCGGTTTGCTGATGTCAACATTGTGGATCGAGTGGCCCATGGTGGCACAACTATGGACAACTATGGACTATGGACAACGAACACAGGTGCATTTTATTGATGGCATTTTGAATGCGCAGAGATACCGTGACGAGATCCTGAGACCCATTGTTGTGCCATTCATCCACGACCATCACCTCATTTTGCCCCATGTTGCAAGGATCTATACACAATTCCTGGAAGCTGAAAACATCCCATTTCTTGCATGGCCAGCATACTCACCGGACATGTCACCCATTGAGCATGTTTGGGATGCTCTGGATCAGCGTATACAACAGCGTGTTCCAGTTCTTGCCAATATCCAGCAACTTCGCACAGCCATTGAAGAGGAGTGGACCAACATTCCACAGGCCACAATCAACAACCTGATCAACTCTATGCGAAGGAGATGTGTTCCACTGCGTGAGGCAAATGGTGGTCACACCAGATACTGACTGGTTTTTCGACCCCCCCAGAGCCTCCCAATACAGTAAAACTGCACATTTTAGAGTGGCCTTTTATTGTGGCCAGCCTAAGACACACCTGTGCAATAATCATGTTGTCTAATCAGCATCTTGATATGCCACACCTGTGAGGTGGATGGATTATCTCGGCAAAGGAGAAGTGCTCACTAACAAATATTTAGACATTTTTTATTTGTGAACAATATTTGAGAGAAATAGGCCTTTTGTGAACATAGAAAAAATCTTAGATCAGCTCATGAAAAATGGGGGAAAAAACAAAAGTGTTGTATTTATAATTTTGGTCAGTGTATTATTTATTATGTAAACTATAGACTTTGTACTTCACTCGCATTATCAACATGAAACATCATCCTTCACATAGGTTACGCACAGTGAAGCAGTGGTCATGTTGAACCGTAGACTATACTACAGACTTTGAGCAATGTGACTTTTTATGTTTCTTTAACTGTATTTTATTTTGATAATGAAAAGGCTACGATGTCAAGTTAGCAAAAATATGACTAAGCGCAAGATACTATTATCAAAGACTCTCTTTGTGTTTTTTTTTCTTTCTTTTTGAGTGTAGAAAACGCTGTACTTTATTATTCTAATTATAGGGAAAGAATTTTTTTTTAAAAATGTTATTAGCTGGAATTTTTTCTACTCAAACTGGTTTTGGAATGGTAATACAAAGGAACGCAGGAACAGAAACATTTAAATACCAATTCTGCTTGGATCTTTTTTTTTTTTTTTTTGCTTTTAAGCCCTGCTTTATGCAGTTGACCAATATCGGTATCAGCCAGTAGTTTTTTGTTAAAATCGGTATCGGCCAAAAAATCCTATCGGTGCATCCATATTAAAAACATGCAGTTTGAAATTGATACTTAAATTAGGTAATATATTTTATCCTTCAGGATTTCCAATCATTTGGTATTTATGTGGACAATTTTTATAACAAAGTGTTACTCTTCTTAATACTGGTGCCATTACAATCACACCAAACCTTTAACTGACTGCTTGTCAACTTGCTATATCAGCAAATCCAAACAAATAATCCTCCAAAAAGTGGAAAATGGCATTACCAATACATGCCACTCAAAAAATGCAAAGTGAGAAAGTCATTCCTTACCCTCATTCCCTCAAATCTTGAAAGGGCTCGAAGGGGTCGAAGAGCCCTGAGCGTTCTAAGAGATTTGATTGCTCCCAGCTCAGAATATCCCAATAAATTGGCTGTTAAACTGACTAGTGACACCTTGAAAAAAATAGAAGGTGAAAAAATCAGTTTTTTGGCATCTAACATGTATTTGCTTATAAGGGTAAAAGCTTTCGCAAAAGTCAAATAGATAAACTTACATCTACAATGAGAAAGTCCAGCCAGCACCATGCATTAGTGAAGTAGGTCTTGAAACCATATGCCACCCACTTTAGTAACATCTCCACTATGAAAATGTATGTGAAAATTTTATCAGCATACTCCAGGATAGTCTTGATTACTCTGCGGCGCTCAATGTTGATATCCTCAAAAGCCTGATGGAATGAAAAAAGTTGATGCATCAGAAATTAATGGATTTTTAATTAAAAAGCAAGATTTAGTATCACCATAACTAGATGCAGTTTACTAAGCATTGGCTCTGTATTGACAGACACACCAGTGCTCCACTGCTAAGGAGGATCATAAAGATGATGAAGGTCTCAAAGTAGTCATGCTCAACGATAGTGAAGCATGCTCTTCGAAGGTTCCACCACTTTTTCCCCCATCCTTCTGTGATGTCGACATTCAAACATGGAAATCGACTAACACAACCTAAGCAAAAAAATAGAAAAATTCATAGATTAGCACATTTCTGGCTTTGAAGTCATACCTTGAGCATTAAAATTCATAATGAAGAAAATGCATGCACACCCTCTGTGAAACAGGACTCTGGCTCTTCAGGCTCTGGTTCTTCTTCCTCTTCGGGCTCAGGCTCTGGTTCTGGAGGTCGGTAGTCTACTGTGCTACAAACTGAGGAGTCGCCATCATTAAGAGGGGCCTGGGCAACAAAAGATGTAACGAAATGAGAGAGAACGGGAAAAAAAAGGGGAACAATGCAAAACATTTAAGTAATATTTCCTGCTATTTTGAAACAAAAGTACTATTTAAAATAGCTGTTTAAATATTTTAAAATGCAATTTACTCAATTTCCTCCAAAGCTGAATTTATAGCATCATTTCTCCAGTCACTTGGTTCTTCAGAAATCAGTGTATTGTTATTAACATGTATTATTATTAATATTATGTTGAAAACAGCTGAGTAGATTTTTTCAGGTTTCTTTGATGAATATAAAGTTCAGAAAAACAGCATTTATCTGAAATAAAAATATTTTGTAGCATTATAAATGTCTTTATCATTACGCTAAATAGAAGTATTAATTTCTTTAACCCCCCCCCCCCCACTGAATCCTGAAAAAATTTACTCAACTAAATATTCATGATAATCATAATAATAGTAATAATAATAATAATAATAATAATAATCATAATAATAATAATAATAATAATAATAATAATAATAATAATAATAATAATAATAATAATTATAATAATAAAAATAAATGTTTCCTGAGCAGCAAATCTGCATATTAGAATGATTTCTGAAGGATCATGTGACACTGAAGAATTCAGACACTAAAAATTCAGCTTTGAAATTACAGGAATAAATTACATTTTAAAATATATTCAAATAGAAAACAGTTATTTTAAATAACAAATAGCAAAAATATTTCAAAATTTTACTGTTTTTGCTGTACTTTGGATCAAATAAATTCTAGCTTGCTGAGCAGAAGAGGTTTCTTTAAAAAACATTTAAAATCTTACTGTCCAAAAACTTTTGACTGGTACTGTATTTCCCATGAATTATTGTATTATTTATTTTTTTTTTTTTTGATAAATTCTTTTATAATAAATTTGCTAAGAGTTGAATGATTAACCCAGTTGAATTCAGTAGATTTGTGTAAAAATAATAAAAAGAGACTAAAATTATTTACTTATGTTTAAATTATGAAATTATGTTTATAATTTGGCATCACAATTTTAGGAATGTTTGGTTACTTAAATTACATTTAGTGCAATGAATTAGAAATGAACTGAACAGAATTATAATTCAGAATTATAAGTCAAAATTATAATAGTGAAACTAGGATGGCACAGGCCAAAATCACATTTTTAAGTGTTATTAATGTGTTTAAAACTCGGTATTTTTACAGTAAGCATATATATATATATATATATATATATATATATATATTTCTATACACACACAAAACTGGTAATAGTAAACCACAATAACCATTATTCTAGATAATGTGGGAGTCAGAGAAAGGACAGATTGATGTTTTACCTTTTCACTCTCCTCATCAGAAGATTCACTGGAGTCTTCATCCTCTTCAACATCAGACTCACAACGAGCGATAGGTACAGTCAGTGTTGAAGGCAAACAGTTTGTCAAGCCATCTGCCATTTTCCCCTCATCCAGGTGGTTTATAGCACACAGTTCTATGCCTCCTTCCCCTCCTTCCTCATTACTGTCAGGAGATTTCTTTCCTAGAATCCGTCGCAACATACTGGCGATGAAAGCTTTGAGCCAGTCTACGCCCCTGGTGATGCGACCAATGGCGATCTGAAGGTTGTTCATCTCACCATCATCATCACCTCCAGACAGGTTATCCCCACTGAAGGAGCTAAGCAACAGGGCCAGGAAAAGGTTAAGTACCTGTGAAGTACAGGTCAGAATGAGGTTGGCAGGTTAAACATATACAAGGTGTTCATGTGGCTTAAGCAGTAAACGTGTGGACACATGCCATGCTACAAACATGAGACAACAAAGCAAAAACAAAGAGACCAATTAAACATTTAAATGAATATTTTTTTTTTTAAAGAAGACGACCTAAAATGCTTAGCAGGAACTAAATTAGAACTAATTATTCAGATTGTCTAATGCAACATAACAGAGATGATAGGTTATGAGATATGAAATTGTACTTACATATACAGTTTTATGAAAAAAAAAAAAAATAACTTATTTGACAGTACAAATATTTAAACATTCTTAAATCAAGTTACTTTTACTTAAAAAGCAGATTTACTTAAGGTGCTAAGGCTCAAAAATATATTAAAATAGGTGAACAAAATATCTGCCAATGAAGAAAAGAAAAATTAATTTAATTGAAAGGGATTACAAATTAAAATTTTCTTAGCCCATTGGCAGATATTTGTTATTGTTCTAAGCATAAATTCAGTTAATTTTGATAAAAGTTTCAGAAAACAGGACTTTACATCTTGTGTAATTCTGCTTCTCAAGTAAATACATCTTGATTTAAGAATGTTTAGATATTTTAGGTAAAAACAAGAAAAAAAAATACTCAGTTAACACTTTACAATAAGGTTGCATTTGTTAGCATTTGTTAAACTTTAGTTAACATGAACTAACAATGACAAATACTTAAAGCATGTATTAATATTAGTTAATTTCAACATTTACTAATACATTATAATAAACAAAGGTTAATAAATACTGTAACAAATCTTTTGCTTATTGTTAGATAATGTCAACTAATGGAAACTTATTAAGTGTTACCAATACCTGTTTAGAAAATTTTTTTTTTTTTTTTTTTTTTTTTTTTGGCAGTGTAGTGACATGCTACTAAAAAACTCTGGGTAACGCTTTACTTAAAGCCTGTATGTATAATGCATTATAAAAGTATTTTTAATGAAGTAATTACACCTTGTAATGCACCTTATAATGCATTGCATAGTCTCATGAATAATTGTTACCATAATTACAATACATTATAATAATTATCTATTCATTAAACACATTTTTAGAAAGTATAACACATTAAACCACATGACAAAAACCAAACAACCAATTTTAGAATCTGCAAATTTTATAATGCATTTTAACTTTGGTTATAATTTGGTTACAAAAACCCATAAAACAATAAGCCCCAAGAAGCCATGGTTTACAGTGAATTTATAACAGCTAAGGGGGGTTGTTGTGCCTAAAACCCCCTTAGCTGTTATAAATTCACTGTAAACCACGGCTTCATGGGGCTTATTGCTTTTATAAAACGGTTATTCCATATACGGAGTAAGGTTTCACAAAATAAAACAGATATGTGTAATAAACAGAAGTGTAATAATCTAAATAAAAACATTATCCTTCTGCCAAACAATGTAGTTCCTTAGAAAAAGTCATGGTTGCAACAAAGTGGTTGCCAAGCAACACACAAAGGTAAACAAAGGTGTTTACAAAGGAGTATTTTACAACAGCTTTGAATGCGGCTCAACCAATCAGAATCAAGGACCGGAACTATTAGTTTTATAATACATTACAACATACAATATGAATACCTTTATAATGCATCATACATAAGGGCTTTAAGTGAAGTGCTACCAAATTCTGCTACAGTGAATATACTCAGTTTTGTGCAAAATTTCAGTGTATAGAACATAATCTTGGCTAACATCATTCAAGTCTCAGTAATAAAAGCTAGTTTCATATCATAGTTTTACAAATAATTGGTTTCCAATTTATACATAGCCAGTATCAGGTTTAGGTAAGCTCTGTCGTAATGAAGTTTCAATAAATATTATGTTGTCTGGAGGCCTGGGGCAGGGATGCTATCTTTAGGATCGAAGCACACTAGACATAGCACATAGCTACAGCAGCCATGGCTGCTCTCATTTATCTCAGACTTGGGCACGGGCTGGGAAAGACAGAAAAGAGAATAAGAGAGCACTTGAAGGGATAGCATAAAGTAGCAAAAGGAAAAATGTAGGTGGTTCATAGTGTAGCTTTACGATTAACAAAACTTGGTTCATATGACCATACAAGTGTTCAAGAGCCACATAAAAAAAAAAAAAAAAGAATATTTTGAAAATAATGTATGATTTTAAGGAAACCAGGCACAATTTTATGTAGTTAAAAAGAATTCCAAGGAAAAAATTAATGAAGAATGATGAGAATGAAGTCATATTATTTCAACTTCAATCAGTTTTTGCTCATGTCCGTGTAAGGAACAGTATAGTCTGTAACATTACTTTTTCCAGCAGTACTTAAAATATCTTTGACACTGCGGATATTAATTTTCAGGGTATGTAAGGGTATTTAAAGCTCTTGGCCAAAACAAAAATACACCATTACCAATTAATCTTCCTTAGTCAAGTTTCTCAATGCTATATTAATCGTAACAGTGTCATGATACTATAATAATAACCCTGTGCATCAAAGCACACATTATTTGGCACTCAGGCACAACCTGGTGTAAAATGGCCGGACCATTTGACAACATGAGCCTAATGTATGAAATACATCAAGCTTCCTGAGAAACACAGCAGTAGAAGCAGGTGCTGTGATTTCACATTTCACATCAGAGCTGCATGCCAAATGAGGCCACTGATATTTGGTTTCCCGTCTTACACTCCTCTAGCCTACTTTTTTCATCCAGCCCACTAAACTTAGAGTGCAGATGCAACTCATGTCAGTACCGATGCTCTATATGATTTCGTTGCTCTCCATCACGTGGAGTAATCTGCTGGTTTTGCTTCAGGACCCTCTGGTTAGGCTTAGTAAACTGTTTTAACATGCAAACGTTTAAAAAAATAAATAAATAAAATTTGACAATGTAACTTTTATAACAATTAAATATTTATAACTGTGTACACACATTTTTGGTTTATTTATTTATTTTTTTGTCTGTATCTGTCCAAATGACAGATTAATTCTTGCCAAAATATGGTAAAATTTGACAGATTAGATGACAACATTTAAAAATGATATTTATAATGTTACAAATTATTTCTATTTCAAATTTGCTTGAGCAGCAAATCAGAATGTTGGAATGATTTCTGAAGGATCACGAGCCACTAAACCATGGAGTAATGATGCTGTAAAATTCAGCTTTGCATCACACATATAAATTACATTTCAAAATATATTCAAACAGAGAACTGTTATTTTAAATTGTAATAATATTTTACAATATTACTATTTTTACTGTATTTTTGATCAAATAATTGCAAAAGAAACGTCTTTCAAAAATACTTTTGAACAGTAATGTATGGTCAGCTGCATTTTATTATATGCATTTATCATTGTTTTAGGTCACGGCCCTTCAGCAGGGCCGCATTAACCATTTGGCTAAGCGGGGCTGAAGACCTGGGGCCCGAGTAAGGAGGGAGCCTGTGATTGGCTGTGGAGACTACATGCCCCCTACATATTAGCGCTATTAAGAGTTTTTCCGTAAATTCTATGCATTACCATTAGAGATTAAAACATTGCGTTTGAATTTGGTTTACAAATCAAATGCATTTTACTTTTGAACAGCCTGTGCATGTATCTCTGGTGATTGCTGCACCTAATGCCCACATTCACCTCTCTTCACTTCGTTCTGAAATAATCTGGAAATGGTATGCTACGCAATAGAACTTATCTTCGATAAGTAAAAACAAAGTAAAAACTTTTCTAAAAACAAAGGGGGCTATCTAAAAACATGAAGAGAGGGGAAAACATGAGTTAATCAAATTCCCATTTTATTTTACTAAAGCTGATGATGGTGTGAAAGTTGTGGAATAGCGTGGACTGGGCACATGGAGCAAAAACACTGCGTCATTGTTCCCACAGATTTTAGGTTGGTTTGATTATAAACTTGCTGGATGTATTAGTCTATTGCTTTTTGTGTTTGAACAACGTATATTCGCTTATGGGTTGAGAGATAGTCCGGTAGAAATATGTAAATCATTTTGCGCATCATGATGCAAGCTAAACTTTTCATTTAAATGCATTTTAAGCATTGTGTTTTAAGCAACGCTAACAAATGTAACTGTTCAAGGACAATGAGCAGCAAGGCAGAATTAATTTTGGCAAATGCGCACATTAAAATGATTTAAGCCTGCAGCGTGCACCTGCTCGTACAGCGCCTGATCAAACTTGAGTTATTTTAAACGTTCAAATACACATAGTTACGTGTCAAAATGCCTGTCTACTCATCAACACAGTCATTTGTGTCTTAAAAATGAACGTAGTTAAAGATAAAGAATGTGTAGTAGTAGGCTATGTCAGATCTTGTCATTATAAGATGAGATTTTAAAGGGATAGTTTACCCTAAAATTAAAATATTGTCATCATGTACTCAAGTTGCTCTAAACCTGTATGAATTTCTTTGTTCTCCTCAACATTTCTGGTCCCCCACTGACTCCAATAGTGTTTTTTTTATACTATGAAAGTGGGTCCAGCAAATATTTTTATTTATTTATTTTTTGGTGTTCAACAGCAGAAGGAAGCCCATACAGGTTTAGAACAACAACAGAATTTGTGTGAACTATTCCTATAAAGCAGCCTAGATGCTGTTACCATTTGTGTCAAACATTAGAAATAAATCACTGTCCTTTTTTTTTATTATTGAAATTGGTAGCAAGAATTATGAAATTTTAATGCAAATTTTTGATAGGATAAAAATGCTATTTAAATATATCATTATTGTGTTGGGAAGTCCTGGAGTAAGTCATAGCCCCGGGGGCCCAGTGAGGTCTTAATGCGGCCCTGCCCATCAGTTATTGTATAAAGTATACGTAAGGAGCTGGCACATAAATCTTCAGCTTCTGCTGCTGTGTTTCTCAGCTGTCCGTGTTTGTTTCTTGTGCGCCAAGACACTCACTTGAGCTGCATCTTAGCACACAGCCAAAATCAAAACCACTGTTTGCTGGCTCCAGTCATATTATGTAAATAGAAAGCAGTGCTGAACAAGTGTCTCTGTCTTGCAATGCATGTTTGTCCTGTAGACGAGTGCAGGAGAGTGTGACCACATGAAGAGGATGTATGCGTGGTAAAATGTATGTTAGCCATGGGCCATGTTGAGTAATGATGCTTTTGTTAGCTCACTAAGACAGGCCATTTCCTTTTCTCACTATGTATAAACTGAGAGGAAGTGTATTCAGTCAGCAGCTCCAGTATGGTAATTATGTGCACAGCTGCTAGCAGCTCATCTGCATCTCCTTGATCTGTATCAACACGTGACATTGGCATGGTAGTTTTCACTTAAAAACAACAATGACAGCTTGCTGTTGGGGTACTACTGTACATACGGAAGCACAACATCTTTATAATAATCCTGCTGGAATCAGATATATAATATTTAATCATTTATTTCTCATTGCAATGTTCTTAGTTGCAGGGCTGACTAAAACTTAAAACCATAAAAAAACTTTCGTTACTTGAAATAAAAGAAATATTAACCAAAATAAAATCCTTAAACTTGTTGTTTGTTTTAAGTACTAATATAACTAAAACTAGTAAATAAATGTAATAAAAACTACATAGAAACAAAAAGAAATAAAACCTGCAACAAAATTACTAACTAGAATATAAAAAAGTATTGAACTCCAGCACTATAAGGGAGCCTTGAATATGAAAGTTTAAATGTTATGGCTAATTAACACCTGGTTAACCAGAGAAATCAGACGCTAACTGCTGTGCCACCTGAATGTCAACAACAGCCGGCCGTCAGCTGTGCTGAAAATCCTTTGGGTTTGGCTTGATTGCTATGTTAAAGCTTCAGATCAGTACAGCTTCAGGGTAACAGTTATAAAGATTAACAGCTTAGCAGTGACAGCAGATGTCTAATAATAATAGTGTTCCTTCTGAGTGTGAAAGAAAATAGTAACATTTCAGAGCTGCGCTGCACTAAAAGCTTTAGAAGTTCTTGCACATGCAGTATGCTGCAAATGTGAATTTCTTCCCCAGTATTTTAGTCTTGTTTTAAAGTAAATGTATCTTGATTTAAAGGGATAGTTCACCCAAAAAGGAAATTTAACTTATGATTTACACACTCTGGAGAGATCCTAAGATGTACACTGTCAGAAAAAAAGGTACAGTTCTGTCGCTGGGGCGGTACCCTAAGGTACAAAGTGAAAAGGTACAAATATGTACTTTTAAAGTACTAATATGTACCTTTAAGGTAACAACATGTACCTTTAAGGTACCAATATGTACTTTCAAAGTACTAAAATGTACCTTTAAGGTACTAATATGTACTGTTTAGGGGTAGGTAAGGTACAAAGATGTACCTTTTCACTTTTGTACCTTAGGGTACCGCCCCAGCGACAGAACTGTACCTTTTTTTCTGAGAGTGTATATGACTTTCTTCTTTCAGAAGAATACAATCTGAGTTATATTAAAAAAAATGTCTTCCAAGCTTTATAATGGCAGTGAATGGCTGTTGAGATTTTGAAATCCAATAAAGTGCATCCATCCATCATAAAAAGTACTCCACACAGGTCTGGGGGTTAATAAAGTCCATCAGAAGTGAATCGATCCATATGTGTAAGAAAAATTCCGTATTTAAAACTTTATAAACTACAATCTTTAGCTTCCGCTAGCTGTTTGTATGCATGTTTATGAGAGAGTGGCGTTCCAGCAGATGACGTAGGACATAGGTGTGGTAACAAATGCAGAAGCGCAGTGGACAGAGCAAAACAAAACACAGGTCACTAACTAGAAGTACAAAACGATGATTTGTAAAGAAAAATGTCAGAGGACTTCAATATAAGCCAAGAAGAGACTGTTTTTTCTTTGCTGTAAACAAAACTTGGTTCTTGCGAGAATGGAGCTTACGTTTCACCTACGTTCTTCATCATCTGCTGGAACACCACTCTCTCGTGAACACGTTTACAAAAGTTAGAGGAAGCAAGAGATTACGGTTTCTTATACAAACGCATCAATTTGCTTTATAAGGCCTTTAAAAACCCCCTAGAACCAGCATTTTTTATGATGGTTAGATAAGTGCTAATTTTGACAGGCATTTTTGATTTAGTCTTAGTCTTTATCTTGAGACTAAAATGCTTAATAGTCACATTTTAGTCATTTGATACTTTCATAGTTTTAGTCAACGAAAAGTCATTGCATTTTTGTCAACTTTTAGTCATTACTTTTAGTCAAACTGCAGTTACCAACATTTATTTTGGTAGATATTTTAGTCTTCAAACAAAAATAATCATTAATTTTTAGACCAAATAAAAGCTTATGATAAATTTGAATCAAAGATTGAATTTGGGAAGACCTGAACAAATTATGACAATTTTCTTTTTTGGGTGAACTATCCCTTTAACAGTATGGAAAAAGGAGTACTTATTATTGTACTTGTATTTACATAATTTACATGAGATACTCACATTTGGACTACTATGTGTGCATTTGAGCACTGACAACTGGAGCCTGTGCGAGAGAGATCAGTGTTTTTCTATCAGCACGATTCCGCCTATCCGGCCTTCACTAACTTTAAGATAATCGACAATTGTGACTGAAACTACTTACTTGTTTCAGATCGCAAGTTCACGTTTTGGTAGCCTATGTTTCCATTACGGCTGCCATGGTGAGTCCAGACATGCAAACGCCCCTTATCGAATTGCAATCTAATGACAGATTGTCCAACATTTTGAAAGAAGACAGTTAGCCTATAGGATGTATTTTCAATGTCCGGTAATCCTCATATAACATTCTCTTCCCGTCTCGTCTTGTTAACGAAGAGGTGGTATAAGTTTTGTCATATTTTTTATCATCAGATATTAGTTTTAGTTCATCAACGTCGCATCTTCGTCACAGAAAAAATGTTCGTTAGCGAATATTTTTCGTCGTCGTCTTCGTTGACGAAATTAACACTGTGTTAGATGCACTTTATTTGACTTCAAAATCTCAACAGCCATTCACTGCCATTATAAAGCTTGGAAGAGCCAGGACATTTTTTAATATAACTCTGATTGTATTCATCTGAAAGAAGAAAGTCATATACACCTAGGCTGGCTTGGGAGTGAGTAAATCATGGGGTAATTTTCATTTTTGGGTGAACTATCCCTTTAACAATATTTAGATTTTTGTACTGGAAAACAAGACAAAAATACCAAGTAATAAAATCACCTTTGCAGTTTGTCAGTGTCAGATGCTAATTCAGCAAATCAGCCGAGCTGAGTGTTTTTCTCCCATAATATTTAACTCTAAGGGGCCATTCATACAGAATGCATTTTCCCATTCCAATGCTCTACTTCTCTATTGTTTTTCTATGTAAATACGTGCTTCACGGACGTGCATGACTATTATGCTTGTGTCTTTTACAGCGCCTCACACATGAGTGCGGTGTTTGTAAGATGCTGTGTCAAGTTAAAAGAATTTCAACTTTTACATGCAGCGCAGCACATCAATGTCAGTTCCAAAGCAATGGACCAATCAAAAGAACTTCAAGCGCTGCGAGCTTCAGTAAGTTGGAATGACAAACAGTCTCAGTCTCTGCTTTACCTACCACAAGGTTTCCAATGACCATGACCATCATGAAGACTATCAAGCACATGGCCGCTCCCGCCACTTCCATGCAGTCCCACATGGTCTCGATCCACTCTCCACACAAGATCCGAAAGACGATGAGGAAAGAGTGGAAGAAGTCGTTCATGTGCCAGCGGGGCAGCTCGCAGTCCTCAGAGATCTTACAAACGCAGTCCTTGTAGCTCTTGCCGAAAAGCTGCATCCCCACCACGGCGAAGATGAAGACGATGATGGCCAGGACAAGCGTTAGGTTCCCCAGGGCACCTACTGAGTTGCCAATGATCTTGATCAGCATGTTAAGGGTGGGCCAAGATTTAGCCAGTTTGAAGACACGTAGCTACTTCCAGCACATCCGTCAGAGATGAGCACAAACACACACATACCGTGAGAGAGAAAATTAAACCACATACCATTTTCATACTAGGGTGAGGTGTTTTTTAAATTCATGCATTTTGTAGAGATTATAAAACTATAAAACTATAAAACTAAAGGAGATTTAGAGGTCGAGATTCAGACTTACCAAACGGAAAGACCTAAGAACGGACAATCCCTGAACATTGGCCAGTCCCAACTCCACCAGGCTGAGTGTTACAATGATACTGTCAAAAATGTTCCAGCCCACCTGGAAGTAGTAGTAGGGGTCCATTGCAATGAGCTTGAACACCATTTCAGCTGTGAAGATTCCTGTAAATACCTTGAAAAAAAAGATTTAATGTGCTGTGAGATAGTCAGTTCAAGACTACTAATAACCTGAATTAATGGCAGGTCAATTCAAAACTTACAAATCATGCTTTGCTGTTATTAACAGTTACAGTACCTTTTCCTGATGCTAATGCATTTAGATGACTTTAAAAATAAGAATGCTTTTGTGTAGAGCTTTGCAAGGATATATGTAACAATTAAAACATCAACTGGCAACTGGCAACTTTGGCAGCAATTCAGAATATTAGAATGATTTCTGAAGGATTTTGTGACTGGAGTAATGATTCTAAAAATTCAGCTTTGAAATCAAAGGAATACATAACATTTTAAAATAAATTCAAATAGAAAGCATTTATTTTGAACAGTAAAATATTTTAAAAGTTTACTGTTTTAGTTGTACTTTGGATCAAATAAATGCAGGCTTGGTGAGCAGAAGAGATTCCTTTAAAAAAACACTAAAATCTTACTGTTAAAAAATGTTTGACTGGTAGTCTGTGCATACATACATATATATATATATATATATATATATATATATATATATATATATATAAACCAGGTAAATCCTCAAGATTAATATTTTTTACAGTTATTTGACAATAATTCATAAGCATTGACGTAATACTAACCAAGTTGCCCACTGAGAGAACATGTTCGAAATGCGGACTCATGGGGTAGTGCTCCATGGCCATGAAAAGTGTGTTGAGCACAATACAGATGGTGATGCCAAGATCCACAAATGGGTCCATCACTATGAAATGAACCCACTTCTTAAATATGATCCAGGGAGCGCAGCAGTCCCATTTAAAGAAAATATCAGCAAACTTATACCAGCCAGGAGGACAAGGCCTCTGAGCATCTTCCAACTCTAGGGGGACAAAGAGAATGAAAACACTATTTGAACAGTTTCCATCTAGGGTAAGCAGTGAATGAACACCAGCAGAGTGACAGCAACAAGTTCTGCAAGTCTAAGGTCAACCCATGGCTCTGAAATAGTCCAAAGATTAGCACCACTCAGATGAAGTTAACAGGTTTTTCTCTACAACTAATGCGACTGGCCATTTCTTAGGATAAATCTCTATTTCCAGACAATAGACGCTCTCAGGCTGTTCTGTAAGACCATATCATAACAATCTAGGAAACTGAATTTTAAAAATACATTTCAGGGATATAAAAATTGCCAGTCTAATCCCAGTGCATTTACATTCCTGCTACTGGGACTTTACAAGAAATAGTTGCAGGTTTTCAGCGTCTTTAATCATGACATGGTTATAAATGAAATATATTTATTGTTGGGCCTATGCAGTTTATGATAATATTAATCAATGATGTTTGATTTTATATTTTATATGCCAAACAATTTGGCAATTCTGGAACATCTGGAGAAGCAACATAAATGGAAAACTCAAGTTTACTAGACATGCTCTTTATTGTCAATGCTACTTAATAAGGTAGGTATTCAAATCCTTTTAATTTGCAGTTAATCAACCCTCAAGGAGTAACCTCCATAGGGGTATCTTCAAGCTAGTAGGGGTATTCTTCAAGCTAGTACCCTCCATAGTTGCAGTGAGCACACTGATAGCACTAGCTGTTCTCTTGGAGAGTTTGGGCTGGTCCAGGTACTGCATGCTGTGTTTGGAGCTTATGGACTTGTGGTCCTCTTCAGCAGATAACTGGAGGATAAATAAACAGGATGGATGTCATCACAATAACAAAACATACTACATACATAGTACTATCTAGCGTGATGCAATTGTAATTTTATAATTTGCAATTTCTAAATAACTAGAAAAGAGACTTCTATTTACCATTCAGTCATTACAATGAGCTCATACTGAATCTGGAGATAAACTAGTAGTCTGAGGTATGTATCAAAAGCTCATGGGATCATCAACATCCTGTCAAGTGTGTTGAAACTATTGACTGGTTATGCATAAAAATACACTAATCAGAGGTGTAATAAAGTACTGAAAAATTTTACTTCCTGCTGTATGTCAAAAAACTACTCTATTGAAACTCCTCATCACTTTAGGATAAATAAAACTAATATTTTTATTTTTAGAGTCATGTGAGATCGTATTTTGTACTTGTAAGTTTTCATGAAGTTGTTACGAAATAAAAAGTATTATTTTTGCCTTGTAAATGTAGCTGAATAAAAGTATGAGTTTTTGGAGGTGTAATAAAGTGAAAGACTGTACTTCCTACTGTACATCAGAAAACTGTACTCTATTTAAACTCCAAGTACCCACCCCAAAAACGCCAAAGTAAAATAGTATCCACATTTAAATGTACTTAAGTATTTAAAAGTTAAAAAAAGGTTAAACTTATAAAATATTTAAAAAATACTTATAAAGTATTTTCTTATTGTTCTGACTATATAAAACTATAGAACTCAATTTTTCTAGAAAAGCAGTATTCTTAAAGATGTTACTTAAATATTTTCAGCAGATGATTTAACGTGATTTTTAGAGTAACAATTATGGTAACAAGTAATCATGGTCACAATTTACAATACGGTTCATTAGTTAACACTAGTTAAAATGCACTAAGAAGGAACAATATTTCTACAGCATTTATTAATCTTAGTTAATCAGAAATTGTATTTAACATTAGGTAATGAACAAACATGAACAAACAATGAACAACTGTATTTTTAACATATTAACTAGCATTAACAAAGATTAATAAATAGTGTAATTGTTCATGTTATTTAATATATGAAATACTATGTTTATTTTTGAGTCATATGACATTATATTTTGTTATTTTAAGTCTTTATGAAATTGTTACAAAATAAAAAGTATTATTTTTACCTTGTAAATGTAACTAAAAAAAAGTTTTTTTTTTTTTTTAAATAACTGAGTCTTATGACATATTTTGTTATTTTAAGTCTTTATGAAAATGTTACAAAATAAAAAGTATTTACCTTGTAAAAGTAAGACAATACTTAAGTATGGTAGTGAAATACAAATACTTTACACATCTGACACTAATAATAATGTTAAAATACTCCTGTTGTCAAAGTTATATCACCTCTTTGCTAGAGGAGGCTCTGTTGATGACGAGGCGAGGCACTATTCGGCCATTACAGTCCTTTATTACATCATCACCGGCAAGACTGTGCAGGGAACCTGTCCTGTTTGACCCTCGACTTTGCGTAGTCTGGCTGGCCAATGATGCTTTACTGCCTGCCTGTAACTTGAGATTTAAATAAACCACTATATATAAACATAACAGTGTAACTTGTATCAGTGTTAATTAATGAGTACGTGTTTCAGGGTTTTGATATGCAATACATTTTCAATATGATTACAATGTGAATCTGAGGTAGCATTAGTCTTTAAAAAATGTAACAGTATTTTAAAGTGAAATCATATGGTAGTCACCTGACCTCTTGTTCTTGGTTCCTGAGTTGCTCAAGTAATCTTTGAAACTCCTCTTCTTTCTCACGAGCTTCAGCCAAGGTTGCTTCGTTCTGCTCGTCGTATGCCATCGCAACCACAGCCAAGATCAGATTGATGAGGTAGAAGGAGCCCAGGAAGATGACCACCACAAAGAAGATCATGTAGGTCTTCCCAGCGGCACGAAGGGTCTAAATATAATGTAAATGGAATTTAATTTGCGTATACTATTCCAACATATAAACAGACATAAAAACAACTATTTAACAGACCAACTGAAAGAGATTCTCCCAATAGTCCTGAGTCATGAGTCTGAAGAGGGCGAGAAACGCCCAGCCAAAGGTGTCATAGCTGGTGTAGCCATAGTTTGGGTTTCGTCCAGCCTTCATACATGTGTAACCCTCTGGGCACCTCCTTTTAAAACATCAGACAACTAATGTCATTAATCTTTTTTTTTATACATGCATATTTGTTGATTTTATGTCGTATTACAATTATGTAGCTATTAAGTGTAAGCCACTGATATTATAGAAAGCCTATGAAATCACAAGCATTTTTAATTACTGAACGCAAACAAACTTACCCAGCATCAGAGCTGTTACCACATAATAAAGCATCTAAACTTCCTTCCAGAAAGTATTGGTTTTCTGCAGGGTATAACAAGTATTACAATAAAGTTTTTAGCAGACAACATATTACCATTTTCATTTATTTTCATTTTCATTCAAGTGAATTGTAAAAAAAAAAAAAAAAATCACATGCATTAACACATTTGTTTCTAATATTTCAAATTCAAACCTCAAATTAAAAAAAAAAAAACTGTAAAACTGTAAAAAAATTGATGCCAATACCATTCTAACATTTCTCATCTTTACAAAATGTTATTATATACAAGTGCAATTACAAGTGCTGTTAGTACTTGTTGTTGTTTTAACTATGTGATGACATAGTTGAGTAAAAATTGGAAATATTTAATAACCTTGACCTGACTTCACCTTCATTGTCTATGTACGCTTTGAAATCGAAAGTATCTGTGACGTTGAGGATGGTGTCATTGACCATGGTGGAGTTGTAATCATCAAAGATGGTGCTGTTGAGAATGGGCCAACGGATGCACTTATGACGTAGATTTCCCATGAACAGCTGCAGGCCAATGAGGGCAAATACAGCCAGTGCAAAAAGGGTCAAAATCATTACATTTACCATCTTCTTGACAGACTGAATCAAGGCCCCAACGATGGTTTTCAAACCTAAGTGGAAAGTACAAGGAGAAATTTTTTTGGAAACTAATTTTTGAAAAATATGGAGAGCGGAAAACAAGCAATAGAGAAAAAAACAAACACTTTTTGCGTACAATATGTATACAGACATATAAGACATATAATGAAAAAAATTATACAATGCAAAGGTGTTATCATTAAAATACAGGAATTCAGTTGAGGTCAAAAGTTTACATATATCTTGCAGAGTCTGCAAAATGTTATTTTACCAAAATAAGAGGGGTCATACCAAATGCATGTTATTTTTCATTTAGTACTGACCTGAATAAGACATTTCACATAAAAGATGTTTACATATAGTCCACAAGAGAAAATAAGAAAATAAGTTGCATTTATAAAAATGACCCTGTTTGAAAGTTTACGTACGCTTGATTCCTAATGTTGATACCTGAATGATCCACAACTGTATTTTGTTTAGTTTTTAGTTTTTGTTTGTTTGTCCTGAACAGCTAAACTGCCTGCTGTTCTTTAGAAAAATCTTTTAGGATTCTTTGGTTTTTCAGCATTTTTGTGCATTTGACCCCTTTCCAGCAATGACTGTATGATTTTGAGATCCATCTTTTCACACTGAGGATAACTGAGGGACTCCTATGCAACTATTACGGAAGGTTCAAACGCTCACTGATGCTCCAGAAGGAAACCCAATGCATTTTGAATTTGAAGATCAGGGTAAATTTAACTTGTAAATGTCTTCTGTAGCTTCTGAAGGGAAATGAAATGAAACTAAATGAAAATTAAAAAAATTATATTTAGGGAAAATAAGGAAAATGTACACAACTTCATTCTGTTCAAAAGTTTACAGCCCCGGCTCTTAATGCATCGTTTTTTCTTCTGGAGCATCAGTGAGCGTTTGAACCTTCTGTAATAGTTGCATATGAGTCCCTCAGTCGTGGGACTCATTTTTGTAATGATGGATCATACAGTCATTGTTGGAAAGGGTTCAAATACACAAAAAAGAAAAAAAAGTATTTGTGGGACCTGAAGGATTTTTCTGAAGAACAGCAGGCAGTTTAACTGTTCAGGACAAACAAGGTGTGACATGGCCACAAAACAGAGAAATCATGAACTCATGAACAACTATCACTAAAAAAAAAAAAAAACAGCCGTGGATCATTAAGGTAACAACACAGTATTAAGAACTTTTTAACTTTTTAACTTGAATTTTCAGTCAGTGCCAATAGCCACTGACATACGGTGCAGTTGCGCCTCAGTGTCCCGAGATCGAATCCCGCCTCGTGGACCTTTCCCGGTCCCACCCCCTCTCCCACTCACTTCCTGTCTCATCTCCACTGTCCTAAGTAAAATGGAAAAATTACCCCCCAAAAAACTGAATTTTTAATTATCATTGGTTATTATTTTTTTTCTTGTAAACTATATTTAAATGTCTTTAATGTGAAATGTCTTATTCATGTAAGTACTAAATAAAAAATAACATACATTTTGTAAGATCCGTCTTATTTTGGTAAAATAATTAGCATTTTGCAGATTCTGCAAGGTGTATGTAAACTTTTGACCTCAACTGTAAATCTGCACACAAAGGCATATAAGAAAACAAAACAAAACACATAATTGAAAGCATTTGCTTTTGTGTAGTTTTCCATTTTGCATGGCTTTTAAAGAACTGTATCATCACATATTATTACATACCAGGAATAACTGTGATTGTTTTGAGAGCTCGAAGCACACGGAACGTCCTCAGTGCTGACACATTACCAAGGTCTACAAACTCTGTGATGTACCTGGAAACAATCAAACATGGGCAGAACAGACAACGTCACCTAATGCAAAATATTTTTGCAATACAGAAAACCTATGGACTACATTTATGATTCCTATATTGTATGTTTAAATCCTTTTTTGAAGCTTGACCACTTCAGTCACAATTAATTGTAATTGTATAGAAAAGAGTGTTCAGCAAAGTCTTTGGCATTTCAGATTTTATGTTCCACTGCATAAAGAAAGTTGTACTGTAATTATCACAATGATAAAATTTCCAGTTTTAAAGTCCACTAGTCATTTCTTTACGTTAACTGTTCCTGGCAGTGGAAAGTGATTGGTTTTAATATATGTTATATTTAGATCTCTCCACCACTGTGGCCAAATGGCAGCATTAGCTGACAGTCACTGAGAAGGTGTCTGAATGACACTAAGCATGCAGGGTATCACTTGTGTGAACATCGCAAATATTAGATTAAAGAACCACAACTTCTTAAAGCAATACTTCACCCCAAAATGAAAATTTGCTCAAAATGTACCCACGCATGATCTAGATGAGCTTGTTTCTTCACAGGAACAGATTTGGAGAAATTTGGCATTACATCACTTGCTCACCAATGGATCCTCTGCAGTGAATATGTGCCGTTAGAATGAGAGTCCAAACAGCTGACAAAAACATCACAAAAATTCCAAGAAATCCAAACAAATCCAGTCCATCAATTAATGTCTTCATTGTCAAAAGCTGCATATTTTTAATGACCAAATCTATTATTAAGGTGATTTAACTTTAAACTGCTGCTTCTGGCCAAAATATGAGTCCATAATTCATAATAACGCTTCCTCCAGTGAAAAGCTCTATCTCTGTTGTCTTGATCAAAATCCACCACTATATTTGTTTAGAACTGTTTTTGCTTGTAAACGGTGCTTGATCTGGGCATATTTCTCTCCTGATTCAGACGAGCATAGGCGGATTAACCATATGGGCAATTGGGCAAGTGCCCAGGGGCACCGTGTCCAGGGGGGGCACCATGCAAATAAATTTTCTCCGGTAAGACAAGCGATCTCAAACGTCTATATAGCCATGGCCTATACCCTTTCATCAGAATGTACTAGGCTCCCCAAATGTTTGGTTAAAAGTTTTTTCTCCCCCCTGCGTGATACGCAATCTATCGCTGGATTCACACATACTGCGTAAACCCGTGCGTTGTCATTTTGATGCTCATATATTACTCAAAAAGATTATAGGAGCATGATGTGCTGTGTCGCGCAACTCGTCTTTTCAACAGAAATTTGTTTTGTATGGCCTCCAGCGTCGGCACCACGGGGGGGCCTCAGGGCCATCTCCGGAGTGGCTGCTCTGATTTTAGTCTGTGAGACAGGGCACTGCCCTGGGAAGATCTTCCAGGCTGTTAAATACACAGATTAAAAACTAAATGTTTTCATTGCGGTTCGCTCTTGGCAAAAATATTTTTTTGTTCAGATTCCAGAGGGAAAAAACGAGAGAACATTTAGAAAGAATTCTAAAAAACTTTAATAAAATTCTTAAATATTCAAACTGCTAACACTTTGCACTTTATAGTTTCAAGTTATGCAGGCATCCTTTTGGTTGTGCACCTTTTCCTACCCAATTTTTATATGAAATTTTCAGTTTTACAAACAAAAGTTACAAAAAGTTACAAACAAAAAATGAACTTTTTCACAATATTCTAATTTTTTGAGATGCACCTGTATTTATGAACATGTTTTTTTGTGGGGTGGCGGAGGGGCACTCCAGGTGTCGTTGCCCAGGGGCACCAAAGAGTCTTAATCTGCCACTGCAGACGAGACAACTTTTTCACTGGAGAGGGCAATATTATGGATACTCAAAGAAACCTCATTTTTTAATAAATATTCAGCTTTTCACAAGATGTTATTGATTGATGGACCGGAGCGGTGTGGATTACTTGTGGATTATTGTGATTTTTTTTCAGCTGTTTGAACACTTATTCTGATGCCACCCATTCACTGGATCCACTGGTGAGCAGGTGATGTAATTTAAAATTTCTCCAAATCTGTTCTCTTGAAGAGAAAAAATCTAGAAAAAATCTAGATCTTGGATGGCAGGGGGAATTTTTGGGTGGACTATTCTCTAAAAAACATTTATGTATGTGAGTATGTATACATAGTCCATTTATATTAGGGATGCAACAATACGGTTAGTATACGGTTCAGTACGTACCTCGGTTTTTAACCACGGTTTTCTGTTCGGTTCTAATAGCTTACCACATCAGTGTGTGTGGTTTTTTTTTTTTTTTTGCATCTAATTAACAACAAAATACTCCTGTAAACCTCTTTACACTGGAAAAAGCATGGATCATTATATGTCTGCTTAATATTTATTTTGAGAGACGTATTATTTTTCATGATTTTTATGCACCAGGAAATCGCTAATATGGATAAAGGCATCGCTATTCCTGTAACTGAATAAAAACAAGATATAACGTTAAACATTTTGAATGATGAAATGTATAAACACTCATCTGCAATAATATATGGTTTATCTGTGTTCTTCAAGCCATCTCTAGTATTTTCATAATGATTAAGTATATTTGTAAGCCATTGCTAATCGACAAACACTATAGAATATATTGTCTGCCTCATTCTATGATAAGAAGCCACATCGGATTACAAAAGAAAGTTATTTCAAACACTGACTGATGCTGTGAGGTAAAAATAAGTTATAATGTTCTCTTTTGTTGGGCAACAAGTTTAGAAAGGCTTATCATTGCATTTCATTAGAAGGGAAGATGCTCTGCAAGTGTTGCTTTTTCAAATATAAGCGGGGAAGCATTTCCTCATTTCAGCACGTGAAATCATGGGCACACACACAGCAAATTGCGAGAAAAATAAAACAAGGAAATTATTTCAATGCAAAACCGAAAAACCGCAATTCACAAGCGCGTATTGAACCGTGGATGTCGTACCGAACGGTTCGATATTATATTGAGTATTGTGACATCCCTAGTTTATATATATAAATTGGAATACTCACGCCATGCTGATCACCATGAAATCAAGCCAGTTCCATGGATCACGGAGGAATGTGAAAGGTCCGATGCAGAAGCCTCGAGACAAAACTTTGATTGTTGCTTCAAAGGTATATATACCAGTAAAAACATACCTACAACAACAAATAAACAGATAAGTATATAAATATAAAATATCATAGATAGATGCTGCAGAGTCACAATTATACTGTGCTAGTATTAATACTGGGCATATAGTATAAATCAGTTGTAAACGACAAGTATACATTTTTTCTATTACATATATGGGATATATTTAAAGTACAAATAAAAAAATAAACCAAACACAGAAATGTGTAATTAGGCCTATTTTATATTTCATATTTTACTTTTTCAGGACTCTCCAAAATTATGGAGACTTCTGCTAGTACTCAACAGATTCAACATTTCCGCTAAAAATGTGTGTGTTCACACGAGGCAGCTCTTACTCGACAGTTTTACTCCAGGCTGGAGGGTTACTCATTGTCATGAACACGCAGTTGGACAGGATGGTGATCATGATGAACATACTAAAATATTTGAAGTACAGTCAAGGTATATACAGCAAAAAATGACACTCTACGGCAACAATCATGACAATCATTACAAAAATGATATCAAAATGATGGCATGAAAAGGATATGAATGTATAAGAATTTTGATGGCTCCTCTTCTGACAAGACTAAAAGGACTGATACAAAACAGCGCTGGTTCAGCAGAGAACCTGTAGATTGTGTTTCCCTTACTTACTACAATAAAAGTCTGCAAATGAGAAAGAGGTTAACACAAAGGCTTAAGAACAATTATGGACACCAGATGAACAGAGGTTTATGTTGAAATACAGAGCACTGGGTGTGAGACTGACTTTCTTTGTTTTGTAGAAGGGGTCTATGTCCTCCAGAGGAGTGTTGAGGAGATCCTCTGGTGGGTCGCCATAGATCATTGGCAGGCATTTTCCTGCCTCCAGATCACTGCTCGGGGCCTGTGGTTCCTCCTCAACCCCCTCTACATCCTCCCTGGTGCTCCTCTCCTGGATGAGCCTGTCGATCTCCGCCAGCGACTCCGGGGTGAATCGGTGGAAGACGTCGGTGCCTGTGGGAGGGAGCAGGCTTGCCATCTTGGCATCGCGAAGAGATACCACCTCAACGGGGAATCTCTACACCCAAGCTCCTGAAAGAGAGAGGAAAAATATATTTGAATTACAATGGATTTACAATGGACTTCATAGGGAAGTAATTTATACTAGCAAATTAAAATAAATAAAAACTTTCTCTATTCCAAAACTTGCTTACATTTGTTTGTTGTGGATGTATTGCAAGAGATGCAAAGAATGAGAGCTGTTCTACCTAAGCAAATTATTCAGAGTCAAACATCTATAAAAAAAAATCCCCACATGTATCTGTATAGTTCTTCATACAATACAGATCGTTTCAAAGTAGCTTCACTTTAAGAAAACAGGAAATGAACAGTGTTAAAATGAATCAGTTGTGATACAAATTTAATGTAAGCTGTAAAGCAGCTCTACAGAAGATAAAAGTGGCATTTTTCAGCTCAGTTTCATTCAGTGTTGTTTCAGCACAGTTCAGTAACTAAATAAGTGTGACCAGGAGTATGAAATATGCAAATTATATCATCAGTAGTGGTTCACTTCCACAATTTGGGACAGGCTGTGACTATACAAACTGCAAACTGAACACCAAAAAACACTGTGTGTACCCTAACTAAACAAACCAACCCCTAATGACAAACAGTCTCAGTCTAAACCAAAAGCTTTGGTGTGAAAGCACCCTAAATTTAAAAATCAACACATTTTGAAGTTTAAGAACAAAATTCTTTACAAACAAAAATCACCATTCTATGTTTAAAAACAAGTTTTTGGAGGCTATCCAGCTTTTATATGTGCATTCTCTTGGTTTAGGGGGTCCCCCTCATCAAAAGTTCTTGGACAGTTTTCTTTTACCTTCCTTTTCCCCTTCCCAACAACTTTGCACAGAATTTATCAAATTATCTTTGCCTTTATTCAAAATGGGATCAGGACATTAGACAGTTTAGACAAGATTAACCCTGTAAAGCATTAAAACGTGTAAAATAACGGTCAAAAAAAATAAAAAAATAAATAAAAAAATAAATAATAATAATAATAATTAAAAAAAAAAAATGTGCATATGCACTCTTTGCTGTGCAGCATACAATTAGGTGCAGCTGCTAATATTTGTATGGCCAAAAACGTAAAATTTTAATTTAAATTCTGATAGCTGTAAATGAAAGAAATTAGGTCTTTATAACTTCTCAGGCATGCATACAGGTTGTCACTTAATATCTCCTAATTATTAAGATCATTAAAGACATCTATATAATGCAGTGCAATACAATGAGGATCAAGAGATGCACAAATAAACATTAGTCAAAAGCCTGTTGTATCATATTTGATACATTTCAACATGATTTTGCTTAAAAATATATGTACATGGAAAATTACAGAAAACCTATGTTGCTTCAGTCCTGTAAATGTTCATCTTGAAATACTGCTTGAAATATAAATGTTTTTCTTACATTGACTTAAATTTCCTTTCTTAAAATTTGTTTAAAAGATTTCACAACAATGAATCTAAATTTATAATGCCTCTAAATGATCAACATGATCAAAACTTTGCTGAAAATTTCTTCACAATAACCTTTTACTACACACACACACACACACACACACACACACACACATATATATATATATATATATATATATATATTCATTTATATTTATATTTATATATAGTGTTAAGTGTTAAGACTCTGCTTTATAGTGTTAAGACTCTGCATTGATTTTAGAAAGATTGCACATGGTTTTATTATGTTTTGGTTCACTTCCGATCACATTAATACAGGTTATGATCTGTAAAGTATTTCTGAACAATATCTGTACACCACTGAGGTTTTAAATGTCTGTAAAGATGACTGTGGACTGCCAGGAAAGGTCACATTGCAAGCTGACCTTGAAGATGTACACTTGGCAGACTAATACTCCCTCTAAGACATGAATTACTACCAGCTGAACCTCTGGTCTGCAACACTCCACCTGTAAGATTAAATGTGTCAAAGCACTGACAGTGTACAAGACAGGCTCGGGAACGGCAGCAAGACACTTTCCCACAGTACCAAAGAGAACCGAACATTACTCTAGAACATCATATTACTTATTAATATAGCAGACACAGTTACCCAGGCCAGCTCACATAGATCACGATCACAGATCACAGAAACAGCCAATGGCAGCCCACTACTACAGTGGAGGAGGTTACATGTGTCAGGTCGCCATTTTGTATCTTTCACCCTCTCTAATGTGAAGTAAAACATTATACCAAATATATGAAGAGTTTATTTGCAAAAACAGATAACTCTTTTTATAAAATTTCCAAAAATCATGTTTTTTTTTTCATTGTTATCATGTTTTTATTGTGTTTTATTGTGTTAGTTAGCTGTATTTTTTGTTATTTTTACTTTATATCAAAATAACCCAACTGCAGTTTGACTGAGATTAAGTGGAATGCACAATAAAAAAAACCCCATGATTTTTTGAAAACAGAGTATTCAGAGAATGATACTCATATATTAAAATTTATAAAGAACGAAACACAGAACCTTGTTTCTGTAAGGCCACATTCAATGATGTTCCTGACAGAACAGCATAACATCCTGCATCTTGTGCTAACAGGGAAAACAGCAAAAATGGGAGCAAAACAAATTATCACTTGCTTAAATGAAAGCCATTTGTCTTGATAGTGATCCATCGCTAATAGTGATTAGAAGTCTGATTCCTCTCCACAAAAAGGTTCTTTCGGATCAATCGTTTTAATGAACCAGCTCAAAAAACAATTCAGAGGATATTTTATGGTGGAACTGGCTTATGTAGTCCACAATTTTTTTTCTTAAATAAAATGCTATATTTTTAACCTTTCTATCAGCCAATGATAAATCTGAAAGAAAACGCAGAGAGTGCATCTGATTGACATAAACAACAAGCTCTTATATCAGTGTTGTTGTTAATGTTCTGGTTATTTTGTTTCGGTGTAAAGTTTGTTAATTTTGTGCAAAGCACACGGTTAAAGTAAATATCATTCAGCTGTGCACATTTTAGACACTTCATGCAATAAATGCATGCCAAAAATTTCGGAATCGACCAGCCCTAATTTTTCTTACACAAGCACATCGATTCGCTTCAAGAGGCCTTAATGAATCCCTCCGAGCCATGTGAAATACTTTTTGTGATGGATGCACTTATTGGACTTCTATTGTACTATTAAATCTCAACAGCCATTCACTGCCATTCAAAGCTTGGAAGAACCAGGACATTTTAAATACAACTCTGATTGTATTTATCTGAGAGAAGATTGTCATATACACCTAGGATGGCTTGAGGGCATCCCTTTAACATGCACTCTCAGAAAAGAAAAAAAAAACAGTACCTTTAGGAGTACAACAGCTTGTCACTGGGGCTTTTGTAGATTAAAGGGGTCATCGGATGCCCCGATATGATTCTTAATAAAAAGTCTATAACATACTTTGGCTCAAAATTCTCAATGGTTTTACCATGTCAAAATCAGCTTTGCTGAAATCAACCCATTCTGTTGCATGTTCCTTTAAATGCAAATGAGCCCTGTTCACCCCGCCCCTCTCTGCTGTGGAGTGACGAGCCGTGCTCTGTTTACTTTAGCCACATTTGGCCGCGTTTAGCCACTAAACTTACTAACTAGCACGTTAATAGGAAAGGTGATTGCAAAGATTCATAAAAAAACAAAAACCTTATACTCACTTCTGCTGTAGATCGGAAGGCGCATTCCCTTTACAAACAAAGTAATCCACTGTATCTTCAGCAGCACAGATGTTGGGATTAAAATGACGACCACAATGTTCATTATTACATCCAACAACAGAACACCTCAATCGCTTAGAAGCCATTTTTGTCTACGTCCCTGCTTTAAAACAATGGCAATCGGACTGTTAAAGCTCATTCAGGGCGGGTCTAAGGTAAGACGTGAGTGCCAATCAAACTATCGTGGGAGTGGCATCTGTCGGTGTGACGTCATACAGACAAGAAGCTGAGAATGGCTTGATTTGAAAAAGGGGAAATTATTTTTACAGATTAATTAAAAACCACTGTTTGGATATTTGTCATTATAGAGTAGATGTGTACATACACTGCCAACACACATTTATGTTCAAACAACATGTAAAAGTGAACTTTGCATCTGATGACCCCTTTAAAGGGTTCATAATAGTACCAAAAGAGTATATATCACTACCTTAAAGGTACATACTACTATTCTAAGGTACTAATATGCACTTTTTAGGGATAAAGAAGATACAAAGGTGTCCCTTTAAGGATACTGCCCTGTTGACAAGCTGTTTGCATATTTCCAAATTTTTTCTGGTAGTATGAGTGCAAGTTGAACACACACACTCATATGTACACTTTGGAGGATTTAGTCTTTCTTAATGGGGCCCCAGTATACGGGGCAAAAGGGGCTGGGAAAGTGGAAAGCAGACATACGCTCATACACATGCGTACCACACAAACACAGATATGATGGCCGCCCAGCTGCCGTGGGCCATCATGGTTCAGCATCGAGTTACAGAAGTGCGATGACTCTGCTCATTCCAGCTTCACTCGCATCGCACCAATAAACAGGCCAACACGCCAACTCAGCTCAACCCACACCTCATCTCCCAACACCTAGACTTATGCACTCCTTTAAACACCAAAAAACAAACAATCCCTCCCCTTGATCCTTCAACCTATTACAGCATACAACTTGTTTTTGTTTCAACAGGAGGTTACTGTCGCTCGATTGCCAAGTCTCTCTTCTTTAAAATGTTCATGTGCTTAAGGTTTGTGACATCAAAAGCGTTTCTGAATGACCCATTTTTGTAGCTTAGTATCCAAAAATTTGGATTTGTCAACATAGTCCATCAAACTCTATCAAAAGAGCAATGTTTTCCATGTTATCCCCTTTAAAGGGTTCATGCCCAAAATGGAGGACGTTCTATGTCATTTTCCCACCAATATTAAACTTCACTGTGCCATTCTGGAGGGGGCTAATAACCCACCATCAAGATCTCTTATATCACTACAGGATGAGAAAGAGTGCCGCCCCCTCCTCCATTTTTTAAGAGTCTCTATCAGGTCAGGGGCCTAGTTTTCCCCAAGTCTTAAAATACACTTCTTGCAGAGGCTTTATCAAAGATATTTCCTGATTGCATTAGAGCAGATCAGGTCTTTAACACGTCAGAGCTGTACCACCGGATAGTCCGGAAGCTTGCTCATGTCTTTTTTTTTTTTTGTAACCGTACTGTCAATAGAGGTTCGTCTAAAACCAGTACGGAAGTAACACTGAAGGCTCAATCATAGGACAGAAGTAAATAATGCTGTCTGATGACATGCTAATATTTGTGGCTGGGTTACTTCATCTCTTACAGTACCTACAGCCAAGAACAACAGGCAGATTGTTATGCACATACGCTTCTCTTCATTTGAGTGATTCGTGCATTGCTTTTTTAGATGAATGATGCTCAATGTCTGGTTCGGCAGCAAAACACATATGTAAGAGTCAATAATCCATACAGTCTTTTCATATACAATTCCCTCGAAAAATACTTAAACACCTACCACACTTAAAAATTAACAGCACTGCACAGATTTAAAAAAAAAAAAAAGAAAGAAAGAAAGAAAGAAAGAAAAGGCAGCAGAAACACACCAAGTAAAATAATCATGAAAAAAATTGTTATGGTATTTATGGTTTATATTTATATATATATTAAAAAATACTTATAAGACTAGCGTTCTCTATTCTTTTTCTATTCTACAAAACAAAACACAAAAAAAACATTGCTATGTGTACTGTGTTAGACTAAACAGGACTAATCATACACTGATAAAAATTATTTTGTGGTGGTTTTATAAACCGTGACTAAGTGAAATGTACTTGAGTATTGCAGATTTAACTTAAAATAATTAAGTAGAAAAATACTTATCAAACTCTAACTGGCCACGTTAAAATTACTTATTTCTTTTGTTAATTTTACCTAATTTAGCTAAGTAGATTTTACTTAATTCAATGCTTACATTTTACTTAAAATGTATGTGTGCAAAAACTTGCAAAATAAAAATTAAGTAAATCTTACTTATTGTTTTTTTCTTAAATAATATTGCTCTTTTGTTGGGTTGCTTTGGGAAAAAGCATCTGCTAAATGACTAAATTGAAATGGTTTAAATTATGGAGCAATATGTAAACCAAAATGTCAACCACAAAAATCAAAAATGAAAAAAATTGCAAAAAGAAAAAAAAAAAAGGCCTTCAAAATTGGATGAAATACAAACCACAGCTTTACTGAGGAACATTAAACATTTCTTTAGTCAAGCAGTGGTTTCAATCTTGCATTTGTTTTTTGTTTGCATCTTCACAGTTTTTTTTTTCTCGCAACTTTTTGCCAAAATAAAAGATATGGATTTGAGAGGAATCAACTGCAATTTAGAGGTCTTCTGAATTCTAAGGTCTGTAGTTGACCCGAATTGACCTGAATCATATCTTTCGCAAAACTTCCCCATGCATAAAATTTTTTGAAAGAAAGAAAGAAAGAAAGAAAAAAGAAAAAACAGAACTGAGACAGACCCATTAAAATTAGCCTTAGATCCATCTCAACGGCAACTAAACCTCAAGTTCAAAACCAAGAGAAGACCCCCACACTTCATGCACACATTTCGCCTCATTACAAAAATTGCTGAAAGATTTGTTTGCAGTAACACTTTGTTTTACACTTCACATATATTTAGAGCATTTAGAGCAGCTTAAGTGTCCAAATACATTTTGGAGTAACTGTACATGGGTTACCGCTTGAGGTTTTAACACATGATAGATGTTGGCTCATAAAACAAAGTGTCACTGACTGACATCCAAATGGAAAATAAATGCCTATTTTTACTTTATGCCAGGGAACATCCACTGACCTTCAACTAAACACAGTTTAAGTGAAATGATTTAGATGGATTACGCCATCCTCTTAAAACTATATAATATAACTATATCCTAAAACTATATAACTATGCTAAAAAAACTGTCATTGCTGACATTCAACAGAGCAAAACACCTCTTCATTTCGCCTAAATACGATCAGTAGTAGCTTGAATATATCCATTTGTGACTTCTTGACCCCTGTAGTTATGCTTATGTGGTAAGTTGTAAACAAATGATCAGCAGTACAAACAAGTGATTTTATTGCTATAGTGTGATGACATGAGGCGTGCTCTAGGCCTATGTCTTCTTAAAGGGTCGTAAACCATGACTCTTAACTACTTAACCTTTCTCTCGGGTCTCCAGGCCTCATGCAAAGCCCTAATTATGCTGGAGTCTTACTTGCAAACATCCACTGCTATCAATTGAAATCACTATGTAATAGTTTTCAAATATGAAACGCAAACCATTCAAAATATAAACCTTTTTAGTTCCAAATATGAAGAATATTACTTCTAGAAAGGTGTATATATCTTGACTGATTGATTATTATTACCTATTGGATGTAAACGTACCATATAGGATTTTAAAAACTGGGTCTTTGTACGTTTTGAGGGAATAGTTAAAGGTCTATATGTAGCAGAAAGCCTCAGCATGTCAAGCATACAAGCTTGTTAACACTACAGATATCATTTACTCCCTCTCATGCCATTTGAAACCAGTATAATCCTCTGTCTTCTATGTAACACTAAAGGAGATATTTTGCCTAATTTCTTAGCTGCTTATTTATTTACAGTGACCAGTAGCTGTGAAGCTCCAAACAATACAAAAAAGCATGAACATATAGCTTTCTGTGAGAAACAGTGCCATTTAAGTTGTTTCTTGCTATAAGTCCTCCTCTTTTGTAGCCTTCAAGACACAGCAACTTTGAATGTACATTTGAATATATTAAACAACATAATATGGAGGAATGAAACAATACTCAAACTCAGGTTTCCTCTATAAAACCCATCTCTGATTCTGTGATTTTCTTGTACTTTTTGATTGGCATTCAATTTGCATCATGCTGAAAGGAGCAGCATGGACATTCTGTAAAAATGCTTCTTTTGTGTTCCATGGAAGAAAGAAGTCATACTACAGAGTTGAAACAACATGGAGGTTAATGTGACATTTGTAATAAATGTGTCATTTTTAGTGAACTAACCCTTGAACTGAAGAAATGTGTGTTACAGTATAGTATATGTGCTGTTCCAACATAATCAATGATTAATGGAGATCTTCTAGCAATGCTAGAGCATTTTTATTTGGGAGCAAGCACTAGTAATATACTGCACTGCTGTGCCTCAGTAAAACATTACAGATAAATCCTTGTCTGACAATGGTGATTATAGTATACTATAGACATCACACATTTCAATCCATCGTTTAGAATAAGAACAAAATGCCAGATTCTTCAATAAATCACTTTTTTGGTCTATTCTGACAAACAGGTATGCAAAATTTGTTTGTAAATTAAGTTTGATTCATTAGCACCGTTTTTTCTTTTCTCAAACACTGAATCGTTTTGAGTGATTTCTTAATCTGAAATAGCAACAAGATACTTTAAGAAGGAAAACAAAAAAGTTATGTATGAGATTTTTATCTACAATCCATTGCAGGAAACAAAACCTGCATTTGTTAGCAATGGTGCAGCTGGACTTCAAAGCCAATTTATATAAATATATCAATATTGTTCCAAAAGAACAATAAAAAATATTGGGACACTTTTTGATGGGGGCTAGAAATCCAATCAAGACCAATCTCATACAGTGCAAAGATATCAAACGTCACGACGCTACAAACTCCGGATGCACATAAGTGCGTGGTGTCTGTAAAACAGGTCAAATTTATGTTTGCACCTTCAACACTGGTTCCCCTTTTGCACACATTAGGAGAGCACTGGTAGGGGATCGCCAGAAGATCACATGGTTCCACCAGTGAAAGAAACCTAAAACCAACACCTTCTGCGTCCAAGAACATGTGATGCCCAGTACTTTCTCATAGAGACGCACACACTCTAGACAACACATCCTCTAATTTAACAAAATCCACACCAAATGTCTAGTATCACTGAGTAGTTGCTCCATCCATGTATCCATGACGGTATCATACATGATGGTGTAGGCGTTTAACTCCAAACAACCACATCCTGTCCAGTCTAGGCTGGTATTGTGAAACTAGCCAGGGAAATTCACAAGGTCCAACCTCATGTCTCAATCTTGCAGTACCTAGTATTAAACAACCTTAAATTTAGCTAACTGGCTCCTCTGTGAAACAGTGCTATGTACATGAGACAAAGTCAACTTCCTGCAGGAACCACTGTGAAAGGCAAGAGCATAAAAGAAGGGGGGTTAAGCAAAATCCGATCTGAGTGCGTTTGACGAGCGTCTCGGGACCGACAATCCAAAAGTCTCCATCATCCTACACCTCTGATCAGGGCAACATGGATTAACAGTGGAGGAATGGTGGGGCACAACTGAGCACTACGAGCATCATCAGCCGAGCACTGAAATGAAGACAAGTGCTATATTTAACTCTGACTCCATACGCTGTTGGGATGGGAAAAAAAGTGGGACTACACAGTAAGCATCTGCTGGAACAATAGACCTGACACATTAGACATAAAGAAAAGTTTTAGTTTACTGTTCACGTTTACATATATGGAAGTCCGAAGGAGAGCAAATGAGCATGAAAGTGATAAAAAATATGACTGGAAAATTAGGCAACTGCCAATCTCTTTTAGAAATAAAATTTAAAGGATAAAATGCATCATACTTTCTACACAAATGCTTACAAAGTATAAAAAAACAGACATAAATATTGAATTCAGTTTCAATATTCATTATTTATTTTATATTTTCAAAGAAAAATCACAGCGTGATTTCCAGACATGAACCTAGCGTAGCTATAGCTGTAGGACTCTGGACAATTATACAATATTTAATGGTCATTAAACAAAAATATTTGCCAGCATAATGTCATGTCTGACCAATCAGAAGCAAGTATTTTAGACAGAAATATTTTCAAATCTTTCTCACTTCCCATTTGTAATGATTTTGTGAAATCCTACTAATCTGACTTTCTGCTAAACTGTTGGACATCTTTATATGCAGTGTTACCCAAATCTTAAATTATGACAAATTCATCACAATTTTAAACTATAATTTCTCAACATTCAACTTTCTATTCTATTCTATTCATATCAAGCTAGAAACTTCTGTCAAGACATGGTCAACAGCATATTAAATCAACAGTGAAATCAAAACCTTTGGGGGCCAAAATGAATCCTGCAGCTTTCCACATACAGACACAGCATTGCCCTCAACTGACTGACTATAGGTCATCATGCAGTGCTCTAGACCACAACTTTACCTGTCACAGTGAGGTAAATATTTCCACAAAACCTTCAGTCTTTGGTCTTCCTTCCAGCTGAAGTCTGTCTCTCCTACCCGGGGCCAAGGCGAGCTCCAGGACAGCTGTTGCTGACGCATAAACGTCTTGAATGAAACCTGAGATTGAGCCGCAGGTATAGAGGATCATCACTGGAAAAACTCTTGCATACGAGGGTCCTGAAACATTGAAACGCTATTTTAAAATTACCTTTCCTGAGCAGATGTTTTAGCCTATGGACTGTTAATAATTTCTGCACTATCGCCTGTTGAGCAGGATTTTCCTCACACGAATGTTTAACGATTTTAACATACTGTAGTTGGTGTATAAATGAGTATATAAACAGTTTGTTTTGCTTATTTGTAAAATAAATCTAACGAAAATAACCTGTACTGTTAAATATCGCACAAATATTCAGACAACAGGGCTAGCGAATGGGAAAGAGTTCACACGTTCAAACGATTATTTTGACCGTTAGTTTGATAAAGGCGCGAAAATCTCTCAGAGGAGTAATGGATTTACGCGATTAAGATTTAATTTAAATTATTATTGAATTTAAATTGAACTAATACTTAGAGGAGTGTATTAGTAGCTCATTGTAATATTTATTTATTTATTTTACATACTAAATAATTTATAATGACTAAAATAATAAATTGTCTTTTAAGCTTCAGGCCTTTGAATATACTCACACACAAGGCATATTAAATCTAAAACAAATATATAAAACTCTCCCTCTCTTTCTCGCTCTCTCACGCACACATGGACCGTTTAAAGTAGATCAGGCAGCTGAACAGAAATCTAATATACTTGATCACTCCCACTGATAATGTTGCAGATGCTTCTTGGAAGGGATGAAGGAGTATCATTGACTTGCACAAGCACAAAAAGAAATGACTTAATCTATTCACATGATAATTTGCACACTGTTTTATATGGAATGTTTAATGCATATTATTACAGCATGTCACTGTACATACTGACTGAAAAGGAACCCGTGTTTGAAAAGCGATATTAAAAATGACGTAATTCATCACATTGAATACTGAACATGTAGCGCCATCCTCTGGTGTTACACAAAAAAAAAAAAAAAAAAAAAAAAACATCAAAAAAAAAAGTCAAATTCAGTGTTATTTTAAATTATTTTTTAATAATAACAGATAAATAAAAATCGTGAAGTACAAACCAAATAAGATAACATCTTTCAACATGCAAAACACTTTGCCACAGGTTAGACAAATGTAAAGAAAATTGCAAACATAAGTCACACTTAAATATGTATGTCATTGCATCTTGCTGTCAAACGATTCATCGCGATTAATCGCATCCAAAATAAAAGTTTTTGTTTAAATAATGTGTGTGTACTGTGTATATTTATTATGTATATATAAATACACATACATGCATGTATATATTTAAGAAAAAAATTATGTTTACATGTTAAATATATTTATATATAATCTAAATTACATTAATATAAATACATACATGTAAATATTTTCAAAATATATACTGTATGTGCGTGTCTTTATATACATAATAAATACACACAGTACACACACATATATTATGTAAACAAAAACTTATTTTGGATGTGATTATTTGCAATTAATCGTTTGACAGCACTAAAAGTGGTAAATATAAACCAAGTGGCATTTCTCACACCTAATTCACACCTAACTTTTTTTTTTTTTTTTTTTTTTTTTTTTTTTTAGAACAAAACTAACTTACAGCCATGTAAAATGTATATATACAATAACAATATTACAAGATAAAGTGCAATCGTGATAAAACATACTCAAGTTTGTGCAGTAAAGTCTTGGGTTGCCATTTGGAACGTGTTGTCAGTTCCGAACATATATTTGCCAATCACTTTTCTTGTTTCATTCTGGACCTATTAAAAACATTAATTAATTAATGAACTGATTAGGGTTAAACCTAACCCTAACGGGAATACAATGCTTTTTTATATGTTCATATGGTATTAAAATGCATCATATCTTACCTCACAGTTCAAGAAGCAGTATAACAATGCAACAATGGAACCCTTCAAAAAAATGCCATAATTAATATTTTGACATTTGCAGTAGCATAAAGTTGAGTTTTTATGACTTTATGGATTTGTTTTAGTATTTGATTATTATATTTCTGTGTTTGGCTGAAAGATTAAAATTGTTTTATATAAAAATGGCACTATGTTAAAAAAAACAAGAGTGGCACTATGATAGCTTTTGTATTTCAAGTACATTTACAGTAGAGGGCAGAGTTTCACTTATAAGTGAAAGAACAGGGTCCATAGAAGCATCTCTTAAGCTCCTCACCTCTCAAATTAGAGAGATAATAACACCTTAGACAGCTCAAATTGCATCATACATATCTGAACAGTACCTAGCATGAGTTCAAAGAAGAATCTTGCCTCTAGACCCACATGTTCGGGAAACAGAGCAAATATGATGTAATGCACTCTAAAAAGAGGGATTAGCAGAAGAGTTGACTTTGCCAGTCGCCTGAAGATAAATAAGGTAGATAAAAGAGATCAAGGCACCTTATTGTGTCAGGAGTATTGAAAAGAAACCAAAAATAGCCATGTAGTGTGAATTTTTTAATAGATCTCACCTGTACTGTTTCCTGTCTCCTCCAATCGATTCTGGGGTTTTTATCTTCACAACTATGACCCTGCTTATGTTAAGAAACACCAGAAAGTTCACCTGTGAAGTTTAAAAGCATGTTATTTTGGTCTAGTTAATCATTCTATGAAATTTGATGGAATAAAAATTGTAACATTTACATTACCTGGTTTTATTCAAATCCAAAATATTATTTAAAATAACTGAATGTACACAAATACATTCATTTATAACAAAACTATTGATTTGTGGATTCATATAGATGCATAAACTTACAAATACCGAAAGCAAAATGGGAATTTTGATGATCCACCAGTAGCCACTGTCCTGGTCATCCCAACACCTACCAACACATATAAACACTGTTGTTTATGATACACTTACACACATAGATACATTTACTGTAACTGTTAGCTCCAGATATTGCTACTGTGCATATAGTAATTGTTCAAATCCATTCCACACAATTCTCATCCTCACCCATGATTGTCATATTTATGTTTGAGGAATGTCCAGATTATTACTGTGACAGATGGTGTCCCTGTAATACAGAGGAAACAATCTATGGGCATTTAAGAATAAGTCATATAATCAGCAGTTTGAATGTAAAATGTACTTCATGCAAATGTAAAATGTGGTTTTACCCCAGTCAATAAGAATATAGCACCAGAAACATGTTCTTGTGTTGGTGAAGCTGAATGCTAGAAGTGTCTGAAGATAAAGTCCTTTAACAAGCAGCCAGTAGAAATTTGATAACACGCAATACTGGAAAAATGTCACCATGGTCTTGCACAAAACCTGGCAGATGAAATCTAGCATTCGGTTACATGTTGATTCATGCAATGGCTTTTTTTTTTTTTTATGTTGATTGTATCAGTTATTTCTTTGTTGTAACCTATACCGTGGAGACTGTGCAGTGATTGACTGTCTTATCTGCGAATAACACCGCATCTTTTACAAACACAGCCAAAGCCCTCAGGATGAATGAGGAGAAGAGGTTGAGGTGGATGTAGGTCCGAGTACACAGAACCTTCCTGTGGGGTTAATGAAAGTCTGGCAATATTATCCACCTTATTTTTCACATAAGAACGGGTGCGGCCATTTGTAAATTTTATGGATCTGGCTTCTGGTCTCATCCATGTCCAGCTATTTTCAGCTCTACAGAAGAGCTTGTTTTGCTGCTTGATATTGCAAATCGGCATGTCTTACCATGTTATTTTAATGTATTACCTTAATTATGAACACTGGTTTGTTGTTTACTGCACGTTGGTATTCTTGTCTATATTTCCCAATAGTGGATAATGAACCAGAAGTCTCACCAATAAGCTTAGATGGCTATGATATCAGCGTTGATTGATGCAAATTTCAAAAAAGGTCACTCCAGTTGAGTTCCTGCATGCATCGCAACAGTGAATGAGTAAAGGTATTGAAGCAAGAAGTAAATGTTTGATGTAAGCAGTACCTAAAGATACAGAATATGAAGATTGCAATGCAGAGAGAACCAATGGACACAACATACCCAACTGTGTATATCAACTTCACTTTGGCAAAGTACTGTCGCTACCACAGGAAAAAAAAAAATCAAGTTGAGATACTATTAGATTTATCTTGGTTCAGTTTTATTTAATAAATTAAAGGTGAAGTGTGTAATTTTTCCAATATTTAAATTCTTCCTGTAACAATTGCTTTAACCAAAGGGTTGAGTTTGAACATATAGCGCCATCTTTTGGTCTAAAAAATATTTGTTTAAGATTTTAATATTGACAGATAATTAAAAATAGTTAAAGGATTAGTTCATTTCCAGCATAAAAATTTCCTGATAATTTACTCACCCCCATGTCATCCAAGATGTTCATGTCTTTTTTTCTTCAGTCAAAAATAAAATACGGTTTTTGATGAAAACATTCCAGGATTTTTATAGTGAACTTCAAAGGGTATCAATGGGTTGAAGGTCTAAATTGCAGTTTCAATGCGACTTCAAAGGTCTCTACACAATCCCAGCTGAGGAATAAGGGTCTTATCTAGTGAAACAATCTGACATTTTCTAAAAAAATGTTAGATTGTCAGATTTTTTTTTTGTAATGGGCTTTTGACTGTCTTTGGACGTTCACTTTGTAAACACTGGGTAAATCATCACATGTGACCTTTTCAACATGATTACATAATGCGTGAAGTCGAGCTTGTGCAAGAAGAGCATTTGTGGTTAAAAAGAACATATAAATGTTCACATAAACTGCAATTTGGACCTTCAACCTGTTGATACCCTTTGAAGTTTTTTTTTTTTTTTTTTTTTTTACTGAAGAAAAAAAGACTTGAACATCTTGGATGACATGGGGGTGAATAAATTATCAGGAAATTATCATTAGTGAACTAATCCATTAGAATATTAAAATTTCAACACGCCACAGGTTGAACAAAAAATATTTGACAAATGTGTAAAAAGTATACAATGGACCCCAAAAAAGTATTTGAACACATATGCAGTGCATAAAATTAGGCATGGATGTCAGTCCATCAGATGAAAATTCAAACCATGTGGCAAAATATAAACTGAGGGAGATTTCTCACACCTCATTCTCAAACCTTCTTTGTAAAGCCAATTGGACAAAGGGGAAGTGTTCATTTTGATGTTCAGTGGTGCAAAAATTACACACTTCACGTCCTATAGTACAATAACACTCTACAAGAATGTAGAAACAATACAGAAACACAGTAATCTATATCATTCATTTATTTGCAAATAAATCCATAAGAGTTCTTCAAGGTTGTTTACTTTGTGTCCAGTCTCTTCCTGTTCTGTGCTGTTGTCCTGAAAGCAAGCTTCGTAATAAGACAGACTCAGCCTACTCCATCCCTCTCTAGTGCATGTGTGGTTGATCAGCTCTAAAGAAGTCAATCAGAAACACTTATTTTACATTTTGGACATAGCACTGAGCATTCATGTCCATAATTATTTTATGTTACAAAGCTGTAGCTGTTGAAATTACCATGGGATTTGAGGAGAGGAGGTGGACAAGACACTGAGACTCTCTCTCCTACCCTTGCTGCAGGCCAGCAGCTCACACCATCCCACTCAACCAGACAACCTAAAGACATCCACAGTGGTACAATTAAAGATTGAAGGAGCTGTCTTCTTAATCTTCTTAAATGTTATATTTTTATTTCTAAAATGCTTGTTAAAAAAGTTTAAATGTATGCAATGTTTAAAACTATGCTGCATAATTCTTATATTTTTGCCCATGGGTGTTTTCACTTATTAATGTTCATGTTCATGTTTTGATTATTACTGTTGCCTCTAGTAATTCTGTGTCTGTTTTTTTAATTTCCAACCTATTTTTGATTAATAAGTCAGCAATAGTAATTTTCAATCAATATTTGAGTTAGTTAAAACAACCCATTTTAGAGTGTACTGCACCCCATACAGTACAAGAGAGGTTGTTTCAAAACAGCGTTACATTATCGAACAGGAAAGTATAAGTGATAAGTGATGCAAACTTCATCAAATATATGACAAATCAAAATGGTCCGGGAAAGCAGCTCCAGAAAGACAACAGTGTCATTATTCAGCTCCAGTCAGAATTATATGTTTTCCTGTGAACTTCTGGAACTGTTAATAATAATAAAAAAATGACGTTTTGCCTATAGTACACAAGTCAAAAGTGCTACTTTTACGGTGCCAATGAACTATCCCTTTAACCATGCAGGTCAAATTTTAGCCTTTCATAAAACTCAGTATTTAAAAGGTAATTGCCTATAAACAAGAACATTTTATGTCTTTATTTTTATGTCTTTATATGATTTATTTTTAGTAATTTGTATATTTGGTTTTTATTTGCAAATTAAAGAGATAGAGAAAATAGATAAAAGAGATAAAGAGATAAAAATAAACATTCTGTAATCATTTACTCATCATAATGTCATTCCAAACCTGTATGTTTGTATAACTTTCTTTCTTTTGCCAAACACATAAAAAGATATTCTGTAGAATGCTGGTAACCAACCACTTTGGATATTATTGTATGGATAAAAAAAAATGGAGAAATTTCACAAATTATCTTCATGTTTCAAAGAGAAAGAAAAAACATACAGGCTTGGAATAACATTACAGGGAGAGTAAAAGATGACAGAATGTTCATTTTTGAATAACCTTTTAAATCATCAAATAAAAGCTTCAAGATTACAAGTTTACATCTTCATGAAATGTAATTTCTCAGGTTTTGAGTATCTGCTTATCTGTGACTAAGCTCACCTACACTGGTGGCATTATAGTTGAACAAAGACTGCGTTAAACCAATTTCGAGCCGACATTCAGCTTCTTTTTCTTGTAGATGCAATACTATAAAGGACTCAGGATGAACTGTTTTCACCTGGAACACATATATAAGTGCATGCACACTATAAGAACTTTTTTGCATATCTTATTTAATTGTTGCTTTTTCAATGAAAAATGTACCAATATCCAAAAACATGCACATATCCTATCCCTTCACATGTAACCATAAGAGTCCAGATGATGAAGCCATCAATAAGGTCCATAATGTTTCTTCATACAGTTATGTGGTAAAGTCACAGGTGTAAATAATTCCTGGTCTAAAGTATGTAGGTAAGCTATGTTAAATGGCATTAAGTGTAGCAGTACAAAAATATCCCAGTTCTCATTCACAGTAATTCTCATCTATATCTCCAACTGATTCAATGCAGTAGACATTAACAATGCAATAACATTGTGCATCTAACAGAATCTTGATTTTGAAATGATGACCTACGTTTGTTAATACTGAAAATGGGCTTAAATGAGTCTTTACCCAGCACTATCACTATTAGTGAACATAAATCACTTTTCTGAGCTAAAAGGATGGCATTACTTCAAAGTATGAAAATGCAAATAGATAAAGTCTTTCCAAACCACAGACTGTTTTGTTGTAATTAAACATATTTTGAAATGGGTTGATGAAAAAAATAATTGTGATTCTAATTCAGCTTATTGTAGATCTTACAAGATTTTGGAATTATCCTGTTATTATGTGGACAATAGTGATATTTGTTCTGTATGGTGCAGATGGACCATGGCATCCAATCCAATTATTTTTAAAGCCTGTCCTTCCTCTGAGGAGCTGAGGTTGGTGTAGACTAAAAGCAGCTATCATGAGCAGAATAACACACCCTAGTAAAAAAAGTAATACATTTAAAATGCATTTATTTTATAGTAAGTGTAGTTCAAGTCTATTAACATATTTACTGACATATGGCTAGAAACTTACTGATATAAACATTGTAATTAAACTTTATTTGGAGTACTGCTTGAGTACATTTCTTAATATTAGAACTAAAATATGTTTTAATGTCACTATTGATGAGGATGATCTTTAAATAATATTGCAAAATGCAAAATATTTAGTATACTTACAATAGTTCCACTTTAGCACAATCGAATATACTTAAGTAAATCTTTAGTTGTACTTCCACACAATTAAAGTGCATTAAGCGCAAAATGAGTTGTTACCATTTACCAGACTTTAAATATACTAGTTCAGTATACTAAAAGTACAATTGCATGGTATTTTTTATTAAGTACTGTACATAATATGTACATTTATTTGTAGTATACTTACCATGAAATACATGTATTTTAAATACATTTTTGTTTTTTTTGTTTTTTTTTTTTCACTAGGGCATTAATTCAATATTCAGAGATTGAAGAGATAAAAGTGAGAATTTGACAATGACAAAATTAATGTGTGAATATAATAGAATCAGTTGAGGCCACAACTTGTTTTAACATGTTTGCTGACAGTGACTGATTAAGAGTTTAGGTGTTAATCCAAATTTTACCCCTAGTAAAAAAAAAAAAGTAATATATTTAAAATATATTTATTTTATGCTAAGTATAGTTAAAATCTATTAACATATTTACTGACATACAAATTATAAATAAAGTTTATTTGAAGTACTACTTCTTAATATTAAGCCAAAAATGTGGTTTAATGTCACTACTGATAAGGACTGTATGATCTTTGAATAATATCAGTCTTTAAAGGCAAGATATTAAAATGTAGTGTACCTAAAGTTAAAGTGCATTAAGTACAAAATTAGTTGTTCTAATTTAGCAGACTTTACATATACTAGTTTAGTACACTAAAAGTACAACTGGGTAGTTTTATTAAGAAAATATTATGTAAATGTATATTTCAAATACATTTTAGTACATTTATTCTTCACTGGGGACCCTACAGGTAAGAAAGTAAGTAATAGCAAAATTACAAATGGTCAAGCAACCAACTTTAAGTTGAGGTGGACTAACTCTATCAGCTTAATCCTGGATTATTAGAGGCCCTGTTTACATTATTGTATTTTTGTGGTTTGGTAAAATTGGTGGGATGAAAAGCACACACCCTGTTGAAATAATTAACAGCATACTGTATCTCACTCTTACACATCAGTTGGGTTTATACAGATGAGTTAGCATATGTCTTGCATAATCAGCAAGATGTTTACTATTTGAAATGATAAAGAGGGATCCTACACATAACATATGTTCAAATATGTTCCAGATGTTATGCTTTGTATATTACTTAGTCATTGACAGTTTGTATGAGTAGGGGAGTCCTAAAAAGTCCTGTACATTTGAACTTTTCCCATGTGGCTTTATGATGTTGAGCTCCAGCTTTTCACACTTCTAGGACAACTGAGGGTTTCATGCAAAACTACTGCAAGAAAAGTAAAATGTAAACTTTCATTGATACTAAAAAAAGGCAATGTAACGAGCCAAGAGGATATAAACTTTTGAACTTAATGGTTTAAAGTAGTTGTACTGTGTTAGCGAGGGAAAGTGTGTCTCAATTTGTGTGCTTATGTGCTGTTCAATCGTGTGTGTATAGTGTGTTCAGAAATTAACTAAATGAACTAAAACTTTTGTCTCAATAAATTCCCAATTTAATATTTTTAATAGTTAGTAAGGTAATTATTAAGCTTGGGGTAGGATTAAGGAATCTAAAATATGGTCATGCAGAATAATATGTGCATTCTAAAAATTCCAAATTTCCAAAAAGTGCATAATATGTAACCCTGGACCACAAAACAAGTCGTAAGTAGCGCTGGTATATTTGTAGCAATAGCCAACAATACATTTTATGGGTCAAAATTATCGATTTTTTTTAATGCCAAAAATCATTAGGATATTAAAGATCATGTTCCATGAAGATATTTTGTAAATTTTGTATTGTAAATATATCAAAACTTCATTTTTGATTAGTAATGCGCATTGCTAAGAACTTCATTTGGACAACTTTAAAGGCGATTTTCTCAATATTTTGATTTTTTTGCATCCTCAGATTCCAGATTTTCAAATAGTGGTATCTCTGCCAAATTTTGTCCTATCCTAACAAACCATACATCAGCGGAAAGGATGTTTAATCTCCATTTCAAAAAACTGACCCTTAAGCCTATGACTGATTTTGTGGTCCAGGGTCACATATGTAATTTGGGACACACTAAACTTCTATATCAAATATGCAATTTACAATCAGCATTATATCATGATGGTTATTGCAGTTCAGTTAGATATGTTCAGCAATGTACTGCATTAATTATCAGTATAGTTGCTGTGAGTACATGCATGTGAGAGTGTGTTTTGTTTGATAACATCACAGAATGTGTGTTTTAGAAATTTTCAGCTTGATTCGGATATCTTTAGCTTTGTCATATGTTCGTTTTATATCCTTTGGTCTAGTATTTCTGGTATTTTCCATTTAAATTGTTTTCAGGTATGTCTTGTTTTGTTATGTATAGGTTCATCAGAAGAGCGTTTCTCATTCCTGTTCTTCCAGGAGGACTTTTCTGTAGAGTGTCTTATGTCAATCATCAAATTAATGTCTGCAAGTTTGCGTAAAAATTACAGCCATAGGCAAAGGCGGAAGGAGGAACTAAAGCTGCTGGAATGAGGAAATATGTTATAACCTGACAACATGTTTTGTCTGAAGAAGCAAGCCTCCTTAAAATGTCTTATAGAAAGGTTTTCTGAAGCTATACCATAGCCTATGTGTGAGGTGGAAGGTGCCAAACTGCTGAAAACCTTTCCCCTCCATTAAAGCAGTCATGTTTTATTAAAAAGATAAACCTGGACTTTAGTATCTGTCATGAAACAAGAGTCATTGACATTTAGCTTTTGATAACATTTATGATCATAACATTTTGATGCCCTTCACATCAGTTTTTTTTTATGTCTGAGTTGAAGTGACTTGCTGCAAAATAAAGTCGCTAAAAGAGACTAGTGTACAGGCCTCCTGCACAAGCTTTAGAATTTGATACCTTAGAAGTGAGAATGGGTTTAATATATATAAGTTGAGAAAATAAAACAGTTGACTTAAAAGAAACTGTCATCAGAATACACAGCTAGTTTTAAATGGCACTTTAGAACCAGATGGTGACGAATGACTTCTACAAGCAGAGGCTGAGAATTGCTAACCAGCCAAGACCTGATTCCTGTGTGAGACTGAGATGTGGATGTATAGCTTTAAAATTTATTTTTTGAAGGTTTGTTTCATGGAACAGCCAAGGATCTAATTATGGTGACATGCATCTAATTTGGCTGAGGTTAGAAATCTTATTCTATCTGAGGTTAAAAATTAGCCTATTTTTCCCTATCTTAGAAATGGGCAACTGTAATTATTGCTGAAGCGGCATGTACACAGTAATAATAACAATGTGGATCCTTTTGTTGAGTACTCAAGCCTCTTTTTATGATTAACTTTATGCTTTATTAAACTGACAAATAGACTATAAATCAAGCAGGACAGATTACAAATCAGCTGATGGCATTCAAAATACTGTAAACGCCCTTTACAGCGACCTTTAATGATGAATGATGATGATTGACAGTAATAATACAAGCTAATGACTGCCATTGAAGACAGATAGTCTATATTTGGAATGATATGAGGAAAACAAAGAACAAGCACAAATCAAAGACAACATTAAGGGAACTTCAAGGTATTCTGTTTAATAGTTGTCTTTTAAGCTTCATATAACAGAGCTGGAACAAAAGATTTTAAATATACTGCTTCTATTCCTTGGAATAATCTGCTAAATAATTTTAATCCGACCAAATTTCCGTCACTGATTAAGTTAAACAGATTCTGTGCTTTATCTGTAAAGTGTTTCATGTTGTGATTCATAATTGCGTTGTACTGAAGTTGCAGATTTTGTATATTTATGTTCTTGGTGCTGCCATCTTGGCCAGGTCAGTCGTGTAAATGAAACGTTTAATGTCAGTGAGATTCTAACCTGGTAAAAAAATAAAGAAATGAGCATTCCATTTTAGAATTTTCCAAACATTATGGAAGTGTTCTCTGAACCATCTGAAACTAAGTAGCAATGTTTAAAAAAGTTGGACGAATGTCAAACTAAAATGCTTCGGAAAAAGTTTCGTAAGCCGTGTTTGAATAATGTTTTAAGAATGTTATTAAAGACAAAGATAAATTTGAATGAATATTCTATTAACATTGCTGGAAGAATGCTAATTCATAACTCAATTCAAAAATCAAAGTTGTGTGCACAACTCAAAAAACCAAACAAAATAAAAAAAAAAACACTTTAAGCTGATCCTGGGTCATTCCACGAAATCTGTGCCTTTTCCACTTAGAAAAACTGAAAAATAAAGTAATTTTAATCAATATTTTTTTAAATATCAATGAAATGATGACACCTTAAAATAACAAGAAAGCTTCACTGCTCATTTGAATACTCGAGAACCTGATGCTCCATTATCCTCCACTGATGCATTAGAATCAAGGACGTCTCCCTCTTCTAAACCTGTGTCCACCACAGTATCAGGCAGTGGATGTGGAACTCAATTTCCAAGCTTCTGACAAAGCGTTTCCCCCAAGTCTTCATTCTCCTGACCAAAACTAGGTTCCCTTTCCTCAACCACTCCATCATCTCCCTTCAGGATGTTCTCCTGAGATGATGTCCTGAAACTTAAACGATGAGTTTGGTAAGCATAGGCATCCTCGGAATCCGAACTTTCTTGGGGGTCTTTCTCCACCACCTGACCTGGACAAATCAGATTTTCTTTTTCTGGTCTGAGCTCTGGTAAACGGGTTCTCAACTACTCTTTCTTTTTCCAGACACGTAGACATACGAACCAAGTGTCCAATTGGCAACAGTCTCTGTGTAGGGTCTTGATGATTCCCACCCCGTGTTTAGGCTGGACATGGTACACTGGTAAGTTTGTCAGTTTCTCGATGATTACATAAGGTACAGCCCTCCAACGGTCTTATAGCTTATGTTTTCCTCTAAATCCAACATTTCGGATGAGTACCCGATCATCTTTCTCCAGTGCTTGGTTCCGGACTCCTTGATCATATCGTGTATTGTTTTTCAGATGACTCTTGGTAACAACATCAGAGGCAAGTTCATAAGCTTTCTTTAAGTCTCTTCTTATTTCACTGATCTACTTCTGATACTGGATCTCATTTTCACCATCCGGTGAGGTACCAAAACAGATGTCAACAGGTAAACAAGCTTCTCTGCCAAACATTAGGAAGTAGGGTGAGTACGTTGAGAGAGTATTGCCAAGAGAGTACGATTAAATTGCTCAGGTTGGGCGTTTCCCTGAGGGTGGTAAGGAGTGGTTTGGGATTTTCTGACTCCCAACATTGACAAGAGTTCCTTGATTGATTTACTCTCAAAGTCAGTGCCTTGAATGTATTCTGATGGGTAAGCCATAGTGCGCAAAGTATTTTTCATATGACACCTTGGCTACAGTACTGGCTTTTTGGTCTTTTGTTGGGAATGCCTGTGCGTACAAGGTGAAATGATCAGTTACCACTAGGACACTGGCGTTCATCCCTTAGAATCTGATTCTAGAGATAAGAAATCGATACACACAAGATCCAGTGGACCATTGCTTGTAATCTGATTCAAAGAAGATTTCTGTGGTAAGGACTTTCTAGTAATACATCTTCCACAACTCTTGATGTATTGTTCAATCTCAGCATTCATTTTAGGCCAGTAAAACTGGGTCTTGACGAGATTTATTGTTCTTTCCACACCAAGATGGCCGGACTCATCGTGAAGTCCGTGAACTCATCGTTTCTTTGGTAAGACGAGCTGCTTAACTTCCTTCCCAGGAGACTTTCTGATCACTCTATGCACCAGTCCGTGAAGTATCACCAGCTTTGCACGTTCATGTTGCAGGAGGAGCACGTGAGGATCAATTGGTGTTGTTAACATAGCTCGCTACCTGATTCTATCTCTTCCTTTACTGGATTTATGACAGGATTCAGATCTTGGGCCTTCTTTAACTATTCAGGTGTCAGATGCTCAAGAGAACCTAATTCCAGATGGGTTGGAAAGGCGTAGGCATCAGGTATAACAACGGATGGCACTCCAAGCTGATCCACCTGCCGTGTGGAAACATCAGGGGGCTAGGACAACTTGACTTGCTGACACACATCTTTAATTCCTGACAAAGGAATTTCTCTCCATTCTTTCAGCGACACTGTGAAACAGTTTCTTGACAATAAATCAGCATCAACGTTGTGTCGTCCTGGACAATACTGAAGGGTGAAATCAGACGTTGCCAGAGCAGCAAGCCATTGATTGCCGGTGGCACTAAGCTTTGCTGTAGTTAGCACATAAGTTAACGGATTATTATCTGTCCGTACAGTGAATTTGGCACCATAGAGGAAATCATGGAATGTATCTACCACGGCCCATTTAAGTGCCAAAAATTCTAACTGATGGACTGGATACCGTTGCTCTGATTGACTTTCCTACTAGCAAAGGCCAACGGCCTCAATTCCTTCTGGTTGCTCCTGATTTAACACAGCTCCCAACCCATCCGTGCTAGTATCAACATGTAGTATATATGGTTTGGATGGGTCTGCAAAAGCTAAAACAGGGGCATTTGTCAGACAGTAGAGTATCCTCTCAAAAGCATCCGAGCAGGCTTAGTCCCACCTTTCCCCAAAAGGCTCGGATTCCTTAAAGTAGCATGTCGACTTGTCTGTTGCTGGTTTTCAGTTACGTTGTGTGGGTGGGTAACCCTTGGTTAGCTCCGGTAAAGGTCGCATAATAGCAGAATAGCTATAAATCTACAACAATAACCACAAAACCCAAAGAAGGATATCAAGGATTTAAGATCAGTAGGCTGTTTCCAGTGTTTTACCGCTTCAACCTTTTCAGGGTCGGTGGCAATGTCAGATTTGGACACAATATGTCCAACATACCTTACCTGCAGTTGACAAAACTGGCATTTGTTTATAGAGATCTTCAAGCCAACCTTCTCCAATCTGTCAAGAACCCTCAGGAGGGTTCCTTGTGTTCTTTCAATCTCTTACCGAAGACGATTATATCATCCAAGTAGACAATGACTTGAAGAAGGTGCATATCCCCCACGGCTTTTTTCTATAAGCCGCTGAAATGTTGCTGGGGCCCCAGTAATGCCTTGCGGCATACGGTCAAATTGGAAAAAGCCAAGGGGACATATGAAAGCTGTCTTCTCCTTGTCTTCCTCAGCCATTGCCAGCTGGTAGTATCCACTTCAGAGATCTAGGACAGAGAACCATTGGCTTCCTGATGAGCACTCTAGGGCATCTTCCACATGGGGCATTGTATACTGATCAGCAATGGTACGTTTGTTTAGAGTGCGATAAGCTACACACATACGAATGCTACCATTTTTCTTCCTTGCTATGACAACAGGAGAGGCAAATGGACTCCGCGACTCCTTTATAATGCCTGCTGCCAGTAGCTCTTGAAGGTGGCGCCATACATCATTAATGTCCACTAGTGTCAAACGACACGATCTCTCCCGGAATGGACGAGTATCGCTGGGCTGAATTTGATGTTCCACCCCTTTAGCCAGCCCTACATCCCATTCATGAAAAGAAAAGATGTTGCGTCAATCGGCAAGCTTCTGACTCAGTCTCTTCTTCCAATCCTCCGAAATGGGTGAGTCACCAAAATTGAAGAGCTTTGCACCTATAGAAACAGCCTTTGGCTCGGTCTGATGTACAACTGTCACTATATCAGTAACATACATATGAGCAAGGACTGTACCTGTTGGAAGGGAGAAAGTATGGGCTGTAATCTAAAGTAATCACTGAGCAGACCTGGGTTCCGGTGTCCCCTGGCAGAGGTTAGCTAAACGTTTGAAGAAATTAGCATTTGTTCCAATAATAACAGGAACTTGGTCTGAATTACGAGGCTCTGGACACACCAAGGCAAGTACTGATAAAGATCCTGCTATCCTTAGGTCTTTGGGGAACTCAAGATCTCACACAACATAGCCTTTGTAGGGGTAGCTTGACTCGCTCAATCCCCAAATGGCCAAGCCATTCACTGGATGGACTGGTACCTCTGACAAATACTTCTTGTACCACTTTTGAAAATGATTGTGACTTGTGAGCCACTATCAAGCAGGGCTTCGCAAGGATGACCACAAATCTTGATGTCTAGAATAGATGACGGTCCCACTAGTCCCTTTGGAACATTAAGTTCTGAGTTCAAGCCTTCAATTGTACTCCTCTTCACATAACACTTTCTGGTTGACTTGCTTTGTGTGGATGTCTTTTCTTCTCTGAACTTTCGTAAGGCTTTTAGCAACTTCTGGATTACATTCGTGTGGTTCTCAGGAGCACAACATCTGCTAGCAATATGCCCATCCTGCCCACAATATCTTGACCAGACGGGTTTCGAAAGGAGGTACCTTGGGGGTTCAAGGATTGTGTTTGGGATTATTTCAGCTCCTTTGCAGACTTTACTGCCATAACAGTCATCTGAGTTTGTAGCTCTTGAACCTGCTTTCTCAGTGCCTGCACCTCACTATTTTGATCTACACTGACTGACTTTTTGGTGGGGTAATACTGTTGCTATTTACCAGAACAGTTGGTGTAGAGCGAGCCGAGGATGATCTTACCATTGACTTCAAATCCTTTATGCCAGCCTGTAAACTGGGAAGATCAGATTGTTCAACCTTGACATCTTGACCAATCTGTGCAGTTCGAACATGTTGTTTCTTCACAGGGGCACAGAGCTTGTGCCTTGCTGCATCCTGTTCTTCTTCCTCACGGATTTTATTATCCTCCCACAACTTGCCTTCTTCTCTTAGTAATCTGGATAACTTCTCTGTGAAAGTATCTGGATCATTAGTTTCAGTCTGTTTACCAGCCACTGTTATCAACCAGGCATCACCTCCACTCAAGGGTACTACTTCAGGAGGGATTACTGCTGCATCCACAGTTTCACGACAATCACACAACACATTGAGGCAGTTCTGTTCTGGCTTAAATACTTTTCCTCTCACTCTTACTCTTCCGAGAGCTTTGATCATCTCCATGGCCTCCTCAGTGTGCACCACATCAGATTCTTCAGGTACTCTGGATATCAGTACTGCATGAGTACACCAATTACGGAGTTCTGCCATCATTACCATATTTAGTGTTCCGGTCATAACTGTTATTTTCGTTTCAAACTAAATCTCAGATATTCAGCTTACTTCAATAGTAAATAAAAAATAATAATTTCTCTTAATGCGGAAAAAAAAATCCCAGAGGTGCTTCCATTTATATAACCCTCTGTTCCTATGATGGTTATGGGATGTAACTGAACTACTTTGGTAAATGCCACACAGGAATGGGGCCCTGGGTTTTGTTCAATTTAAACACTAATAAATTAAAATAATAAGTTGGGTGTTATGTTTTTGTATTACCAATGTATTTAAGCTTAACCGGAAACAATTATCTCTGCTAAATACCCAAAAATATCCACGTACACAAAAAAATGGGAATTAGAGCAAGGATATATATTTTAATGAAATTATTAAATGTAAAATCAAATATCCCGTAGAGATTAACAGCCTATAAAATTGTGCAACAAACTAAAACCCAGTTAAACCAGGTCTGATACACAATGAGACAAATCAAATATGAATCCAAGTTCACCTTATACCAGTCAAAACTGAAACTGGAAATCAGTAGAAATCCTTATATACAAATAAAGTGGGCCCCCCACACACACACATTCTCACACATACGGTCCCTGTCCTGAATATAAACAAAACCAATCATTGCAGGCCTGTGACGTGGCTTGAGAGCCAAGAAAATGACAACTGGCCGCTTCACTTTAACAGTAAATAAAACAAAAGAATTGTCTTGCATGTTCTTAGAAGTACTCACGACCTGATGGGATGGGGAACCCACGAGCACGAAGGGCAGCAAGCACAGGCAGTTTGCAGCTCAGCCGAGAAGAAATACAGCGAAGAATACGCATGGTCCTGAAGTGTCAGGGACACAATCTTTTCCCACAGACGAGGAAGTTATCCCGGTCAATAAACATAGGTTCATCAAAACAACTGTCCGTTTCCTTCAAACCATTAGATAAGCATCCCCAGAAGAGAACGACGATCTGCCCAAATATTGGATTTGCATTATCTTATTCCGGAGAACTAGGATGTATTTTCAGTTCTTTTGTTCTCTCTCCTCATGGGCAGCTACGCTCTCCCTAGTAAGCCCCGCTCACCCGTGAAGCGCAAACTCGGTATTGGAAAAAATAAACAAGACGAGCAGGTATTTAAATGTAAACATTGTAGTGGATAAGATAACGTGCCAATTTTTAATATAAAAGAACAATATTAATATTATTATTAACCCTTGGTGGTCTGTAATTTTTTTTTTTTTTTTCACTGGTTGTGGATATATAAATCAATACAAACCACAAACCAAATCTGGGCTACATATAGTTTAATTAGAACTCATCTGCCACTAAACGATATAGGCATAAGATCAATAATATACCGAGGGTGACCTTTAAAATGTTTGAATTTTAGACAGACAATCTTTAAACAGGGTCAAACCTAATCACCTAAACTCTTAAACGTAACAGGTTGACAGTAACAGGTTTAACGAATGCAAACAAATTTCCTAATTGCTAGCTAATAGTCAAGTTCACAAAAGCACATATTGTACACTTCCAAAGGATTTTACTTGTAGATACTGATTATATTAAATGTAAGAAACAATTGTTTAAATTGACATTTTAAAAATGGTAACAGTATTGACACTGCATGATGGCCCATCCCTCAGTCAAGCCTCATAAATGATCAAAAATAGAACATTATAGAAGAGTGAGAGAAACATGTTTGTCTTTTAAGTGTTGGAATCCTGGTTGAGAGATGATGCAACCTCCTAGAAGTGATGTCACTTTATTGTACATCATTTTACAAGGGTTTTTTGATGAGGGTAACAGGGCTGACATGAAATCAGGGAACACAAATAAAATGATTTTTATTTTATATATAAAAAATGCATACCTATGCCAAAAACATTGCTTAACAATGAGACTATATTTAGAATAATATGCAAATGTGATTTTTATATCATTTTGCCTTCATTTTCAAACCTTACCCTTACCAGCATAAATGCTATTTAAATTATTTTAAAACACATTTAATTGGCTTTTTTATGTAATTTTGATAAAAGCATACGTGTTTTTAAACTGTACATTTATTTGTTGCTATATTAAATCTATGTTTCTTAGGGACGCAAAAGGCACCGATTTCATGTAATGGCTCTTCTGTTCACAACCACTTATTTCTGTTATCATGGAAACTTTTGGAAGTCGACAGCTAACAAACTTGTTTTGAATCATTTTAAAGACTGAAAACTGAAATGTAGTGAACTGTACTTTTCTTTTCCATCATGAGAAAGTTGACTAAAATGATACTGCGAGTTCAGAATGTGACACTTCATTCAAGTATGAGTTCAGAAATACTTTCTGAAGATCAAAGAAGGCTATCAACAGGATCACGTTGTGAGTGTTTTATTAGAGTGTGGTTAATGTCAGTGGACGAACTGATGAAAGTGACACACCCACTACAGGTGAGCAGCAAAGGGTATTAAAGCATGCATGAAGCCAAGTCTGAAGCCAAGTCATCATATTCCTGCAGACAGACAGGTTAATCAAGTCAAAGAGGTAAGACCAGAATTACGCTATATACTTTAACTGATTTCATTTCTCATATCAATTAAATTACCTTCTTCTCATAATGAAATTAAATTCTGTTAGCAGTATTATTTTTTAACGGTTTATTGTTTGATGCAGATGATTGTCTTGCTGTTAACTTGCCTTGCTGCTCTTCTGTGTCCCACTGTCTACAGTGCGGACGCTTCAGTGGGTAAGTCTTACTGAAGTTTAACTTCAATTACTCAATGAATATACAGTTTTATTTTTTTAAGACTCTGTTAAAGTAGGCACTAAAGGCTCTTAAAGATCTTTTGATAAAAAAATAATAATAATTTCTTGTTTCTTAATACCAATATTTCGCTCTAAACAGAATGGTGCTATCACAAGCCAACATGCAGTAAGTGTGATTTATTTTTTTAAAAAAATCACATTTTGCATAAAACTTTATATAAATCTTATTATAATTTTTTTAATATTATTATATTAAAAACTTCTTCTGAAGTGGATTTTTGACTCCTGACATGTAATAGATTTTACCACCTGGCCCAAAATCGCCCCACAATATTGCAGTGGATCCAAGCAATCTCCAATTAATATTGTGACTGCAAGCGTTCAGGGAAATCCTAACCTGACCGCGTTTACCTTCACTGGTTTTAATGACGACTCCACCTTCGTGAATATCAAAAACACAGGCGAATCTGGTAAGCATTACTGATCAAAGGATCAAATCAGTGTTCTCTATGATATAGTATGTCCTGGACCTAATATGTTAATTTTCTTCACAGTGCTTGTCAATTTGGATAGTGAGAAAATAACAGTGCAAGGAGGTGATCTTCCAGGCCTTTACAACACTTTACAATTCCATCTCCACTGGGGTAACGGCAGCTCCTCACCAGGCTCCGAACACACCGTGGATGGCAAACGATACCCAATGGAGGTATAAATGATTGAAATTTCCCTGCAAATGACATGCATATAAGTATAACGGTTGTTGCATCACTACTATATTCCAAATTTATACTCTCAGTATGAATATATGATCATTTATTCTTTCTGTGTCTGATTCTGTCTCATAGCTGCACATTGTAAATCTCCATTCAAAATACAACGGGAATTTGTCAGCTGCTCTAGCTGCCAAAGACAGCAAAGCATTAGCTGTTCTTGGATTTTTCATTGAGGTGAGCATGGCATTTAGTATATTCAGAAAGAAATGCAAACCTAAAAGTATATCCATGTGCATTGTGCACATACTGTATATAGTGTATTTTTATTTAACCATCAGGGAACCAATGAAGCGAACAAAACAAAAGGTTGGGATATCCTAACATCATTTTTGACAAGAATCCCCAATTCAGGTAAACAAATAGTTTGTTTATTGAGTTGGGTACTATGAGTGAACACTTAAAGGGATAGTTCACTCAAAAAAGGACGTTTTGTCATTATTTATTCACCCTCATGTCATTCTAATCCTGTAAGACATTCTGCAGAACACAAAAGATAATTTCAGCTATTTTGCTCATACAATGAAAATCAGAGTGGTCTAAAACAACATTGGTCTTTTGTAAAAAAAAAAAAAAAAAAATTAAAATTTGAACTTAAAACTAACTTAAAATGTTATTATATTCCAGTTGTCAAAATATTCAAGTTGACCGAACTGAAAATTTTAAGTAAGTGGGGTAACAAATTATATTAAGTTGAAACAACTTTTAATTTTTTTTATATATTTTTTTTTTACAGTGTACACACTGTAAAAAAAGTTGTTTAAGCTTAAAAAAGTAAGTGTTTGTGCTGCCTTAAAATTTAAGTTTAGTCAACATGAAATGTTAAGTTGTACTACATGAAATGGATATTTGAGTTGAGTAAACTTAAAATTTTAAGGAAGCACGAACACTTACTTTTTTTTTTTTTAATTTATTTTTTTTTAAAGTGCATGGACTTTCACTGTATCAACAGAACAAATGGTAATAATGTTGTGTGTTCCACTGAAGAAAGTACGTGATACAGGTTTTGGAATGACATAAGGTAAATAATGACAGATAAGGTAAATAATGGCAGAGTGTTTATTTTTGGGTAAACTATTGCTTTAACCAATTTTGTCAACTAAATTAAAGGTGTTTTTGTGTGCTTCATACACCAAAAAAATAATATGCTTAATGTTCATTACTCCGTATTGACTGTTTTGTATATTTAGGTGATACAACCGTAGACATCATGAATCAAATCACACTGGACAATCTACTTGAAGGTGTTGACATGACTAAATATTACCGATACCAAGGCTCCCTAACTACACCTAGCTGTAATGAAGTTGTGATTTGGACTGTGTTCAAAGAGCCTGTCAAAGTCAGTCATGACTTTGTAAGTAAAGGCAACTCTGTGGTACAGTAATTGATAAAAATCATATTCGTTCTTCATATTTTGAGCTGAAGTTACTCAGTTGAATGTATTTCTCCAAACAGATCAATCGCTTCAGCACTACTGTCTTTTTCAAAGACACAAGCGCTTCAGTTCTGAACACCAACAACTTCAGAGGAGTTCAGCCCTTGAATGGCAGAGTTGTGACGTCACAGGTCTCATCTGCAGCACCTTCATCATACACTTTACCTGTTTTCACAGTACTTCTCTTGTCTAGTTTGTGTTGGTTGTAAAAATACACTTTGTACACATTTAAAAGCAAAATTAGTTGTTTTAATTAATTTCTCAAGACTGCTGCTTCTATACTCATCTAGTGTTTTTATATTTCAGCATTTCTCTATCCAATGAAGATAGCATGAGGCCTGGAGGATATCAGCTTTTTTATTATTTTTTGAATTCATAACCATGGCAATCATATAGACTGCTAATGCTTATTGGACTAAATGATTATTCAAGGGATTTGTGATTTGAATGTCTAATGCATTACATGAGAGACTTCAGTGAATAAATAAATAAATAAATAAATAAATAAATACATATTTGCTGTTTAAAAACAAAACGTCTCACATCGATTTCTGTTTACTATATGTGTGTAATCATATACAGGGAGGTCCAAGAGACCAGTGTGTGTGTTTCAAAAACCTGTTTACTAAAACTAAAATAATAAAAAGGGTATATAAACTTCAACTGAAATAAAACAAAATACTAAAAAAAATAAAAAAGTTTTACTTCACTAAACTAAAAGTGAAAGAAAAAATAGTAAAATCTACATAGATGTTCTTTTGAAAGACTGTAAATATCACTCTACATTTGGCTACTGTAATATGTTTGTCATCAGTTCTCAGTGAAACAGCTCAAGTTTGTAGATCTGTACTTTTAGTATCTAAGTTGACATCTGAGTGTAGACAAGAGCAGAAGATGAAATGGGTTTTAAAATGAGGTCAAATTGACACATTGTCATTTTAGGTTGTCATTCTTAGTTTGACTAATTTGAAGAAAGGTAAGATATATTTTTTTAAAGATGTCTTTCAATGATTTAACAGAAGTCACCAGTGCTTGTTTTGACTGTCATTCAGTAGCACTTGTCAGGGTTTTTTTTTCCCTCTTGCAGCAATCACAGCTCTGAAGTATTACGTTGGTTTAGCCTTAATATATATAGGCAGAAGGGGTTCGGGTTCATTTCAAACACTCACTGTAACTTCTATTTTCAGTGCAGCAAAACAGAAATTTCAAATGACTGAGCATTTTACACTTTCAATAAAACTGAAAATGTATAAACTTTTTCCAGAGGAGTAATGAAGTGCAAATTCTTTACTTAAAGGAAAAGTCCACTTCCAGAACAAAGATTCACATATAATGTACTCACCCCCTTGTCTTCCAATATGTTCATGTCTTTCTTTCTTCAGTCGTAAAGAAATTATGTTTTTTTGAGGAAAACATTTTAGCATTTTTCTCCATATAATGGACTGCTATGGTGCCCCGAGTTTGAACTTCCAAAATGCAGTTTAAATGCGGCTTCAAACGATCCCAGCCGAGGAAGAAGGGTCTTGTCTAGAAACGAAACGTTTTTTTTTCATAAAAAGAATACAATTTAAATACTTTTTAAATCTCAAACGCTCGTCTTGTCTTGCTCTCTCTGAACTCTGTATTCTGGCTCAAGACAGTTAAGGTATGTCGAAAAACTCCAATCGTATTTTCTCCCTCAACTTCAGGGAGAGTTCAGGCAAAGGAAGACAAGACGAGTGTTTGAAATTAAAAAGTATATAAATTGTATTATTTTTATGAAAATAACCAATCGTTTCGCTAGATAAGACCCTTCTTCCTCGTCTGGAAGCGCATTTGGGATCGTTTGAAGACGCATTTAAACTGCATTTTGGAATTTCAAAATCTGGGCACCATATCAGTCCATTATATGGAGAAAAATCCTGAAATGTTTTCCTCAAAAAACCTGATTTCTTTACGACTGAAAAAGAAAGACATGAAAATCTTGGATGACAAGGGGGTGAGTACATTATCTGTAAATTTTTGTTCTGGAAGTGGAGTTCTCCTTTAAGTACAGTATTTTGGTTTGTTTGTTTTATTTCCACATGAGGATAAATATTTGTTTACTTAACTGTATTTTAAAAGTAAAAAATGGTAAAAAAAAAATTGACACAAATGGTTTAAACTATTTGCAAATATTTTTTATTTTCAAATACACACACATTCACACTTAATCACATGCCTAATATGCCTAAAATGTCTAAAATGACTCAATGTTTCTTTTGTTGTCACATTTAATTATAAATTACATGAATCATATACATTATATTTAAAATTTTAAATGGCAGAAAAAACAAACAACCAAAAAAAAAAAAAAAAAAAACAAAGTCGAGCTGTTTGTATTACTTGAATACTGTCAGAGCTTTAACATTTCCATCATAACTCAGCTGTAAGATTTTTGAAACTGAAAGCAATGAAACTTTTGTTAACATAAAAACTATAGAAAATGGTGACCTGATGTCTGTGGGAATTAAACACATAGGAGCTAGAGACCAAGTAGTGAATAGTGAATAGTGAATGTAAGTAAGACTGTAAAAGCACTTTACTTCTCAAGAAATGTTGACATTTCTGAGTAAATGAAAGTGCACGTGCATAACAGGTGATCCATTCTTTAGAGAAGTATGTCTTCTGACCTCCCCAGAAACTTCTGTAGTCCTTATAGGGAATGACAAGAGTCCAACTTCTAGAAAATGGCTGCATGACAAGAGACCAATATTCTAAAAATGCAGGAATTATAAACAGGTCACTTAACATTGAGTAAGCACATAAAAAAGTAAAAACTAATGAGCTGCTTTACTGTGCTTGAGTAAATGTTTATAAAAGTTTGCTTTTATTTAACTCAATTAATCAATTAGTAAACTTTTTTTCTAGGCTTGATTGTGTTCATGGCACCACTCTGTCCCTTCTCCTATGAACGCTCTGATGATTTCCTGGTTTTATGAAGCCCCTCCCTCAGAAATACGCAATGGGCTCTGATTGGTTAGCTGGCCCAGTGTGTTGTGATTCGTTAAACCACCTAGTGCACATGCATGCATTTCTGGTATTTTTCATGTAAATTGTTTTCAGGTGTGTCTTGTTTTGTTATGTACGTTCATTATAGAGCTGGGTTTCTCATTCCTGTTCTTCCAGGGGCGCTTTTCTGTAGAGTGTCTTTTAAGCTTATGTCAATCAACAAATTAATGTTTGCAAGTTTACTTAAAAATTACAGCCACAAGCAGAGGCAGGAAATGGAATCCTTGGAATACGGAACCTGGCTATACCCTAAGAATATGTTTTGCCTCCTTCCCTTGCAAAGAAAATATATTTCTTTATTTATTAACTATCAATATTTTAAATTATTTGTATATTGTACATTGCCACTTTTCACATATTGAAAATATATGACAATATATTTCCTTGTATATCATAATGTATGTAGTTTATATTCAATAATATACTGTATAATATATGCATGTGTTTGAACATGTATGTACCATATGTACACATTTATATGGGAACATGTATATACTCAATTACGAGGAAAACATGGGCTATCAAACAATTATTTGCGATTAATCGCAAACAAAATAAAAGTTTGAGTTTGCCTAATAAATGTGTGTGCACTGTGTGTAATTATTATGTATATATAAATACAAACAAATTAATGTATATATTTAAGACAAATATGTTTTTTATGTACAAAATATTTTTATTTATAAATAATATAAATTATATACAAATTATAATAAATACATATACTTGCAAATATTTCTTAAATATATACATGAATGTGTTTGTATTTATATATACGTAATAATTACACACAGCACACACACATTTATTAGGCAAACTCAAACTTTTATTTTGTATGCAATTATATCGCGATTAATCATTCGACAGCCCTAATATATATATATATATATATATACATACATATATATAGTATATACTTTTACAAGTTGACAGCTAACAAAGTCATTCTGAATCATTTTAAAAACTGAAAAGAAAAAGTGCAATGTAGTGAGCTTTTCGCTTCCATCATTTAGAGAAATTTTGAGAATAAATGACCAAAGTGATGCTGAGAGTTCAGAATGTGAAAAGATCATTCAAGTATGACTTCACAACAAAGTAATCTCTAAGATGTGTGAAATCTACAATGTGATAATGTAGAAATGATAAAAGTGCCACACCCACTACAGGTGAGCAGTGAAGAGTACTAAAGGCAGGATTGAAGCCAACTCATCTTATTTCTGCATAGAGACAGGTGAATCAAGTCAAAGAGGTACAGTAAATTTGGAGCTACCTGTACCTCTCAGCAAGTTAAATGAACATAATAAAGTTCAATTTTGTTCTTATTTTTCTGTTGTAATGATTTATTGTTTGATTATTCTTAGATGATTGTCTTGCTGGTAACTTGCCTCACAGCTCTTCTGTGTCCCAACGTCCATAGTGAGGACGAATCAGTGGGTGAGTGTAACTGAAGTTCATTCATTTTGTATGATTCTGTTAAGGTAGGCACTAAAGGCTCTTAAAACCTTTTTGACAGAAAATTCAACCATTTAATTTAAATGTATTAATACTGGTATTTCATTCTGAAACAGAATGGTGTTATTCATTATTGCCACACATTATTGCAATGAATCCAGGCAATCTCCCATTAATATTGTGACTGCAAGTGTTCAGGGAAATCCTAACCTGACCTCATTTAACTTCACTGGTTTTGATGACAACTCCACCTTTGTGAATATCACAAACACAGGACACTCTGGTAAGGAGCACTGCACACTCTTAATTTGCTGATATTATCCAATGCACATTGTACAGAAAACCTTTATTGTTTCTCAGGATATGTTATCTTTACAAAATATAGTTGCTAAAATCATTTAGCAGATTTATATGAAGTGAATTCCAAATTAGGAATACCTACTAACAAAACGAGATCATTGCAATAGTGTTCTCTATTATGATTTAGATAGAATGTCCTGGACCTTGTATCTAACATGTCCACTGTCTTTACAGTGGCAGTCGAACTGGATCATACAAAAATGACAGTGCAAGGAGGTGGTCTTCCAGGTCTATACATGGCTAAAGAATTTCATCTTCACTGGGGTAACGGCAGCTCCTCGCCTGGCTCCGAACACACTGTGGATGGCAAACGATACCCAATGGAGGTATGAATGATTGAATTTTCCCTGGAAATAAAAGCATATAAGCATAACGGTTGTTATATTACTACATTATTCCAAATGTATACTCTCAAAACAACCTGAGTATGAGTATGTGCTTATTTATTCTTTCTGTCCAATTCTGTCTAACAGCTGCACATTTTAAATGTCCACTCAAAATACAATGGGAGTATGGATGTTGCTAAAAATGCTACTGACAGCACAGGATTGGCTGTTCTTGGATTCTTCATTGAAGTGAGCATGACATTCATTATATCAAGAAAGAAACACGGATAACACTTTTTTTTGATAGTCCACTTTAGACATTCTACTAACAGTAAGTAACTTTGCAACTACATGTCAAGTAGCAGTCATTAGAAGATTGGTAGACTGTCTGCTTAATATCTTCTAACACTTTATGCAAACACTGACCACCCTGGTGAAAAAAACAGCATATGCTGGTAGGTATGTTTTGATGCTGGTTTAAAATGGTCCTTTGCTGGTTTGTGCTGGTCCTTGACCAGCAACATGACCAGCATAAACCAGCAAAGGATCAGCATAAACCAGCTAAGGACCAGCTTAAACCAGCATCAAAACGTGTCATATGTCATACGTGTTATATGTCAACTCCTTTTATTAACCCTAAACCTAACCTAACAGTCTACTCTGAGAGTTAGTAGACATGTAGTTGCAAATTAATGATTAGTTGAAATGTAGTTGCAAAGTTACTTATAGTTAGTAGAATAGTCTAAAGTGGACTATCAACATAAAGTGTGACCGAAATGTAAACCTAAAAGTATATACATCTGCATTATACACTTGAGTATATATTGTATGTGTATTTTCATTTAACCATCAGGGAACCAGCGAAGTGAATAAAACAAAAAGCTGGGATATCCTAACATCGTTTTTGACAAAAATCCGCAAGCCAGGTGAAGAAATTGTTTGTCAGTTTTTGAGTCTACAGTTCTGTGAGTGAATGCTTAAAGGATTAGTTCACTTCCAGAACAAAAATTTACAGATAATTTACTCCCCCCTTTGTCATCCAAGATGTTTATGTCTTTCTTTCTTCAGTCTTAAAGAAATTATGTTTTTTGAGGAGAATAGTCTGTGTAATCCGTGGCAAAACAGTATGTTGAAAAAACTCCCATCTCGTTTTCTTCTTCAACTTCAAGATCATCCTATATCGCTGTTTTACCTTTATTTTGTAAAGGGTGTTTGCAGTGTAAACACTGGGTCGGCACTTCTGCGGCGATGTTGGATGATTTTGAAGTCGGTTTATAAAATGAGATTTAGAGATACTGCGTCGCTAGATGCTATGGGAAAAAGTCCTTTTTTCTCCTTGACTGAAGCCTTTTTTAATAACGCAGTGAAACTGCACGGACATTGGATCGAGCAGAGAAACGAACGAACCGGTGCTGCACGAGCCTATGGCAACGAAGCCCGCCGAAGCCCGCCAGAAAGGGCGGGGGCCGTACAGCTATATAAGCGGCCGTTTCGCCATAGGATCCTCAGATTTCTTCTCCTTCAGCGATGGACTACTACGTCTTCGCTCTTCGAGACAAAAGCCCTCGCCGTAGAAAAGCCTAGTAGCGGATTGGGATTTCTCTGCTCGGCTGACTCGCCGCCTCCGTTTTGGCTTGATGCCAGCTGCAGCCGCGATCTCTCTCCCCTGCCGCCATCTGGCGATTAAAAAAGAGCTTAATTAAAAGAGCAAATTTTATGGCGTTGTTTCAAATGCCGCGCCATTTCTGTCGCCCCTGCAATGCTTCCTTGCATGCCGCTGACGGTCACGGCGAGTGCGTTTCCTGCTTGGGGAAATCCCACGCAGAAGCCACGCTCGACGAGACGGAATGTCCTCATTGCAAGGATATGAGTCTCGGCTCTCTGCGCTCGCGGATAGCGTTCTTTTCAGAGCGTGACTCTGCCCCTCGCGCCCTCCTGTTTCCTTCTTTGCAGGAGCCTGTGAAGAAAAAACTGCGGGGCAGAGGATCAAAGCGCTGTGAGTTGAGTGAGCTCACGTCGGCCCAGCCCCCGCGTGCCTCATCTTCTCCACAGAGAGGATTCTCCTGTCCTCTTTGCCCGCCCAGACCTGTGTCCCTCTGCAGCTGCGAGCGATCTGGTCTCCTTTGGCGGGAGCGAGGATGACATGCTGGACAGCATGTCACTGGCTGCTTCAGACGCGGAGGAGCTGTCTGCTGACACCAGCGGTCCCAGGACTGGAACTGGCATGGACGCCGAACTTTTCCGTGTCCTGACCAGAGCTGTGGATGAGCTGGGTCTGGAGTGGTCTCCTCCTGAAGAGCCCTCACACAGCCTCTTGGATGAATGGTTCCTGCCGGGGCGCCGTCAGGCCCCTCGCCAATGGGCCTCCCCATTCTTTCCAGAGGTCCACGAGGAACTCACCAATTCATGGCGCACCCCCTACTCGGCGCGCCTGCGTCCTTCGTCTTCCTCCGCCCTCATGTCTGTTGACGGCACCGAAGACAAGGGTTACGAGAAGCTGCCTCCCTTGGATGAATCAGTGGCCGCCCATCTCTGCCCGCCCACTGCCACTGGTTGGAAGGCTAAAGCTTTACACCCGTCCAAGCTGTGCAGGACGACTTCGGCTCTTGCCGGACGTGCCTATGCGTCGGCTGGACAGGCTGCTTCAGCGCTACACTCCATGGCGGTCCTACAAGTATTCCAGGCCAAACTCCTCGCTGAAACGGACAAGTCTGCCCTGGACACCGCCACATTGACGGAGTTGAGAAGCGCAACGGACCTGGCGCTGTGCACTACTAAGGCCACAGCCCAGGCAATAGGCAGGTCCATGGCCAGTTTGGTCGTGCTTGAGCGCCACCTATGGCTCACACTGACGGAGATCAAGGATGCGGGTAAGGTCCCCTTCCTTGATGTCCCGGTCTCCCCTACGGGCCTGTTTGGACCTGCTGTTGAAGGTTTTGCCGAGCGTTTCTCTGCAGCTCAGAAGATGTCCCAAGCCATGCGACACTCCGCAGCTGCTTCCGGCCGCCCCAAGTCCACGCCACCTCAGCAGCCTGTGAAACCTGCTCCAACCCCCGCCGCTGTTGCTTCAGCTTAGCCAGCCAAGCCTGAGCCTAGACAGCGCTCCCGCTCGGCCAGACGCTACCCCTTCCTGAAGCGTCAGGGACCCCGGCCCAAGCTGGTGCTGGATCCGGCACCTCCGCCATCGTCCTGGTCTAAGGGACAGGAAGAGGAGGGGGCAAAGTCTCGCGGTTGCCGGACCAACCCCCAAAAGGCCTCTGTTATGCCTCCAAGCACCCCGCATGGTTCTGGGTGCTGAGGTCGAAGTGTTTTGTGTAAAACCTGTTGTGAACACTGGGCCCGTTCAATTTGCGCCCACACAATCAGTCACTGTTATAGCGAACAAAATAAAACACAAACATTTTCAAAAAGAGAGCAAATTTCCTCTTCCACCTGTAAAGGGTGTCTCGCCTCGTCACGACGGCCAGCCACTCAAACCAATCCTACCTCTGGCCACTTGGGCAGAGGCCTGGCAGGCCATCCCTGGAGTGTCAGAATGGGTTTTGGGGATAATAAAATGAGGTTATTCACTCCAATTCGCTCGAAGACTCCCGCGCTTCAGCGGCGTGGTCCTCACCTTAGTGGTAAGCAAGGACGCACATGTCCTACGCTCCGAGGTGATGAATTTGCTGGAAAAGGGCGCCGTGGAAGTAGTTCATCCAGCCCAGAGTGTGCCAGCTGCTCGTAGCAGCCCCCTGCCCCATTCCCCTGAGACGAGACCTCCTCTCTCAAGCGAACGGGACAATATGGCACCCCCAGCCCAAGCTGTGGGCCCTGCACCTTTGGTGTCTGGACGGGAGTCTATGAATCTCTCAGAGAGTGTTCTGAACACGATCTCTCAAGCTAGAGCTCCGTCTACAAGACGCCTCTATGCTCTTAAGTGGTCTGTCTTTTCCGCCTGGTGCTCAACCGCGCGGCGAAGACCCAGCCTCCTGTGACATATCAGTGATATTGTCTTTTCTACAAGAGCTGTTGGATAAGGGACGCTCCCCTTCCACGCTTAAGGTCTATGTGGCTGCTATAACGGCTTCTCATGCCCCGATAGCAGGCCAGTCAGTAGGCAGGAACAACTTGGTTGTTCGATTCTTGAAGGGATCCAGGAGGTTGAACCCTCCTCGTCCCCACACTATCCCTACTTGGGACCTCTCAATGGTCTCGAGGGCACTGAAGGACCCTCCTTTTGAACCATTACCAAGTTTAGATCTTCGATCCCTGACGTTTAAAGCTGCTCTGCTGCTGGCTTTAGCATCAGTCAAGCTCATGGGAGATTTGCAGGCACTCTCTGTGAGCCCCTCCTGTCTTGAGTTCGGACCAGGTGACTCTAAGGTCATCCTGAAACCGAGACATGGATATGTACCTAAAGTGCCCTCTACTCCCTTTCAGGCGCAGATGATTACGCTTTCTGCACTCCCTTCCTCAGAGGAGGATCAGGAGTTGAATTTACTCTGTCCGGTCAGGGCATTAAGGACGTACATTGAGCGGTCCGCCTCCTTTAGGCAGTCGGAACAGCTCTTTGTTTGCTTCGGTGGCCGCAATAAAGGACATCCGGTCACGAAGCAAAGACTTTCTAGATGGATAGTCGATGCTATTAGGCTAGCCTACTCCTCTTTGGGTCTGCAATGTCCCATTGGAGTATGTGCGCACTCGACCAGAGGCATGGCCTCCTCTTGGGCGTGGTCTAGTGGTGTATCCATTGCAGAAATTTGTGCGGCGGCCGGCTGGGCCTCGCTGTCCACCTTCATTAGGTTCTACATCCTGGACCTCCCTGCCCTACAGGCGAGTGTCCTTCTGCATAATGGAGCTAGTCCTGCGCATGAGTGAGTTACATGTCGGACTAAGCAATGAGAGCAACTTCAGGCTGTGCCTGCAGGCTGTATTGATTTTGGCTGTACTCTAGGCCCCAAGGGGCACCTGGGCAGAAATCTATTAGTCATTCCTCTACCATGGCACGGCGTGTATGGAACGGTTCCCATAGCGTCTAGCGACGCAGTACGAGTGTAGTATGGAAAGGGAACGTACTCGGTTACTGTCGTAACCTCGGTTCCCTGAGATATGGGAACGAGTACTGCGTTACTGGCCATGCCATGTCGCTGCACGACTTTGTCGTCACTTCAGTCGAAGTAACCTGAGGATCCTATGGCGAAACGGCCGCTTATATAGCTGTACGGCCCCGCCCTTTCTGGCGGGCTTCGGCGGGCTTCATCGCCATGGGCTCGTGCAGCACCGCTGCCCAGTCATTGGTTTGTTCGTTTCTCTGCACGATGAAAATGTCCGTGCAGTTCCACTGCGTTATTAAAAAAGGCTTCAGTCAAGGAGAAAAAAGGACTTCTTCCCATAGCGTCTAGCGACGCAGTACTCTCAGGGAACCGAGGTTACGACAGTAACCGAGTACGTTTTTCAACATACCTGAACTGTCTTGAACCAGAAAAAAAAAGACTTTACACAGAGCTAAACAAGAAGAGCGTTTGAAGTTAAAAAGTATATAAATTGTTAATTTGTTTTGAAAATGACTAATCATTTTGCTAGATAAGACCCTTCTTCCTTGGCTGGGATCATTTAGAGCCATTTGAAGCTGCATTTGAACTGGGAGTTCAAACTTGGGGGCACCATTGAAGTCCACTATATGGAGAAAAATCCTGAAATGTTTTCCTCAAGAAACATTATTTCTTATCGACTGAAGAAAGAAAGACATGAATATCTTGGATGACAAAGGGATGAGCAAATTATCTGTAAATTTTTGTTCTGGAAGGGAACTACTTCTTTAAAGTGATAGTTCAGTCCAAAAAGAACATTCTGTCATTTATTCACCCTCATGTCATTTTAAAAACTGAAAGACATTCTGTGGAACACAACAGGTATTTTCAGCTATTTTGTACATACAATGAAAAACAGAGGGGTCTAAAACAACATAGGACATTGTATGGACAAAAATAGTCAAAGTTACTGTATGTTTTATTGAAGAAAGTACATCATACAGGTTTTGGAATGTAGTAAGGTGATGACAGATAAAGTCAAGTAAATAATGACAGATTCTTCATTTTTGGCACTTTGTTAACTGAATGAAAGGCCTTTTTGTGTGCTTCATAAAATAAAAAATAATATTCTTTATATGCATATCAGGACAAGACTAAAGACAACCAAGTTGTTTCATTACACCCTATTGACTTTTTTTTTTAATATTTAGGTGATGCAACTGTAGACATCATGAATCAAATCACACTGGACAGTCTGCTGGAAGGTGTTGACAGGACTAAATATTACCGATACCAAGGTTCCATAACTACACCCAGCTGTAATGAAGTTGTGATTTGGACTGTGTTTAAAGAGCCCGTCAAAGTCAGTCACGAATTTGTAAGTAAAGGCAACTTGATGGTACAGTAATTCATAAAAATCATTATTCACGACAATGTCCTTCATATTCTGAGTTAAAAAGTCACTCAGTTGAATGTATTCCTCCAAACAGATCAATCGCTTCAGCACAACAGTCTATTTCAAAGACACAAGCGCTTCAGTTCTGAACACCAACAACTTCAGAGGAGTTCAGCCCTTGAATGGCCGTGTTGTGACGTCACAGGTCTCAGCAGCATCTGTAGCACTTTCATCATACACTTTATCTGTTATCACAGTACTTCTCTTGTTCAGCTTTGTGCACATTTAAAAGCAATATGAGTTGTTTTTATTAATTTCTCAAGACTTTGCTGTGTCTATTTCTGTCTAGTGTTTCTATATTTTAGCGCAGGGGTGCCCAAACCCAGTGCTGGAGGGCTGGTGTCCTGCAGAGTTTAGCTCCAACCCCAATAAGACACACCTGGGGCCAGTTGCATAAACTTAGCCTCTATGTTAAGACAGTGTCTTAAGTCCTAGTCTGACCAACTAGCAGTTAACCAAAGAGTAACCAGTCTTATTTTTTGGATTCAACTTAGACTAATCTACATTTTCCTATAACTAAATTAAAAAAATTATGAACAGTTTTAAAGATAAAATTGGCCGACTAACTTTTTAAGACTAGTATAAACCTTTTATGCAACCGGCCCCTGAACCAGCTACACTCTTAAAAATAAAGGTGCTTTAAAAGATTCTCTACAGTGATGCCATCAAGGAACCATTTCTGGTTCCACAAAGAACCATTCAGTCAAAGATTCTGTAAAGAACCATCTCTTTCTTAACTTTTCATGATCTGAAGAACCTTCTTTCACCACAAAGAACCTTTTGTGAAACAGAAAGGTTCTTCAGATGTTCAGATGTTACAGGTTCTTTATGGAACCATTTAGAAAAAAAAGGTTCTTCTATGGCATCGTGAAGCACCTTTATTTTTAAGAGTGTAATCAAGGTCTTTCTAGGAATACTAGAAACTTCCCAGCAGGTGTGTTGAGGAAAGTTGGAGCTAAACTCTGCAGGACACTGGCCCTCCAGTACCAAGTTAAGGCACCCCTGTGTTTTTGCTTTTTAATAACAAAATGTCTCGATTTCTTTTTACTGTATGTGTGTAATCTTATACAGGGAAGTCCAAGAGACCAGTGTGTTTCAAAAACCTGTTTAAAAGTTGAAAGGTTTTTGAAAGAGCTCTCTTACACTCAAAAGGGTTATTATAGTTTACTAAAACTAAAATAATAATAAAAAGTTATTTGAAATAATATAAACTTCAACTGCACTAAGATAAAATACTATAAAAAAAAACCTATAATAAACATTTTACTGCTAGTTTCCAAGGCAACATTTTTATTTATTTTAACTTGATTGTATAAGTTTTACTCACTAAAACTAAAACTGAAATAATTTTTTTTAAAATCTATACATTCTGTTTTTGAAAGACTGTAAGTATTACTTTACATTTGGCAACTGTAAGACGTTTGTCATCAGTTTTGCACTTCTGATTGAAAAAGCTGAAGTTTGTAGATCTGTACTTTTAGTATCTTAAAGTTGAATGTAGACAGGAGATGAAGATGAAATAGGTTTTAAAATAAGGTTATGTCAATTTGTCATGTTAGGCTGTCAGTTTGAGTAATTTGAAGAAAAGTTAAGATATTTGAAGATAAGTTTCTCAATGGTTTAACAGATAACAATAAATGGTGCCTGTTTTGACTGTCATTCAGTAGCACTTGTCTGTAGCCATTTTTCCCCCTCCTGCAGGAATCACAGCTCTGTGTTCAATGTTCAACTGCTTTCTTAAGAAAACACAGTATACGTTAGTGCTGTTACTAGTACATCAAACATGGCCTTGTATACTTTATTCTGTTAGTATACGTTGGTTTGACTTAATATGCACAGCATATGCACAAGGGGTTCGGGTTATATCTTTAAATATTAATTTATTTTGTCTTCTCACCAACATTTGACTATTTGTCTCGTCAAAACACTTGTGCATTTTGATTCATACTTAATTTAATTAACTCATGTGATGTTTTAGCCATTATTTTAATACATAGTTAGAAAAAATAAATACCAAGTCCTTTATTCATCTCATCACTGTTTTTTTTTTTTTTCTGAATTTTCAGAATTAATTTCAAAGACTCAGTGTAACTTCTATTTTCAATGTAACAAACAGAAATTTCAAATGCCTGAACATTTTAAACTTTCAGAAAGGTTGAACATTTATAAACTCTTTCCAGAGGCACAATGATCTACAAATTAACTATTACAATACTTAAGTACAGTATTTTTTGTTTGTTTCTACAGGAGTATAAATATTTGTTTACTTAACTATATTTAACACATTTAACACAAATGTTTTAAACCAGGCTATTTGCAACCTTTTTTCATATATGCACACACACTCACATATTCACATTTAAGTGTGATCATAAAAAGTGCTAGATCATACAAAAATGTAGGGTTGGCATGTTGGCCTGGCATTCTATTTCATTACTTTTGGCACTGAGCAACTGGTGGTGGAGAGCTGTGACCATCAACAGTGGAATGAGCTAATAGCAAGCAACTAAGAAATTAAAATAGAGAGAGAGAGATTTATCGATAAACACAAACCTTGTCTTTTGTTTTTCACTCTGCGCCACCGCAGTCTGCGAATATAGCCCCCCTAAAAATGGCCTAGCGATGTCCATGATCAGATTTCATTACAAAGCTTGCTGATTTTGAGCAGTAATATTTTATTTAAAATACCTTAAGGAACCTAAGAATTCATCTTAGTGCATTCTTACTGCTAAAAATGAGTCACGTGTTCAAACTTTCATTTTCACTTTAATTGTATGCCATTCATTTTAAGTTTCTTGTAGTTCAAGTCAGAGCATTTCTCTCTCTCTTTCTCTCTCTCTCTCTCTCTCTCTCTCTCTCTCACACACACACACACACACACACACACAAGTGACACTCAGCTGGTATTTCTGACCTTATGATGAGTGATGTCGAGAATGCTTTTTTTTTCTAAAATCTGCCAAAGGGACACATCCTGAATTGTTTTTAAACAGTTTTGTTTGTCAAGCTGCCAAAGCACCAAATTGTTTAATACACCCAAACAAGTGATTGCTGCAGAACATGATTTCTTCAATTAAGTTTTGCATATTGGTTAATGTCACACAGTAACTAGCCTTTCCAGATGTCAAAATGTTTTTGAAGCTGTAGAGAAGCTCCAAGGTGTGTCCGGATGAACAATGAGCATTCCAGTTCTAATGACACTGAGGAAATGACAGAAGCCATCTGCGGTCTTAAGTCTGGAATGAAAAATGTTGATGAAACGTTTCATTAAGTACATACATACATAAGTCATTAGTAATGACTAAACCTGAACAGGTCTGACCAGGGTTATTATTAACTAAAATCAAAACTGAATCTAAAATGAAAACCATTAAAAAATCTCCAAGTAAATTAAAAACATTATAATAGCTTCTTTTTAAATTGTAACATATTTGGATTTAGGTTTTAGTATGTGCAGGATGCATCAGCCGGCTTGTTTATAAAGAAAATAACTGGAAACATTTGGTTCTCATATTGGATTGGATTTATACATGATTTTGTAACATTATTTGGCCATTACTTGGCTGAGATTCCCCTTTAAATGGGGAAAGCTTTTCCGGAATGACTTTTATGTCATCATAATCTTTTCCAGTATATAGTACTTTTATGCTTCTTTTTTTAAACATTTGTAATGGTAACCATCCAATTTGGATACTACTCACTAATACTGTAAAAAAAAAAAAACAAAAAAAAAAACAGATATTTCTCAAAAGAGACTAATACAGGGTTGGAACGACAAGTAAATAATGAGAAAAAATATATATTTTTGGGTGAACTTCCCCTTTACATGATAAAACCAAAGGTCTGTGAGTTGACAAAATGCGATCTCAGTGCTTACCTGTAGTATTATACCATTAAACTTGATCAAAGACTGTTTTTAAGCTGACATTCAGGTCCTTTCTTTTGCAGATGCAATACAACTTGGACATAAGTAAAGTAGACTGAGTACATTTGAGACATGTGTACAGTTGAACACCTTAAATAACTTGCAAGAAACCGAGCCGTGATTTTTTGAGGCTTTCATTTCACCATGTCCCTTCCACAATGAGTGACTTGTTATTTTAACTTAACATATATCATTGCAAATGTTACTCTGTGTGCTAAAAATAGACATATTTTATAACATTGTGCTATCCAAGGTCTTTTCATAATCTAGAGAAATGTGTGAGTATTTCAGTGGGGTACAGCTGCACAGTGTATCAGTTGTACCCGGATTGGTGCCCTATTGTGTCACATGCTGTCTAGTTGTACAGTGTAATGATAATAGCTTAAAAGTCACGTCAAGTTACACACATGCTACACAAATTATGTTAAAAAATTATATTTTGATATTTCAAATGCCTATTATTAATGGACATATTTTCTAACATTAATTTTAAAAGGATAAAAGTATTTCAAGAAATACACAAGGTGGTAAAATGGGACACACACTTTATCAACGAGCTCACTCCCTCCGGTGCTCCCTCGCTCACCACAGTTCTCCAGAGCTCCTCCCTCATCCTCAGCCCAGAACCCGCGGCCCGGTCCCGGACTCGGGCCGCGGCCAGCTCACGGACTCCAGCCACAGCCTCGCGCTCAAGTAAGCCTGCAACTGCTCCGCGCTCGGGATTGACGGCGGATAATATGGCAAGCCACCTATGCCATAAGGACACTATGGACCAATTCGGATTACTCTCTCCTTCATCTCTGCTGGTCCCGTCCAGCCCTCCCAAGTCTCCACTGGTCCTGTCCAGCCCTCCAGAGTCCGAGTGTCCTCCTGTGCCTGCACCTCCTAACGCCTAAGCCCAGCCCTCCTGTACACTCCCGGGCTGACAAGAAATTCTTGTGGGGGGGATGGGGGGTGGCTACCCCCCTGACCAGCCATGGCCGTCTGGAATGTGTTCTCGGCCATGGCTCCCCGAGCTCCCTGATCCACCATGGTCTCATGGACTGTATACTCCGCCATGGCTCCCCGAGCTCCCTGACCCCACATGGCTTCCAGGACTGCATGCTCCGCCGTGGCTTCCTGAGCTCCCTGATCTGCCCTGGAGGTATACCTCCTCTCCCTCCTGTGTCTGCCCTGCACAAGCCTCCAGGGCGCCCACCCCCCCTCCCTGGTGTATTTGTTACAGCGCGAGTCGCACCTTAAAGGGGGGGGGTGGTGGTAATGTCACACCCCTGTGGACTGTTTCTGTGGTTTTTCCCTGTGTATGCCCTTATTTGGTCTTTCCTGTTCCGTTTCTAATTATTACATCATTGTTTAATCGATCACAAATGTCCTCGTCTGATTAGCTTGTGTATTTAAGTTTGGTTCTGTTCCCCGTTGGTTTGTCGGTTCTTAAAGTCAACTAAAGTCAATTGTAAGTCACTCCATGTCATTTAACATCTTTTCAGTTGTGTTGCCTGTGGATTCCCTGCTGTTCCTGTTCCTTGTGTGGATTATTATAATAAACTTTATCTCCTGATCTCCTTGTCCCAACTCCTCATTCCCGCACACGACGCCTGTGACAGTATACAGTAACATTTCACTAACAGAAAATAAAATGCCTATTTAGAGGCTGTGTGTGTTTGTGTACTGGTATTACCTACGTAATGGGGACCAAATGTCCCCACAATATAGTAATACCGGTAAATTCTAACCTTATGGGAACATTTTTAGGTCCCCATAAAATACAGAATGATTTAAAATGTAAAAATGCAGAACGTTTCGAGTGAAGTGTAGGTTTAGGGGTAGGGTTATACAATATACAGGTATGTATATTGTTCTTTTTACTGTTATGTTTACATTTGTATTGTTTGCCATATCTTTTTTAGTGTTAAATTTTTGTTATAAGCAAAAGAAATACCACGTGAAAAATCACTTCATTTCAGCACCTAGTTTTTGTGTAGTGATGATGAAAAAAGCAGAAAGTGTCTCTACTGTACTCAGTCTGCCCTACTGTACATGCACATCAATGACAGTAAGAACGCCCGAAACACTGATTTTTGAAATGCTCTTCAGGTTTTATTTAATTGTTGCCATTTCAAGAAAAAGGTACCACCATTCAAATATAATGAATCCCTTATTGGTGATGTTATCAATGAGACCAGATGATAACAACACCAATAAGGTCCATGATGTTTCTTCTTATTTCTTCGTATACTAGGTTTCTTTCAATTATGTTTACAATACCATTCTGCATTTAACAGAACCTTGAAATGGGCTGTTTTGTGTGTGTTTCTACCTTTGTGTTCATTCTTCCTGCCTGCTTCATCACTCTAGGGAGGTTAAACAAGTCTTTTATCCAGCACCATTTACTGCATGAGTGAACAAAGATCACTTTTTCTGAGTTAAAAGGATGACATTACTTCAGAGGTATGCAAATGACAAAGTCCCTCCAAACACCAGACTGTTTTTTTTGTTGTAATTTGTCAAAACATTTTGAAAGGGGTTAATTAAAAAACGTAATGTGTCTTTTACAGGGTCTAGATAAATTTGTCTGTTATTATGTGGACAGTAGTAATGTTTGTTCTGTAAGGTGCAGATGGACCATGCAACCCTGACCATCCATTTTTAAAGCCTGTCCTTTCTCTGAGGAGCTGAGGTTGGTACAGACTGAAAGCAGACAATAAAATATTCAGAGATAGAGAGATGAAAGACTGAAAGTGAGAATTTAAAAAAATGATCAAATTAATGATCAAAAACTATCAAGGCCATGAAGGTCAATAAGGTCAGACTTTTAGTCCTTATATATAGAACAAGCCATTATAAAACAACTATGTGAAATACGTATAATCATTTCATTCTTCATTGTGTTAAATTTAATTTCTTGATGAAATGTGTTTTAAAATGAGGTTATGTCAATTTGTCATGTTAGGCTGTCATTCTTAGTTTGAGTAATTTGAAGAAAAGTTAAGATATTTGAAGATAAGACTCTCAATGATTTAACATAACAATAAACGGTGCCTGTTTTGACTGTCATTCAGTAGCACCATGTAGTAACCATTTTTCCCCTCTCGCAGGAATCACAGCTCTGTTAGTATACGTTGGTTTGACTTAATATGTACAGCATATGCACAAGGGGTTCGGGTTATATCTTTAAATATTAATTTATTTTGTCTTTGCACCAACATTTGACTATTTCTCTTGTCAAAACACTTGTGCATTTTGATTCATACTTAATTTAATTAACTCATTTGATGTTTTAGCCATTATTTTAATTTATATAGTTGGAAAAAATAAATACCAAGATGAGATGAGATGAATAAAAGTCATCTCATCACTGTTTTTTTTTTTTTTTTTCTGAATTTGTAGAATTAATTTCAAACACTAACTTCTATTTTCAATGTAACAAACAGAAATTTCAAATGCCTGAACATTTTAAACTTTCAGAAAGGTTGAACATTTATAAACTCTTTCCAGAGGCATAATGAACTACAAATGAACTATTACAATACTTAAGTACAGTATTTTTTGTTTGTTTCTACAGGAGTATAAATATTTGTTTACTTAACTATATTTTAAACTGAAAATTGACACAAATGTTTTAAACCAGGCTATTTGCAACTTTTTTTTTCATATATGCACACACACTCACATATTCATATTTAAGTGTGATCATAAAAAGTGCTAGATCATACAAAAATGTAGGGTTGGCATGTTGGCCTGGCATTCTATTTCATTACTTTTGGCACTGCACGACTGGTGGAGGAGAGCTGTGACCATCAACAGTGGAATGAGCTAATAGCAAGCAACTAAGAAATCAAAAAAGAGAAAGAGAGAAAGAGAGAGAGAGAGACAGAGACAGAGACAGAGACAAGACAAGGACGTAACAAATAAACCATGCCAAATCAATTTAACAAAGGATATACTGCAAGTATTTACTACATATTTGGCAAACATTTATAAAGAAGTGAATATTTACAACATACTTTTACAAATTTTCTTATCTTAATGGTATCCAAAATATAATCCGGGGCGTGAATTTTCAGTCTACTGCCAACTAAAGGATCAGATTCCATTACAAAGGGGAGAAAAGGACAAACTAATATTACTATTATCTGCTTCCAGGTAACATAAATGTGGGTATAAACTACTGTCAGACTTGGTTTGTGTTCATTGTTTAAAAAAAGGCCTTCACTAGCTTAATCAAATCCTTCTCTCACTGTATGAAGAGAGAATTTCAGTGATATTTGCACTTCAAATAAACAATCTTATTACAGCACTCTGTAATCAGGTAACATAAATGCAAGTTACATTATTTTCCCCGTTTCACAGACAAGGCTTAAGCCTAGTCCTAGACTAAAATGTAATTCTGAGCTGTTTCAACTAAAAGAAACTTACACTGACTGATCTAAAAATACTTCTTCCATGACAACTCTCGGGAAGATTTATCATAGTAATGTATATGACAATGTTAATGTATTTGGTCTTGACGGAATAGATCTGCTACGCTGCTGCTGTATTGCTGCTGCTGTTGGTTATTGCTGTAGTTGTAGATTATTGCTGCTGCTGCAAGCAAGTACAGGAACTTGCTACTGCTAAGCATATGGCAATACGGTGCTGTGAGTATTAAAGACATACTGCTGCTGCACAATAGCATACAAAATAACCTGTAGCAGATCTATACAGGTGGAGCTGGGGAAGGTGGAGGGTTTCAGAGGAACTCAAAGCGTGCTGCTGCGAAAGGCTCAAGTGAATGCCAACCAGTCTTTCAAAGGTAAAGGTTCAAACTCATTGGCTGCATATGCGACGTGAACCAATCAGCTTGTGCCAAGTGGTATAAGGCTGTGAATATCATCAGTTACGTTAACACCCGTCAACCTGCGCCATCTAGAGTATCATGGAAGAACTAGGCATTTCTTCCATGACAACTCTCGGGAAGATTTTATCATGGTAATGTATATGACAATGTTAATGTATTTGGTCTTGGCGGAATAGATCTGCTACGCTGCTGCTGAATTGCTGCTGCTGTTGGTTATTGCTGTAGTTGTAGATTATTGCTGCTGCTGCTGCTGCTGCAAGCAAGTACAGGAACTTGCTACTGCCAAAGCATATGGCAATACGGTGCTGTGAGTATTTAAGACATACTGCTGCTGCACAATAGCATACAAAATAACCCCCCAACAAAGCTGGAAGGAGAAACGAAGCAGCTAAAATATGCATGCTGCTGTAAGCATGAAAGCATACTGCTGCTATACAATAAAATGCTTGTAATCATCCTTATAAAGGCAAAATAAAGAGACAAAACCCCCGAGAATAAGCAGATCTATTGCCAAGATCTATGTACTGCTGCTGCTCCAAAGAGCAATGAGACCGCGTGTTTGCCATCTATGTGAGCCTGGGCCAGCTTTGCTGAATGGCTTAACGCTAGTGGACTGTGTGTACCTGATCATTTGACCAGATAGCTTAAACTAGTGACCTGAGTTAATGCGTTTCTGGGCTAGTGAAGCCCAGATAAGTTAACTAGTGGCTTAGCAATGTGAACCTGGGTGCTGTACCCTTAGGTTTATTTAATTAATGACCTAAATAACTATGTGTGTCTGAGCCAATAGCTCAAACTTACCTAGGTGCACTATGTGTGTCTTTAACAAACAGGAATCACGCTGTAGGCTGATAGATGAAGTAACCCCCAGCAACCACCTGGCTCAGGCTCGGGTGGCCTGAGCAAATAGTTTTTTTAAAAAAAAAAAACCTTTAATACTTTATTTTAATGCTGTGTCTGCTTTGCAGCAACTATGCTGTAATATTATTGTTATAGTCATCTTGTTTCACTATACATATTGCTGCTATTTATATTAATTGTGAACAAATAAAATTTGTGACCTGAAATGCTATAAATGCTGCTGCTGAGAAATTTGTTAAAAAAGCAAAACTAATAAAATGCCATTTCACCTGCTTACTATCCATGTGTTATCCTATCAAATTTCAACCAACTAAGGTACTTCCTATTGCCGCTGCTAAATTGGGAACATAATAATTGGTTTGCTATGCAGACACCGACAATATTATTTGTTACATCACATCTGAATTTGCTATACATGCTGCTGCTTTTAAAATTCACAAAATGTGATCTAAATATTCATTCAATTCAAAATTAATTGTTAAGTGCTTTTCACAAAACATATCGTTGCAAAGCACCTTTACAGCAAATTAAAGTTTTACAATACATTTAGTAGTAGCTTACTAGTGGTGACAATGTCAAGTTGATGTACATATGGCAGAGATGTATGGTAAAGATCAATTAATGATGTAATCAAACAGAGAACACTATAAATAGCTAAACATACTGCTGACACAACTGCACAAAAGTACTTAGAATTGCTATAAGCCTCTTTATTAAGCAAGCAAACCCAATCAATAATGCCCGTTTTACTTTGAAGAGTTTGCAAAAGTACTGTAGCCCTGTTAAATAGCAAAAGTATTAAAATACCCATTTCACATTGCTTACCCCATGCGATTCACTGGAATTTCATGCAACTAAAAGTACTATATGCTGCCACTGCTATATTACCCACACGGAAATAACCTATATAAACATATATGTTTTAATATAGGTTTTGATATATGTTTTTAATATATGTGACATATATAAAATTGGCCGTTTTCCTATATTATATGTACATATATGTACATATATGCACCTCAATTTTGCCTATATGTGGCATACATACGCATATATGCAGCATATATATTATCATATATGTGCATATATACTGCATATAGGTTTCATATATGCGCATATATCCTCATATAGGTTCTTTCCATGTGGGTAGAAACAATGATAATCTAACTCGCTAAGCATGCCGCTGCTAAGGTTAACATTGCATCTGAAACTGCTCTGCATGCTGCCGCTATTAAAATGAGCTAACATTGCGAACTAAACAGCTATACACAAGTACTAAGAATAGCTCTAAGGCCCTTTATTAAATAGCAAACACAATGAAGTCTGAGTCTGCAGAATCTGCTGTAAACCCTATTGGATAAGCAAGTAATAAAATGCCTAATTTTGCTTGAGAGTTCACTGACCATCCATGCGAAATCTCTGAAATTTAATCAGACCAAGTACTTGCTACTATATTAGCAAAATAATAATTTGATTGCTAAGCATGCTGCTAATATTATTTCTAACACTGCATCTGAATCTGCTATGCATGCTGCTGCTATAAAAATCGCTAAGCATACTGCTGCTACAGCTGCACAAAGCACTTAGAATTGCTATAAGCCTCTTTACTAAACAGCAAACAATAAAAAATAAAGCCTATTTCACTTAAGAGTTTACAAAATTAACTGTAGCCCTGTTAAATAAAGAAAAGTAATAAAAGCCTATTTCACATTAAAGAGTTACATACCCCATACGTTAAATGGCATTTTTTAAAGCACGTCCTGCTGCCGCTGCTATATTATATTATGTATTAACTGCTATTTCTAACATTGCATCTGACTAGCTATGCATACTGTGTCACAAAACCAACGACCAGGATCCAAATGCAAGTGAAGAGAAAGTTTATTGAGTCACAGTGAAACAAACAGATGATCAGGTCCAAATGCTCATCCTGAAAAACAGAATAAGAGACAGAAGAACAGGCAGATAATAGACAAGAAGCGTGACACTCATCACTCCAGGCAAGGACTGAATCATGACCTCAGTTAATGTGGGGGTTGTGTAGGTTCAACCGAGGATGACCGAGAACTACAGGAACAGAAGGAGAGTTAGTCAGAAGAAATGTAATATTCTCTGTGTGATTGCACGAGGTGACCAGTCTTATCGATCCTGTCGTGTGAGTGATGGGAGATAATGACTGACCGCTGTGAGCAATGACTGAAATAGAATTCTTAATGACAAATACAGGCACCTTAAGTTTACGAGCCATATTTAAAATCCAAAAAATTACCCTCAGCTCCCGAGTCTATGAGGGCTTCACAGCTGTATGTGTCCGAGTCCCACAGAATTTTAATCGGGAGGTGGGTAGCATCGCAGGAGGTTTTCTCCATAGCGAACCCGCCCGCCAGTAACCTCCTACTTACCGGCGGGCTCCGGCTTTTACTGGACACTGGGCCACCATATGTCCAGCCTCCACGCAATACAGACACAATCCACGGCTTCTGCGTCTCTCCCTCTCTCTCGGAGAGAGACGGGATCGGCCCATCTGCATAGGCTCCGAATCCAAGACCTTAACAAGCGCTTCACTGGGGTTAAAAGTATAATGGTCCAGGTGATCCGTAGCGGAAAGAAGAGGTGTGTGCCGACTCCTTCACCGCAACCTAGCGTCCACCCGGATTGCCAAATCAATAAGCTCATCCAAAGAGGTGGGTAAATCCAGGGCATAGATTTCGTTCTGTATGTGGGGCACCAGTCTGTGCAAGAACATGTCCCACTGCACCTCAGTGTTCAATTTGCACTCCGCTACCAAGGTGCGGAATTCAATAGAATAGTCAGTAACTGTCCGGTGAGCCTGGCATAATAACTCTGCCAAAATACATGCCGCCTCTCTCCCAGAGGCTGCTCGATTGGAAACTTTTCTCAGTTCATCTGAAAAAGCCTGGAACGATGAAACACATTGGTGCTTGTTGTCCCAGACTGCAGTGCCCCAGAGGGCGGCCTGTCCAGAAAGTAATGTGATAGCGAACGCTATTTTAGATTCCTGAAGGGAAAAGTACAGAGAGCATTTAGTCAAAAAGGCACGGCACAATTGAGGCTCACCGGAGTAAACAGTACGAGAGGGCAACCGAGGCTCTGCGGAGTGGATGGTAGATGTATCTGGAACAGCAGGTGGATTGGGCGCAGTGGGCTGTTGAGTGGGCTCTATCTGGAGGCACTGAAGCTGGGAGGTCAATTCAGAGACCTGTGACACCAGTGCTTCAGAGACCTGTGACATGGCGCGGCACGTGCTGACTGCGTTACTCTTGCGTTACTATTTTCTAAGAATTCTCTTAACTCAGCAGCACTCGCTGGATCCATCCCTTGGTCAGTTTGTTCTGTCACAAAAGCAACGACCAGGATCCAAATGCAAGTGAAGAGAAAGCTTATTGAGTCGCAGTGAAACAAACAGTTGATCAGCGATCCTAATTAGTCCTTGCTCGTAGAATGAAAAGTCCGAAAGACCGTAAGACCCTGCAAAAACACAACACATGCACATACACAAAGTGTTTCCCAAAGTAGAGTGCACGCACTTCGAAGTGCATGGACTTCGAAGGCCACCCCTCCGAAGTGCACGAAGGACCCTCCGAAGTGCTTAAGATGCTCCACCTTCGCAGGATTTCCTAATTGCGCCACCAGGTGTTCCCGATTACCGCTCCTGTCGCATAGCAATGGTGCGAGAGGGGTGCTACCATCCTGACAGGTTTAGACATTTAAGTTATGGAGCCAGCATTGGTCATATTTGTTTTTATATTTTATGTTTTACTGGAGGAGATGGTGGGGATGTACCTCAGGCTTGGCCAAGAGCATGGCCGGGTAAATTATATTGTTTTGCTGCACCCTCGCCGAATTACAATTTTAAATGCATTTATTGTGTTTGAACCGACTTGAATAATGTAATGATACATATGAAAAAAATAAAAATACAAAACCATGCACACACACACACACACACACACACACACACATATGTTACCAAGGTGCGATTTTATAATAGTTTGTCTTGATGGTGAACATATTTAGAAATCCTGATTTTAAGTAACCATAAAAATAAAACTGTGAATAAATAAAAACAAATTATGCATTGTTCATCTCAACGTTCAGCGGCAGCAGAGTGTTTGACATATGTACATATTTAATGTAATGTAATGTAATGTACATATTGTAATGTAATGTACATAATGTAATGTACATATTTTTTCCACTGTTTTCTCTCACCTAATAGAGAATGGCTAATAATTTATTTGTTAACCATTCTCTCAAGAAGAAAACAGTCTCTCCCTGCTGTCTCTCTGGAGTTTGAGTCTTTCCCCAGCAGGCTCACTTTCTCCAAAAAAGTTCTACAACAAGAGAAAATGGAAACACTTATATAAAGAAAGGTTTGCAATCTTAACATTAGAAAACATGACACAGCAGGACATGCATACAAAATACTAAAGTGATAAAGTTTGGTTAAATTATTTGACATATCTTTCATGACAGCACTACAAAAACCCCACAAAGAGAAATACTGTTATATTGTTTGTGGGCTTTGTTTAAAAAAAAAAAAGCAAACAAACTTGTTTTCGCTAGGTATTTCAGTAAATGAAAACACAATACTTACATTTCAATGTGAATTCCCCAACAGAACTCTCACGCATCATGTTCTTTGAATATAAATTCCATCGTCATCTGTGCGCAAGTGGTTCTGGGATATAGTAGGGTGCGAAGTGTCCATCAGATGTACACTTCATTTTCCTGGGAATCGGAGACCGCATTTTAAGTCGCTTTCGAATTACGGCAGCCTTCGTCGCACCACGGTGACGCATTCGGAGGGTGCATCCTGAATTGGGACAGTTTACGTCGTGACGCTGTGACGCAATCACCCTTTAAATTCACGCTTCGGAATCCACACACTTCAGTTTGGGACAGCCTTCGTTGTGCCGCTGTGACGCATTCGCACTTCAAATATGCACTTCTGAGTCCACACACTCCACTTTGGGACACAGCTACAGACACAGGAATGAGCACCCTAATTGAACTATGGCCTAATCCTGGCTAATCCTGTGAAACCAGGCCTTAGATTAAAAAAACAGCATAATAATAATAATAATAATAATAGTTTAAAGATAATTATAAATATAATGACCATACAAAAACATATGTTAAAATATAAAATGTCTACAAATTTCATGAAATTGTCAGTTAAAAGGATGTCATCATTTACTCACGTCCTTCAAAAGAAGTGTTTTTTGTACATACAATGCAAGTCAACCCACTGACTTTATATGAACAAAAAATGTTCATTCTACGCAAGATCTTTTGTTTTTAGGGGGAACAAAGAAAGTTCTTCTGGTTTGGAATGAAAGGGTTGTAAACGTTTAGCTCCCTTAATTCTTAAGAAAACACAGTATACATTAGTGCTGTTACTAGCACATCAAACACGGCCTTGTAAACTTTCTTCTGTCCTATATGAAAAAGACAAAAGTTTATATTTGATAAAGCATAAAAATAAAAAAGCACAAAAAAGCTTGCTGATTTTGAGCAGTAATATTTTATTTAAAATACCTTAAGGAAAGAATTCATCTTACAGAAGTGCATTCTTACTGTTAAAAATGAGTCAAGTGTTCAAACTTTCATTTTCACTTTGTTTGTATGCCATTCATTTTAAGTTTCTTGTAGTTCAAGTCAGAGCATTTCACTCTCTCTTTCTCTCTCTCTCTCTCACACACACACACACACACACAAGTGACACTCAGCTGGTATTTCTGACCTTATGATGAGTGATGTCGAGAATGCTTTTTTTTTCTAAAATCTGCCAAAGGGACACATCCTGGATTGTTTTTAAACTTGATGTCACACGGTAACTAGCCTTTCCATATGTCAAAATGTTTTTGAAGCTGTAGAGAAGCTCCAAGGTGTGTCCAGATGAACAATGAGCATTCCAGTTCTAATGACACTGAGGAAATGGCAGAAGCCATCTGCGGTCTTAAGTCTGGAATGAAAAATGTTGATGAAACGTTTCATTAAGTACATACATACATAAGTCATTAGTGTTACGTCCCGTGACGTAAGTGAATGGTGATTGGGTCAAGATAACTTTGTGGCTTGTCTCTCTCGCTCTCTCTCTCTCTCTATTCCTAAGCAGCGCTCCAAATCATCAGCAGCTGAGCCTAATTAGGAGCGTGGAACAGACAGTGTATAAGACGACATCAAAACAGAGACCAGAGAGAGATCCCTTTCACTTATCCCAATCAGCGGGTTGTAGTGACAACCATGTGCAGATTGTGAGCTAGTGATGTAAATACGAAGTGATAAACTAAGCCGGCTGAAGTTTAAACGTAAACCCGTGTAAGGAGACGGGAGCCTTTTTATTTTGGGTTTTTACTCCCTTTCAGTTTTCTCCTGGTTTTTTTTCGTTAGTCAGGGAGAGAGGTAAGAAATTTGTCTTTTATTTGCTTTCCTTTGGGTAGGTAAATTATATTGTTTTAAACCCTTTAGGAAGATTTGGTTTTGTTTATTATTTTGGCATTTTCCCTCTCCTGACGAATTGGGTTATTGTTTTGTTTTGTTTACCGATCATTGTACATGATATTTAGGCGGCCTGTCTGAGCCGACAAATAAAATAAAAAACTTCATGCTTGAATTTAAATCGTGTGTTAAGTGGTGTTAATCTAAATAGTGGTGAAGTTGTTTTGGGATAGGAGAAAGGTGATTTCTCCGCGTTTGATTTGGCCCCGTTTGTGCTTACGGGCCATAGTCATTTTATTGGATCTTAATTTTCGTCAACAAAATAATATTGTTGCTTCCTCCCCCAACCCCTAGACTGGGGTAGGAATGTAACAAATTGGGGGCTCGTCCCTGCGTTCCGTATTTTATTTTTACATTTTTTTTTTTTTCCGTCTTTCAACATTTAATTACTGTGGTAATTTCAATTTGAATCACTGACCAGGATTATATTCGTAAACAAAGCAACTTTGCTGATGATAAATTAATTTCATTGTTGGCTGTTTTCTTTTTTCAGTGAGGGAGGAGAGTGTAGGAAAGTAAAATTCTTTTTCTTCTAGAGATGGATTTTGATCTAACTTCGTTTACTTTAGCACCGACTGTTGAAGCATTTGATCGCTGTAAAAAGAGAGATCTTCTTTTAATAGCGGATTTCTTTCATATCAATGTTCCGAAAGAATCTACCAAGCAGGTGATTAAAGTAGAATTGTATGATAAATTGGTAAGAGAGGGTATTTTGCCAAAAGAAAGCGATGATGGGGAGGGCGTAGAACAGCTCGGACTCACGGCAGATAAGAATATGGATCCACTAGATACTGATTCTGTTTCTACACAAGACCCTAGGTTAGCAGTGAGGTTAAAAGAGTTGGACCTGTTAATAAAAAAACAAGAGTGTGAAGCACAGATTATTAAATTAAAGGTTATAGAAGCGGAGGTTGATCGGGATATTAGGCTGCGAAGGCTCGCTTTAGAAGATCAGAGCGTGGTTGCGCGACCAGTTCCTTCACCGCGCACCAAAGTCTCTTCACTTGCTTCTCCTGTACCGCCAATAGCTAGCCCCTTGCCTGGTGGGCATAGCCAGGTATCGGTAAATGTTCCTTTTGATCCAAGTCGATATATTAAGCTCGTGCCGCCGTTCAGAGAAGCGGAGGTAGATTCTTATTTTGTCGCATTTGAGCGAGTGGCAGGTAAGTTGGGTTGGCCAAAAGATATGTGGGCTCTCTTACTACAATGCAGCCTCACTGGGAAAGCGCAGGAGGTTTGTTCTGCTCTGCCAATCGAGTCATCTCTGGATTATGACATAATTAAAGCAGCAGTGTTACGCGTGTATGAACTTGTTCCCGAGGCATACCGCCAAAAGTTCCGACGGCATGCGAAAACAGCCAGACAATCTTATGTTGAATTTGCAAGGGAGAAAAGAGTTCTCTTTGACAAATGGTGTTTAGCTAGTAAAATAACGTCCTTGAATCAGTTGCAGGAGTTAATTTTACTAGAAGATTTTAAGAATTGTGTACCAGAAAATTTAGTGGTTCACTTGAATGAACAGAAAGTGGCTTGCTTGTCGAATGCAGCTGTTTTGGCTGATGAATTTGTATTGACGCATCGCACTGTTTTTCCCGTAGCGCGGCAGTCAAGATTCGCCCCGCAATGTGTAGTCGAATCGCAGAGTGTGGCCCCTCGTGTTACGCGCCCTGTTAGAGTGGAGAATTTTGCAAGGAATCCTCGTAAACCTAGATCTGCGAATAGTGAGAGGAGGGAATGTTTCTATTGTCTGAGCCCTGAGCATCTGATTGCAGATTGTCAGTTGTGGAAAGAGAAAAATGTGAGCTCCAGAACTAAGAGTGTTGCTCTTGCTCGGCCCTTACCAAAATCAAATACCAGTGATGTAGAAAATTACCAGCCCTTTCTTTTAAATGGTATGATCTCTGATTTTTCTGATGCTGAGTTTAAACCAGTAGTTATGTTGAGAGACACGGGATCAGCTCAATCCTTCATTCTTGAAAGTCTCTTACCCTTTTCAGCTCACACATATACTGGGCATGATGTATTGGTGCGGGGCATTGAAATGCACTGTGTAAATGTACCTTTACATAGAGTTCACTTGAAGTCTGGTCTTGTCAGTGGACTGGTTAAGCTAGGGGTTCGTAAACAGTTACCTGTGGAGGGTATAGACGTGATAATAGGGAATGATTTAGCAGGTGGTGAAGTTTTCCCTACCCCGATTGTAACCCATACTCCAGTTGTAAAGGATGTTACTAATCTTGCTACTTTGTATCCCTCAGTTTTTCCTGCATGCGCAGTGACGCGCGCACAAGCACAGAAATTCAAAGAAGTGGTGGATCTAACTGACTCTTTTCTAGTTCCTGAAACTGCCCCATTGGAGTACATGCTGTCCGTAGAGCCTGAACCTGAGTCTGATTCCGGTTCAGAATCAAAATCCCACTTAAAAGTGAGTAGAGAACATCTGACAAAGGCACAAAGAGAAGACCCAACGCTAATGAAGTGTCTTAAAGCTGCAGATCTTGAGCATGCACCTAAATCAGGTGTTATGTATTTTTGGGGTGATGGATTATTGATGCGCAGATGGAAACCAGACATCAATGATGAGAATTGTCAGGAGGTCCAGCAGATCGTTTTGCCAGATGGATACCGTATACCTGTATTGAAGCTGGCTCATGAGCATGTAATGTCTGGTCATCTGGGAGTGAAAAAGACCTTCTACCGTGTTTCTAGATACTTCTACTGGCCTGGTATTAAGTCTGCTGTGTCTGCTTTCTGCAAAGCTTGCAAGGTTTGCCAACTCACAGGAAAACCGAACCAGAAAGTTCCGGTAGCTCCTCTTAGTCCCATTCCTGTAATGAATGAACCGTTTGAACGTTTGGTCATTGATTGTGTTGGCCCATTGCCAAAGTCCAAGGCAGGACACCAATATATATTAACTATTATGTGTGCTGCAACGCGTTTTCCTGAAGCCATACCACTACGTAGTCTGAAGGCTAAAACAGTTGTAAAAGAGTTGATCAAGTTCTGTTCCATTTTTGGACTTCCAAAAATAATCCAAACAGATCGGGGCACCAACTTTACATCAAGGATGTTTGAACAGATTTTGAAGGAGCTTGGCGTAAATCATCAGTTGTCCAGTGCCTACCACCCAGAATCACAGGGTGTGATTGAAAGGTTTCACCAGACACTTAAAGCAATGTTGCGTAGCTACTGTATGGAGACAGGAAAGGACTGGGATGAAGGTCTTCCATTTCTTCTGTTTGCGGTAAGAGAAACTGTGCAAGAGTCTCTGAAATTCAGTCCTGCAGAGCTGGTCTTCGGTCATGTGGTACGGGGGCCACTAAAGTTGTTAAGTGAGCAGCTGTTGACCGAACCGTCGACACTTGTAACTATTCCTGACTATGTCCAGTCACTCCGCCAAAGACTTCAGCATGTTCGTAAAGTGGCCACACAACACCTTGTAGTAACACAAAGTAAAATGAAAACCCGCTTTGACAAAAAATCTGTTGACCGATCTTTTCAGCCTGGAGATTTTGTGTTGGCTTTGCTACCCACTCCTGGGTCTGTGTTTCAAGCAAGATTTGCTGGTCCCTACGTGGTCAAGAAGAAAGTGAGTAACACAAATTATGTAATTGATACACCTGACCGTAGACACAAAAGCCGTTTATGCCACATCAACATGCTGAAAAGGTATGTAACTAATATGGACAAAAGTGAAGTAAAGAATAACCAAGAAACAAATAAAACAAAAGGTGAGATATTGTCCATGCCAACTTGCACTGTGGCTGTAGTTCCAAACTATACCATGGAAGAAGATGGATTAAATAGCAGAGAAGTTCAAGCTTCCTCCACACGACTACAGAATTCTGCCATTCTCAGTAATGTGAAAAACTATCTTGCTCATCTTGATGAAAGTCAAGCTGATGAACTAACTGGGTTACTGAATAAATACCCTCAACTCTTTTCAGATGTACCTGGAAAAACTGCAGTGTGTTCTCATGACATTGATGTTGGAGATGCATCCCCGATCAAACAGCATCCGTATCGTGTCAACCCCCATACGGGCCATAGTCATTTTATTGGATCTTAATTTTCGTCAACAAAATAATATTGTTGCTTCCTCCCCCAACCCCTAGACTGGGGTAGGAATGTAACAAATTGGGGGCTCGTCCGGGATTTGAACCCGGGACCTCTCGCACCCGAAGCGAGAATCATACCCCTAGAGGGGGTTAGAGGCACCTGCTAGTACCAAAACCAGACTACACCTATCGCTTCTGTACAGACTTTCGCAAAGTTAACAATGTTACAAAAGCTGATTCCTTCCCTCTTCCACGGGTAGAAGACTGTGTGGACAGGGTAGGGAATGCAAAGTTTGTGACAAAGTTAGATCTCCTGAAAGGATACTGGCAGGTGCCTCTAACCCCCCGAGCCTCAGAGATTTCAGCTTTTGTCACCCCAGACAATTTTCTGCAGTACACGGTTCTGGCGTTTGGGATGCGGAATGCCCCAGCTACATTTCAGCGATTGATGCATAATGTGTTGGCGGATGTGAAGAACTGTGAAGTGTATATTGATGATGTAGTTATCTATTCATCTACGTGGATGGAACATCTCTCAACCCTTAAAAGGGTTTTTCAATGTTTGGCAGATGCCTCGCTAACTTTGAATCTGGCCAAGTGTGAGTTCGCAAAGGGAGTGATCACCTATCTGGGTAAACAGGTTGGTCAAGGGATGGTAAAACCAGTTACAGCCAAAATCACCGCTATTCTTGAGTATCCTGTTCCTACTAATAAACGTGAACTGCGCAGATTCCTTGGAATGTGTGGATACTATCGTGCATTCTGCCAAAATTTTTCCTCAGTTGTCTCCCCACTAACGGATATGCTGAGCACTTCAAAAAGTTTTACCTGGACAACTAGTTGTGAGAAGGCTTTTAATGCAGCAAAGGACTTACTCTGTAGTGCCCCTGTTCTCAAAGCTCCTCAATTTGAAGCCCCATTTATGTTACAAGTTGATGCTTCGGCTACAGGAGCTGGTGCAGTTCTGCTGCAGGATGATCAGTGCGGTGTGGAGCATCCCGTGTCGTTCTTCTCTAAGAAATTTTCAAAGTGTCAACAGAACTATAGTGTCATTGAGAAAGAAGCGTTGGCCTTATTAATGGCCCTACAACACTTTGAAGTATATATAGGTGGTAGTGTGACCCCTATAGTTGTGTATACGGACCACAATCCGTTAACTTTTCTTGACCGCATGTCAAGCTCCAGTCAACGGCTCCTGCGATGGTCTCTGGCTATCCAAGAATTTAACCTGGATATCCGCTACAAGAGAGGCTCAGACAATATAGTTGCTGATGCGCTGTCCAGAGCATGAGCTATTTCAAATAGTGGTGAAAAAAAAAAAAAAAACGGGTATGAAAAGTATTATTACTAGTTTTCTTTGTTGTGAAAGTGAATGTATTTAGTATAAACAATTTTTATTGTTTATTACTTTAACGGTGGGGGTGTTACGTCCCGTGACGTAAGTGAATGGTGATTGGGTCAAGATAACTTTGTGGCTTGTCTCTCTCGCTCTCTCTCTCTCTCTATTCCTAAGCAGCGCTCCAAATCATCAGCAGCTGAGCCTAATTAGGAGCGTGGAACAGACAGTGTATAAGACGACATCAAAACAGAGACCAGAGAGAGATCCCTTTCACTTATCCCAATCAGCGGGTTGTAGTGACAACCATGTGCAGATTGTGAGCTAGTGATGTAAATACGAAGTGATAAACTAAGCCGGCTGAAGTTTAAACGTAAACCCGTGTAAGGAGACGGGAGCCTTTTTATTTTGGGTTTTTACTCCCTTTCAGTTTTCTCCTGGTTTTTTTTCGTTAGTCAGGGAGAGAGGTAAGAAATTTGTCTTTTATTTGCTTTCCTTTGGGTAGGTAAATTATATTGTTTTAAACCCTTTAGGAAGATTTGGTTTTGTTTATTATTTTGGCATTTTCCCTCTCCTGACGAATTGGGTTATTGTTTTGTTTTGTTTACCGATCATTGTACATGATATTTAGGCGGCCTGTCTGAGCCGACAAATAAAATAAAAAACTTCATGCTTGAATTTAAATCGTGTGTTAAGTGGTGTTAATCTAAATAGTGGTGAAGTTGTTTTGGGATAGGAGAAAGGTGATTTCTCCGCGTTTGATTTGGCCCCGTTTGTGCTTACGGGCCATAGTCATTTTATTGGATCTTAATTTTCGTCAACAAAATAATATTGTTGCTTCCTCCCCCAACCCCTAGACTGGGGTAGGAATGTAACATTAGTAATGACTAAACCTGAACAGGTCTGACCAGGGTTATTATTAACTAAAACCAAAACTGAATCTAAAAAAAAATCTAATCTAAATCTAAAATCTAAAAATCTCCACGTAAATTAAAAACATTATAATAGCTTCTTTTTCAATTATAACATATTTGGATTTAGGTTTTAGTATGTGCAGCTTGTTTATAAAGAAAATAACTGGAAACATTTGGTTCTCATATTGGATTGGATTTATACATGATTTTGTAAAATTATTTGGCCATTACTTGGCTGAGATTCCCCTTTAAATGGGAAAAGCTTTTTCTCAAAAGAAAGTAATACAGGGTTGGAACAATAAGTAATAATAAGCACGATAAGTAGGTAAGTAAATAATGAGAAAAATATATATATTTTTGGGTGAACTACCCTTTTACATGATAAAACCAAAGGTCTGTGAGTTGCCAAAATGCAATCTCAGTGCTTACCTGTAGTATTATACCATTAAAGTTGAACAAAGACTGTGTTAAACTGAGTTTAAGCTGACATTCAGGCCCTTTCTTTTGTAGATGCAATACAACTTGGACATAAGTAGGGTGGACTCAGTACATTTGAGACATGTGTACAGTTGAACACCTGAAATAACTTGCAAGAACCCGAGCCGTGATTTTTTTCTCCACACATGTGTATTAGTGTTCTCTTTGATGGTTTTCATGTCACCATGTCCCTTCCACAATGAGTGACTTGTTATTTTAACTTAACATATATCATTGCAAATGTTACTCTGTGCTCTAAAATAGACATATTTTATAACATTGTGCCATGCAAGGTCTTTTTATAATCTAGAGAAATGTGTGAGTATTTCAGTGGGGTACAGCTGCACAGTGTATCAGTTGTACCTGGATTGGTGCCCTATTGTGTCACATGCTGTTTAGTTGTACAGTGTAATGAAAATAGCTTAAAAGTCACATCAAGTTAGACACTTACTACACAAATTATGTTAAAAAATTATATTTGTGATATTTCAACTGTCTATTATTAATGGATATATTTTCTAACATGAATGTTAAAAGGATAACAGTATTTCAAGAAATACACAAGGTGGTAAAATGGGTACAGTTTACACACCCTTTATAGGTCGCCACGTATACAGCAACAGTTCAATAACAGAAAATAAAATGCATATTTAGAGGCTGTGTGTGTTTGTGTACTGGTATTACCTACGTAATGGGGTCCAAATGTCCCCACAATATAGTAATACCAGTAAATTCTAACCTTATGGGAACATTTTTAGGTTCCCATAAAGTATTCATACAGAATGATTAAAAATGTAAAAATGCAGAACGTTTCGAGTGAAGTGTAGGTTTAGGGGTAGGGTTATAGAATATACAGGTATGTATATTGTTCTTTTTACTGTTATGTTTACATTTGTATTGTTTGCCATATCTTTTCTAGTGTTACATTTTTGTTATAAGCAAAAGAAATATCATGTGAAAAATCACTTCATTTCAGCACCTAGTTTTTGTGTAGTGATGATGAAAAAAGCAGAAAGTGTCTCTACTGTACTCAGTCTGCCCTACTGTACATGCACATCAATGACAGTAAGAACGCCCGAAACACTGATTTTTGAAATGCTCTTCAGGTTTTATTTAATTGTTGCCATTTCAAGAAAAAGGTACCACCATTCAAAAATAATGAACCCCTTATTGGTGATGTTATCAGTGAGACCAGATGATAACAGCAACACCAATAAGGTCCATGATGTTTCTTCTTATAATGGTTAGGTATACTAGGTTTCTTTCAATTATGTTTACAATACCATTCTGCATTTAACAGAACCTTGAAATGGGCTGTTTTGTGTGTGTTTCTACCTTTGTGTTCATTATTCCTGCCTGCTTCATCACTCTAGGGAGGTTAAACGTCTTTTATCCAGCACTATTTACAGCATGAGTGAACAAAAATCACTTTTTTTTTTTTTTTTTTTTTGCAAATGACAAAGTCCCTCCAAATCCCAGACTGTTTTTTGTTGTAATTTGTTTGTCAAAACATATTTTGAAAAGGGTTAATTACAAAGCTTATTGTGTCTTTTACAGGGTCTGGATGATAAATTAGACGATAGATTAGATAATAAATTTGTCTGTTATAATGTGGACAGTAGTAATGTTTGTTCCGTAAGTGTTACGAATCTGGTCGGTGTTTTGCGGTCCGCTCACCACCAGATGTCGCTCTCACCCTATCATCTCACACAGACTGTTGCACTACACCGCGGACTACATTCCCCATCGCTCAGCGCGCTGATTGAGTCAGCACCCGTGACCAATCAGTGGCGCTATCCACCTTATTTTTCAATGGGGAAGTAAGCTGTTTTCTGGTAATGTGTTAGACTTCCTGTTCGTAATCTGCCATAGAGAAATAATGAGAAGAATACTTAAGTGCCGTAAACGGTAAAACAGTTTGCACTACACACTATTGTGTTCATAATTAAGATAATACATTAAAATAATATGGTAAGACACACCAATTTGCAATATCAAGCAGCAAAACGAGCTGTTTTGTACAGATAAACTTAGCTGGACGTGGATAAGACCGGAAGCCAGACACATTAAATTTACAAACGGCCGCTCACACTCTTACGACAAAAATAAGGTGGATAAAAGCCCCGGTCTTTCCCCATGCAAGCCACGGAGTATTGTTGTTGTGTTTACCATTGTTAGAGTTCCCAGTTCCCAGTTCCCTTGTTCCCTTGTTCCCTTGTTCCTGAGTTTTGTAATCTCGCCTGGCCATTCCGTTTCGCCTGTCTCGCCGCCTGCCTTTTTGGACTCTTGCTCGTTATAAGGATTACTCTTCTGTCTCACGTCTTGGTTTATGTTCGCCGCCGATCGACCCACGCCTGCCTAACGGACTACTCTTGTGCATCGCCTCTACATACCTGTTTGCTACTGTTCTGACCCTGCCTGTTCGACTATGTCTCTGTCTCGTCCTCTTAATAAAAGCTTGCAAATGGATCCGCTCGCCTCTCCTCTCTCACTCAACGTTACAGAATACTCCGACACACAAGGATCCAGCAGCTTCACCCCTGGACATTCAGCAGGTATGGACACAAACAGGATTTTATTCAGACTGAAACAAGGACCATGTACACTCGAACAACATATCATAGCAAAACCATTCTACTCTGCCGGACTGAATTATTATTGAAATCTTTTGTGATGGTGTTAATGAGCCTCTAAAGGCGAGACTAAGACGCGAGGGTCCGCGTTCATCACTAGCTGCATTCATGGACTTTGCCCTATTGTGTGTGGGCTCATCATTTACAGTGGGTGTCGCGGAGGAGGAACGCCACATTTCAGTAATGCCGGTTGCGCAACCCGCACGCGGAATGGCGGCCGCGTCGGAGCGCGTTCACACCATGGCGGGGACAGCGGAGCCCGTGCACAAGATGGCGGCAGCAGCGGCGCCCGTTTGCAAGATGGCGGCCGCGCCGGTGCGCGCTCACAATATGCCGGCAATAATGGAGCTCTGTCACGTCACAGCTGCTACCCCAGAGCCAAACAATGCTAAAGCAGCGTTTCCGGAGTCAGGTCAAGCTTCAGAGTCCAGTCAAGTTGCAGCTGCATTTCCTGAGTCAAGTAAAGTTGCAGCTGCGTTCCCAGAGTCAAGTCAAGTTGCCGCTGTGTTACCCATGTCCAGTCAAGTTAAAGTGGTGTTTCCTGTGTCAAGTCAAGTCAGAGTTGCTCCAGAACCAGGTAACACCATCACGTCTGCCAAGCCTGCGCCAGCTAACGTCACGTCTGCCAGGCCAGCTCCCGCTAACGCCACGTCTGCCAAGCCAGCTCCAGCTAACGCCACGTCTGCCAGGCCAGCTCCGGCTAACGTCACGTCAGCCAGGCCAACGCCCGCTCACGCTATGTCAGCCACAGCCTGCTCAGGCCATCTCAGTCAAGCCACAGCCTGTTCACGTACCGTCAGCCAAGCCGCAGCCTGTTCACGTCATGTCTTCTGCTCCTGAGTCTGCACCCATCATGGCCGCCCTTCCTGATGCGGTTCCCAAGTCAAGTCAGGACACTACAGCACCTCCTGAATCACGTCAAGCCGCAGCTGCTCCAACAAAGGAGCAGTCAAGTCGAGTCATAGCTGTTCCTTCAAGTCCAGGTCAAGTCACAGCTATTCCCTCAGAGCCGAGTCAAGTCACAGCCATGGTTCCTGAGTCAAGCAAGGTCACAGCCGTGGTTCCTGAGTCAAGTAAAGTCCCAGCTGGTCTCTACGAACCAAGTCAAGTCACTATTGATCTCCATGAGCCAAGTGGAGTTCTTGCTGCTGTTCCAGAGTCAAGTCACACTCCGCCTGACGGCCCAGAGTCAAGTCACGCCCAGAGCCTCGCCATGTCTCGTCAGAGCACCCAGTGCCTCGTCACGCTTCGTCTGACCTTTCAGAGCCCCGTCATGTCTCGTCTATCTGTCCAGAGCCTCGCCATGTCTCGTTTGTCTGCCCAGGGCCTCACCATGTCTTGTCTGACCGCCCAGAGCCTCGCCATGTCTCATCTGTTATCCCAAGGTCACGGCCTATTATGATGGCCAGCGTGCTGGACCCACCACTAGTGTCAGTGAGGGCAGCGAACATCCCAGTGGCCTCAACACCATCAAAATCCACCATCAGAGAGGTCCTGCCACCCGCCACTGCTCTTCCCTTAATGGCGGTTGCCATTTGGTGTGTGTGGGCTGCACACTGTGCTCCTGAGGTCACGTCTGTTCACAAGTCCGCCCCGGAGGTCACGTCTGTTAATGAGTCTGCTCCTGAGATCACGTCTGTTCACAAGTCTGCCCCGGAGGTCACGTCTGTTCACAAGTCCGACCCGGAGGTCACGTCTGTTAATGAGTCTGCTCCTGAGATCACATCTGTTCACAAGTCTGCCCCAGAGGTCACGTCTCTTCACAAGTCGGCTCCAGAGGTCCCGTCTGGTCTCAAGTCTGCTCTAGAGGTCCCGTCTGGTCTCGAGTCTGCTCCAGAGGTCCCGTCTGGTCTCAAGTCTGCTCCAGAGGCCTCTTCCGTCAGAGAAGCTGCACCCGTGCCTCCTGAGGTGTCAGCATTCGCTGTCCCTGTTCTCCCCAGGTCCCAGTCTATGACGCGGGTTCCTGCTCCGCCCTGGAGGCCCCCTGCGCCTCCTGCTCTGCCCTGGAGGGCTTCTGCGCCTCCTGCTCCGCCCTGGAAGGCTCCTGCGCCTCCGGCTCCGCCCTGGAGGGCTTCTGCCCTGCCGGTTCTGCCTCAGTCCCCGGCCCCCCCACTGTTCCCCAGGACTGTTTTTCGGTTGGAGCGTCTGGAAGCCGCTCCTTGGGGGGGGGCTATGTTATGAATCTGGTTGGTGTTCTGCGGTCCGCTCACCACCAGATGTCGCTCTCACCCTATCATCTCACACAGACTGTTGCACTACACCCCGGACTACATTCCCCATCACTCAGCACGCTGATTGAGTCAGCACCCGTGACCAATCAGTGGCGCTATAAAAGCCCCGGTCTTTCCCCATGCAAGCCACGGAGTATTGTTGTTGTGTTTACCATTGTTAGAGTTCCCAGTTCCCAGTTCCCTTGTTCCTGAGTTCCCTAGTTTCCTGAGTTTTGTAATCTCGCCTGGCCATTCCATTTCACCTGTCTCGCCGCCTGCCTTTTTGGACTCTTGCTTGTTATAAGGATTACTCTTCTGTCTCACGTCTCGGTTTATGTTCGCCGCCGATCGTCCCATGCCTGCCTAACGGACTACTCTTGTGCATCGCCTCTACATACCTGTTTGCTACTGTTCTGACCCTGCCTGTTCGACTATGTCTCTGTCTCATCCTCTTAATAAAAGCTCGCAAATGGATCCGCTCGCCTCTCGTCTCTCAAATCATTATAAAAAAAAACTAATTTTATGTGAAATACATATAATCATTTCATTATTTATTGTGTTAAAATTAATTTCTATCAAACTTTATACGTATCTGTGTAAGTTCCTCTATGAACAACAATTTTACCCCAGTATGCATAATTTGAAATGTGATGGAATTGTGAAAGATGTTGGAGATGTCAAGAAAATGACTTAGAAAATGAAGTGATGTATGTATGTTTACAGTTGGACATTAAAGTAAAAAGACTGGCAATATATTTTCTAAAAGCTCACAGGGCCAAAAATGCCCATATGTTTTGGAAGCAGAGCAGGTGTAAATGAAGTGTTATTGTTTGGGGGTACGGTTAAGCTGCAGCATTTGTGTCTATTAAAAGCACTGCTGCTCTTATCCTCACTGCTTTATATGTCAGGATGATGTCAAGTAGCAGAATGCAAAATGTCATATCCATCTACACATTTATAGTGCCTAATACAAAATATTCACATGAGAGATGTGTTTGATAGTGGCATGAACAGACAGAAAAGGTATGACAATATGAAGTGGGGAGGGGATTTGTCTCCTGTGAAGTTTAGTGGACCCACTGGAGTCACAGCGTTCTTTCCTTTTTTAGAAATGTGAGTAATATTGGGGAGGTGCAGCAAATTTAGGGAGATAGGGCTGAGTATATAACATTTAGGGCTCCGAAACGTACCAGTTAGCAGGAGTCGAGGTTTATTTGTTACCCATTCACTTGTGATTACACCACCATGGCTTCACAAAAGCCAGTGTCCAAAAAAGAAGGAAAGCCAGCCCCAGCTCCAAAAGACGAACCAGCGTCTGGAGCAGCAGAAGCAACAGCGGCAGCACTGGAAAAGGCTGCTCCTGAAAAAGCCAGCCCTGCACCTGGACCAGCCCCAGTGGCAGCAGCCCCAGAACCAGCTTCTCCTCCAAATCCAGCTTTTAAATATGATCCGGCTGCTGCAGTAAGTCTTTGTGTCATGTTATGGTATTTCATTTTATGTCTGATGGCCTGGATTGATGGGCCCACAATAATGTTTGACATCTATATTTAAATGTGTACGTTTTTTAAAGTAAAAAGACTAAATTATAGATTCTAAATCTAGATTTTCATTGGGTAATCAAAATTTGGGTTGATCATTTGAAACGAGGCACAATTATAAAACGTTTTTAAAAAAGTTTTTAAAATAATTTACAATAGTGACCCTATAAAAAAGTAATAGATTTAAAATGCATTTATTTTATACTAAGTATAGTTCAAATCTATTGTAATTAAGTGTAATTAAACTTTATTTGGAGTAAGACTTGTGCACAATGCACACTTCTTAATTTTAAGCCTAAAATATGTCAGTATTGATGAGGATTGTATGATCTTTAAATGTTTTGCATTTAAAGAACGATATTATTAAAAGTGTACATAAAGTATACTTGCAATAGTTCCACTTTAGTACAGTCAAATATACTTAAGTATATCTTTAGTTGGACTTCAACACTACTTCCACACAATTAAAGTGCATTATGTACAAAATTAGTTGTTCCAATTTAGCAGATTTTAAATATACCAGTTTAGTATACTAAAAGTACAACTGCAGGGTATTTTTATTAAGCACATAATATGTAAATATATTTGTAGCATGAAATAAATGTATTTTATATACATTTTAGTAAATTTCTTTTTCACTAGGGGATGCACTGAAAAATAAATAAGTACACTTCACTAAAACTAAAATAAATATTACATTATAATGTACAGCAAGATTAATAAAATGAAAATTCTGTCATTAATTACTTATCCTCATGCCGTTCCACACCCATAAGACCTTCATTTACTTTCAGAACACAAATTAAGATTTTTTCAAATTTTAATGAAATGAGAGCTTTCCTGACCCTGCATAGACAGCAATGCAACTACCATGTTCAAGGTTCAGAAAGGTAGAAAGGACATCGATACGCACAAAAGTATTTTTGTAGTTTTATAAAATTAAGGTTGAACCACTATTTTAATGATGTCCTTACTACCTTTCTGGGCCTTGAATGTGTCAGCTGTGTTGCTGTCTATGCACGGTCAGAAAGCTTTTAGATTTAATCAAATATATCTTAATTTGTGTTCCAAAGATGAACAAAGGTCTTACGAGTTTGAAGGGACGTGAAGGTGAATAATTAATGACAGAATTTTCATTGTTAGGTGAACTATCCCTTTAAATCACTATTCAAGTTAGTGCTAAATGATCTTTAAAATGGTTCAAACAATTAAATATCCAATACTGTTCCATAATTGTTCAATATCAGGCAATACAGAATGGTGGTCAGTAACCAGAATGGTGTAGACACAGCACAAATCATCAGTGCAAAAGCCAATGTGTTCAATAAATATATAATTAATCCCATGCTTTTATTGGTGGATCATTTCTATGTGATAAAACACACATTTTGCTAAGCAGCTGTGCAATTATGCATGTGCTGTACAATATACACTGCTTCATGGCTGGATTCCAGTAGAATTTTTATATGGATCTACACACACCTGCTACTGAGCTATGTGGTCGTCCCACTTACCACTGTATTCATACACTTCCTAAGTTAGACTCCCCAGGGAGATGGATATGGATGATATGATCTCATAAACAGACTGTGTACTTTGAGGGGAGATTATTCCTGGTGCCAGGAAAAATGATGGCAGAACAACTGCCAGACTGTTATTTAACATATGACGCTAACATCTGTGCATGGTAGATCATGAATGATCAAAAAAATGCAAGAATGTATTTCATGCACAAGTCAGAATTTACTCATGACTATATTAAACTTATATAGTGTTAATATTGGTGCAAATTCCAAATAATAAACTTTCACAAAAATAAACACTCTTATTCTGGTTTCAGGGTAATCTCAGTGCTCAACAGCTTGAAGGTAAGGAACAACCTCAAAAGGTCATCTGATCAACTTAACTGAAAAGGAACTAACTTTTTATGTCATTTTGCATTTATACAGAGTTCAAAGAAGCTTTCATGCTGTTTGCCAGGGCTCCCTCAGGGGAGACGAAGATTTCACTAGCTCAGTGCGGAGATGTAATGAGAGCTTTGGGTCAAAACCCAACCAATGCTGAAGTGTTGAACGTTCTTGGAAAACCAAGACCTGAAGGTAGACTCACAATTGAGAAAAAAAAAAACAGTTGCATGGCATTTAGTAGAGACTCCAAAATGTGAAATAGGTGTGTCAAACAAAGGAGACATGCAAAATTTTACATGGTTGTGAACCACTTGTCTATAAAAAACTCTTGCTTGCTTTCCTGGATCCCATTGGATCCTTCAGGAGCAAACCGAGGGAAAGACTCAACACATTTGTCACAGAGATTACTGAGGTGTTGATTGTCACAAATGTCAAAGATGTCAATAGCAGTCTAGTTCTTTGTGACATTTGCACGTCATTCTCTGAATACTAAGACCCAGTTAATCCTCATCATAATGGCTCACTAAGTCAAAGTGCCATTCCAAACACAGGAATGTATTAGGAGACCTCAACACAATATATAATCAAAAAAAAAATGCTCATGGTGACAAAGGACACTAACTAAATAGAACATACTTTTTGCATTTGTGCTATTAAGGGATAGTTCACACTCATCCTCATATTGTTCCAAGCCAGTATGACTTTATTTCTTCTGTGGAACCCATAAGAATATCTTATGGATCTTATATCCATCTAAAGAATGTTCATCTCAGAATGTCAAAAAATTCAAGCATTTACTAACTGCTGTATTTAAATTGTCTCATTCAGAAATGGAGTCCAAGCTGATCGACTTTGAGACTTTCCTGCCTATGTTTCAACAAGTTTCCAAGTCTACTGAAAGGGGCACGTTTGAGGATTTTGTGGAAGGCCTTCGGGTCTTTGACAAGGAAGGCAATGGAACAGTCATGGGGGCTGAACTCCGCCATGTGCTTGCTACCTTGGGTATGAAAATATAGAGGGAAAATGTGGCAAATCCAAAAAATACTGTATGTTTGACCATTGTTTGTGGTCAAACGCTAAAGGATTAATTCACTTCCAGAATAATTTTTTCACTCCCATGTCATCCAAGATGTTCATGTCTTTCTTTCTTCAGTCGAAAAGAAATTAAGGTTTTTGAGGAAAACTTTCCAGGATTTTTCTCAATGTAGTGGACTTCAGCGGGAGCCAACGGTTTGAAGGTCTAAACTGCAGTTTCAATGTAGCTTTAAAGGGCTCTACACAATCCCAGGTGAGGAAAAGTAAAACAATTGGTCATTTTCTAAAAAAAAAAAAAAAATCTACTTTTTTAAACCAAAAATTCTCATCTCGCATTAGCTCCGCAACTTCACACATTCCGTAGTCACATTGGAAAAATAATGCACGGTAATGCTACTAAAAGGTAGTATAAGTAACAAAATTGTCCAACATCTTTGTTTGACCTTTTTTTTGTAAAGGCGCCTACTTGACTACATAATGCATGAAGTCGTGGACGCAGAGCTAGTGCAAGATGAGCATTTGTGGTTAAGCAGTATACAAAGTTTTATTTTTTTGGTAAAATGACAAATCATTTCGCTAGATAAGACCCTTATTCCTCAGCCCGGACTGTGTAGAGCTGCATTGAAACCTCAGTTTGGACCTTCAACCCATTGGCCACCATTGAAATCCACTATATGGAGAGTCTTTCAGTCTTTTGACTGAAAGATATGAGCATTTTGAATGACATGGGGTAAGTAAATTATCAGGAAATTTTTATTCTGGAAGTGAACTAATCCTTTAAAAACAATGAAACCTTCAAATGTATTATATTGTAAAATAAATAATTAAAAAGGGATTTTCATTTTTCTCATTGGCTTAATTTCAGGTGAGAGATTGTCTGAGGGTGAAGTGGATCAATTGCTGGCAGGGCAGGAAGACACCAATGGTTGTATTAACTATGAAGGTAAGAACAGTTACTCAAGACATCCCTCTACTGACAAAATGAATGACATGAAGTTTCTCATTGAAATTAATCTTGATGTTTTTTATCCAAGCTTTTATAAAACATGTCATGACTGGCTGAGTGATCTTGTCTGGTAAGTTTATCTAAATTTTTTTTAGTCAGCCAAATCTCTATTATTTATTAGTACCACTTACAAATGGTAGAAATGTTTAAGCAACTGATTTTTGTTCAGTTTGACAATTTAATATACATTTCATTCTGCCAGTTCATGACCTCATGAATTCCTGCATGATTGCAAACCTCTGGTTGGGAAGTCCTGATCAGAAGTATAATAAGTTTTGCTAGTAAATTTCAAATTTTAATTTACATTGTATCTTTTCTGTTGGTCTAGGTACAGTAGCAGCCTCACATGCATGTCAGCGGTGGTTAGCTGAAGGTCATGTGTGAGAGTTCATCAACGAATCATGAACAATGAATTTTTTTGTAAAATATTATATAACTGATTAAAATGAATCTGTTCTTCAACCTCCACTTTGAAGCTCTTTTATATTAAGCAAATTATCGGTGCAACACGAGGAGGTAAAGTGCAAATTCTCTCTGTAGAAGTCAGGATGCAGTCTGCAGTAAGCAACTTTAGTCTGTCTCAAGAGAGAATCAACACAGCTGTCAGCGGATAAAACTTTGGCTTTAGTTGGGATAGACCCCCGAGTTTGGTCTAATCCCCAAATGTCAGGAACTTCTACCAGGCACATATGATAAACCCAAACCCTTTGTCATTGGACTTCTCTCAAAGGACTTTACTAAGAAAAACCTTTTGCTGTAGCCAAGTGTTACATTCACTGGAAGGGTGCAACATTGAGCTGTGTTAATTTACAACATCTCACACTGAACAAATGGGTTGAGCGTCCAGTCAAATAATTGTTGGAAAGACATGAGTCAAGTACGAAGCTATTTGTGAGTGTGGGAAAACTACAATGCCAAATAACAGGTTAGGTTATTACACAAAAACGTGCAGGAGATCTACAAGTTTTCCAAACTGTAAGGAAAAATGAAATGACTTAATTAAGGCCAGACTTATTTAAAGTCATGGTTTTTAAATGGCAATCTCTGTATGGCTGTAAGCGCCAAAAAACACCTTAAAATCTACATGAAAACAAAGATACAGTTAACTGCCCAAACACTGAACTTGTGACATTATAGGGTAAGTTGTCATAATGGGAACCTGACAATTAATAAAAACTGCAAAATTGTCTAAGAAAAATTGTCTTATCTAAAAAAAAATACAGCAGAAAACATGTGACAATTCATCTTTAAGTTTTCTGTCCCTCAGTTTTATTCATTACAACCAGGAGAGCTCGCAAAGTTCAACATATATGCACAATATTTATATTTTTACTTGTATAAATAGAATACTTTTTCATTGGTTCACTTAACTCTTAAATTATTTTCCTGTTCATTTGTATCTCTTAACAACTCTTTCTGGCCATTAAGCACGTAAATAATCCCTCACAAATAAATTATTTTTTCTTATTCTTATTGATTTTTCCCCTACAGTACTGAATCAGCATAAGATTAAATATTACAATTTTTACATATGAGCAATATATAAATGTGAGACATCAATAGTAGTAAGAAAACTCTAAACTTTTCTAGATAAATTTTATTCTATTAATTTCAGTGTAGGACAATTTGTTTTATTGTGTTCGATTCATTTACAGATAGAAAAATCATGCATATCACATAAATTTATGTATTTGTAATTTATTTCATACAGTTCATTTTAAATAATTATTGTTTGAACACACAAAAAATGTGGATGTGTTTTTAAGGTTTTCCTTGTTCATTAAACAATTAAATTAAAATAAACAATTAAAATTTAAAGTATGTATTATTTTGTTTGTTTGTTTGTTTTAATTGTAAATTGGGATATTACATTTTGAACATTTTGGAATGAAGTGTCAGACTCTTTCGTCTTGCTAGGATCGATTAGTCAGCATTTTATGTTTTATGTTATTTATATATTTTATGTTAAATGTTTTTTTTTTTTTTTAAAAATAATAATAATAATAATTTTTGCATAACTGACAGAATTGATTGCAGCTTGATTGCAAATTATGTAAACAAATGCATACACATATACATAAATTCTTTACACATTATAAGGTTCGGATTTCATCAACTACATACGAAATGAAAGTTTAAGTGATTATTTCCCTCTTTAGACTCCGTAGATAGTTTGTGATAAATAATATGTTATCATTTATTCTCATGTTTTAATAACGTTTCAGTGCTATCACATTAAAATAAACTATGGTGCTGCTCCGCATCGGTGTCCTGATCATCATGTCGGTGTTTACTTTGTAATTATGACTGACTGAGAGTATTATCATCGCTTAATTGCTGATTATAGGTAGCTTTTTTATGAGCATAACTGAATATAGTCTATATATATCGTGTTATTCTCCTGGCAATAAAATATTTACACATCCAAAGAAAACCTGCAGACAATGTGAAAACGTAAACAGAGGAAAGAATGAAAGAAAGAAAGAAAGAAAGAAAGAAAGAGAAAAAAAGAAAGAAAGAAAGAAAGAAAGAAAGAAAGAAAGAAAGAAAGAAAGTTCAGGCTGCGTTTTAAAATGTGGGCAATATTTTAAAATGAATATTTTTAATCTTGCATTATTACAAACTTTGCTTTTACTGCTTCAAAAATATCTATAATATCTATAATAATATATCTATTTTTTAAAACATTGCAGAGTGTTGAAGAAGACTTTTCTGCCAGTACTCGAGGTAATGAATTCAAATCAATCAATAAAATGTATATAGACAACACTGAAACTATACAGTAATGTCTGACTGACCTTCAATACGCTGCAGCTACTCCATCTTCCACAAACTCTGATACCTTCAGACCTTTCATACCTTTCGTTTAGTCCATCAAGGAGCGAGGGATACAAATGTAAAAATGTTGTTTTTGTAATATGTAACCTTTAAATAAACGCGCTGATCTCTCTCAACTTGCTTTAAGTAGGCTATATGCCTAGAATTATTCCTATATTTAACCCAATACTCTAGATTTTACACAAAATTGCGAGTATTTCGAGGGTTGCAAAAGCATGCTAATTTTTATACAAAAAACAAGATGTTCATATCGCAGTTGTTTACTGTCCGTCGGAAATCTCCCAAAATAAAGAGAAAGTAGCCTGAAATGTAAAAAAAGGCATATATATATATATATATATATATATATATATATATATATATATATATATATATATATGTATGTATGTATGTATGTATGTATGTGTGTGTGTTTCATATATTCATACCTATAGACTACGCATATTAAAAACTTGCGTAAACAATTTATGTAGCTTGCTATCTACAATAATCTGATATAACTGTAAATTCAAGCCATCGTTTGTTTGTTTGTTTATTTATTTATTTTATTATAATGGGTTACATGGAAATAGATTATAGTAGTTAAAAAAATAGATAATAGATTAAAAAAATTCTAACCGGCATGCATTGCATCAAGGCGATCGCCGATTGGTCTGCGTAGTACATAAATAGGACCTATCGTCTTCCTGTGCTAATTTGGCTTATGTTAGATGTCTACAAGGCTTGATTTTTTCCCCCTTGAACTTGATCTGGGTTGATGACGTGCCATTGTTAGGCACGGTCCTGTAATGTCATGGAGCGTGAGATTTAAAATGTTAATGATAGCTTTGTTGATAAATTGGGAGTTTGTTATATTGACATTAGCCCATCTTAACGAAAACAATGCAAAAGTTGATACAAATCTATCAAGTGGGTCGCTCAAAGCACAACAGTCTCCCGCAAACTCGGAGAGGTTGTATTTGAAAACCGCCGATGGTCGTAAAGATGATTGTGAACGATATCTCAGCACTTCAAGGTCTTCAAGCGATCCAGCAGAAAACTCAATGGTCGAATCCACGTTCAAGTGCCATGCATGTGCGGACCATGGTTGGGACAAAAAATGGTGGAATGCAGGCCAAAATGGACGGGATCCCACACAAAATGAGGAATCTGAGGAACTTCCCCGAGGACATGTGACCTGGCAATACTTAAGCAGTTGAGCTGCTTATAATACTTAAGTACCTTAGTCAACTTAAAATGCTATTTTTCTGATATTCCTATAAAATTCGCTTTTTCGTTCATCAAGGACATCAACAGAATTTGGATGGAGTCGTGGTGTCTGACGTCTATCAGCCAGCGTTTTATTGTGGCAGTGAAGTCCTTTGGATAAAGTTTGCCATGACCCGCCACTCAAATCCACGCCTGATTATCCGTAAGTACTTGCAAATGTTTACTTTAAGTTATAAAGAGACGAAAGGAAATAGATTTGACATTCACTCGCCACGAATAAAAAGTAACAAGATACAGTAACGTTATGCTATAATGCGACGCCATAAGTTTATTGCTTTCATAAGTTATATAAGCCTGATAATTGAGACCGTAAAATATATTGTATAATGTTATATATATATATAGTATTTATAAGTGAAATATCTATTCTAAGTTCCTATGTTGACTCCCCAAAGACTGTGTGTATGGTGCGCTTCTATGTGTGGTTTTTGATTTTTGGTTGACCTGTAAGTATAATAATCATAATAATAATAATAATAATAATAATAATAAAAATTGCAGGTAGAGCAAAATTGACTATATACATTTTTAAGATGCTGTTTTTTTTATTTTGCTGCATAATGACTGCAAGAGATTTAAACAAGCATTATTCTACCTGTTATCATCATCTTCATCAATTAATTGTTTAACGGGATTTTAAATTTAATTTTAAGTGTGACTAAGTAACTTTTAGTTTCAACAAATTTAAGGTTATTGAAAGTCTTAAATATTTAAAATAGTATGACAAAATTCTATATTATTTCATTTTAAAAGGTCTTAATTTAGAAAAGCGGGAATTGTAATACAGCCTTATCGATTATTAAACTTCAAAAGGATACAAAGAAATAAAATAAATGCTAGCACTGTACGCTCGTTGTCAAAACGCGGCGCTGTCGCGCGTTTTACAGGCTTGCGTTTTAAGCATTTCAAAATAAGTCCTGAAGCGTTTCGTGCTTATTAAATTCCTGCATAATACATAGTATTTTCAATGTTTCCTGTTGGCATTTTGGTTGCACTATAAACCGCATCAGGAATTCAATTCATTACAGGCTTTTATTGCCTTTCTTTATTGCAAAAGAAAATCTTTAGTGTTGCAAAGCCATTAATGTAGTTTTTAATTTTAACCACAGCGGCCATCTTTGTGTCATAGCCTAAAACAAATATTGGTAAAGCCTTTGTGTAATGCATTATAATTAATCATAATGTGTGTTGTAATACATTATATTTTTGTTGTAAATATTTATAACCATTTAAAATGCATAGTAGCAATGAATTGATAAGTGGTACAATATATTAAAGAAGTCTACTTCCAAAACAAAGATTCACATATAATGTACTCGCCCTCTTATCATCCAAGATGTTCACGTCTTTCTTTCTTCAGTCGTAAAGAAATTGTTTTTTGAGGGAAAACATTTCAGGATTTTTCTCCATATAATGGACTGATATGGTGCCCCGACTTTGAGCTTCCAGATGGCAGTTTAAATGCGGCTTCAAACGATCCCAAATGCGGTTGTAAACGATCCCAGCCGAGGAAGAAGCGTCTTATCTAGCGAAACGATCGGTTATTTTCATTTAAAAAATACAATTTAAATACTTTTTAATCTGAAATGCTTGTCTTGCTTTTCTCTCCCTGTACTGTTTATTCTGACTCAAGACAAGTCAGGTTATGTCGAAAAACTCAGATCGTATTTTTTCCCTCAACTTCAAAAATCATTTCAAAATAATCCTACATCGCTGCAAAAGTTCCAACCCAGTCTTTGCAAAGTGAGCATGCAAATAAGATCGAACACCCTTAACAAAAATGGTAAAACAGCGATATAGGACGATTTTGAAGTTGAGGGAGAACATGAGATGGGACATCGACATACCCTAACTGTCATGAACCGGAACAAAGACAGTCCAGGCGGAGTAAGACAAGACGAGCGTTGGCATTAAAAATTATATAAATTGTATTATTTTTATTAAAATAACCGATAGTTACGCTAGATAAGACCCTTCTTTCTTGGCTTGAAGATCGTTTTAAACTTCCCCTAACTGATTATATCTTGTGGGCCATCAGATAATGTTTTGGAGCACATCATTTAAGGCTGGTTTGCCATTCTTGTACCTTTTGTCTTTTTGTCTGATTTTAATACTTTTTTTTTTTTTCTTCAGATCAAAGTTTGTAATGTTGGTTGTAATGTAATGAATTTTTAAATTATGTTTGCAGAGACAAAACAGGCTGATTCACTCTCACAAAAACCGTGCAGATGCATCAAAAGAAGACATGGGCCATCAATGGTGCTGAGAATCCTTTTCAAAGACTGCTATGCTCAAAACTGGGTAATTTTTTTTTTTTTTTATAAAGCAGTTCTGTAGATGCCATATTATAAATATTTATCATTTATTTTTTTTAATATTTTCAACAAAATCTGTTTTTAGGGTAACAAGGAAGTTTTGAGCTCTAAACTCACAAGTTGTTTTATAGTACAATGATCCCTTAAATGTCCAAAACAAAACATGACAAATTGCACTGTCATTATTTACTGAACAAAAATAAAGGCAAAATGAAAAAGCCATGTGTGACAAAGTTAGGACACCCTTACTGTTTACATTGGAATTAAGAGGGTAAATAACAGTCAGGCACTGCTAATCAAATACTTTTTGATTAACTGATCATCAGTAAGTCTGAGCGCCTCTATAAAAGCATAAGCTTTGGCAGTTCGCTGGTCTGGAGACTTCAGGTGTGTGTTAAAACAATGCCAAGTAGGTAAGACAACAGCAATCATCTTAGAGAAGCAATTGTTGCTGCCATCCATCTGAGAAGAGTAATACGGCCATTTCCAAACAATTTGAAGTTTATTCACAAGTGGAAGACATTTAAAACAGACACCTCTCCTTCCAAGAGTGGACGTCCCAGAAAATTCACCCCAAGATCAGACCGTGCAAAGCTCAGAGAATTGGCAGACAAACCAAGAACTACACCTCAGACTCTACAGGTCTCAGTTAACATGTTAAATGATAAAGTTCATGACAATACCATTAGAAAAATATGGGACAAAAATGACTTGTTTGGAAGGCTTGGCAGAAGAAAGCCTCTTCTATCTAAAAAAAAAAAAAAAAAAAAAAAGCATTGCGGCAAAATTTAGGTCTGCAGTGGAGATGTTTGGCCATAAATCACAGCGCCAAGTTTGGTAAAAGCCTAAAGAGCATATCGGCACAAACACCTCATACCAAAAGACAAGCATACTGGAGGAGGGCTGATAATTTTGGGCTTGTTTTGTAGCCACAGGACCTGGGCACCACAGTCACTGAGTTGGCCATGAACTCCTCTCGATATCAAAGTACTCTAGAGTCAAATATGAGGGCATCTGTCCGACATCTAAAGTTGGGCCAAAATTGGGTCATGCAACAGGACAATGATTCCAAGCACACCAGCAAATCTACAACAGAATGGCTGAAAAGAAAAGAATCAAGGTGTTGCAATAGCCCAGTCTAAGTCCAGAGCTCATCCTGACTCAAATGCTGTGGTGAGAGCTGTGCATAAGCAAATGCCCACAAACCTCAATAAACTGGAGCAAGGTTGGAAAGAAGAGTGGTCCAAATTCCTCCAGAATGATGTAAGAGACTGATGAAGTCACACAGAAAATGAATGCTTCAAGTTATTGCTGCTAAAAGTGGATCTACAGGCAGTTGACTCATAGGGTGTCCTAACTTTGTCACACATGGTCTTTCCCTCTTGGCTGTATTTTTCTTAAATAATGACACTGTGCAATATGTCATGTGGTGATGTTTATCTGAGGTCCTGCCAAGGACCAGATAATTTTTTATTATGTCCTGATACAGAAAACCATAAAATTCAATAGGGTGTCCTAACTTTTTCACATGACTGTATATGGTTTGCATGTATGGTAATTTCAAATAGACAGTTAAAGATGGATATTAAGTAGTTGTGCACAGGTAATGGATTCTTGATCTCTTTGTTTGTTCATGCTCACACACAGTGCATATTTTCCCGATATCCGGTTGTGCAATTGGCATTTTGTACGTTACCTGCCTCAGAACAAAACTGAAACTGTCTGTTTAATTCCTCAGACTCAAGGGAGAAAGATGTACTTCTCTGTAAGGGTTTTTTACTTTGACCGACTTCTAATGAGGAATTTCTCTGGCACTGCGACCTGTCATGCTGCACTCCTGCCACATGGTGTATCTTCTACAAGAGAATCACCCGAAGTTATCTGTGGAAAGCCTTATGTGGTTGTAAAATTGCCAGCCAAGAAGATTAAAAACGTTAAAGTTTTGGGTGAGTAATTGTTACACCAATAGTTACACCAATGATTTGGAGTGTAGCAATTTTAGTCTGTATTCATGAATATATTTGTTTTTGTAACATGGTCTGAGTACTTGATTCTGATTGGCTGGCAGGTATGCATTAAAAATCTTTAATGCACAGATGTTTTCAAATTGGTTTAATTACCATTTTATATTAATGCGCTGCTTTTATTGACGCGCACACACACAGATTTAAAAACTGAGCATGATTTTGTATGCATTATCATAAGTACAAAAACAACACCTTATATCTGAGAAAATAAAATATTAAGCATGTTACAAACATCTATGTTTGAGCAGATATTTGCAAGCAGAGTATTTTACAGTAAACGCTGGTCTAAACATTCTTAGACTGTAACATTCAGCATGTTACACTGGAAAAAAAAAAACACTCATGCATGTCTTCATATAAACTTTTATATTGTATTGATTTATAGTATATAGAGCATAAAACATTCTTACGTTGTACAACATTTAGATGCAATGAAAGGCTGCACTAAATTTTATACATTTTAGTCTGGAAAAATAGTTGGGGAAAGTCCAACTGGTAAAATGTGTACAAGTTTGTCACAATAACACTAAGTAAAGATAAATGACACTCATCAGTGGGAATTTCCTCTGCTGGATCAAGCCATGCATTGCATCATATTCTTCTTCTGATAAAAATTATTCCCCTCAGCATATCTTCCAAAAACAAAAAGTAGCCTAGATGAATCTACATGCTTTTTGTTTACAGAGGTGATATAGGCGCTTACATGTTCGTGCATCTCATATGGATAATTATCATATGAAGCGTGCACTACTCGTGAGCATGATCGCCGCATTACAGAGAATGAGCTCAGAAGGGAAAGACTAATGCTATCTCATGACCAAGTCGTACGTTTTTATTTTTATTTATTTTTTTATTTTTTAAACAAGGTGGTGAATTCGTACGACCTCGTTTTTGTACAGTTTTAGTGACTGGTAGATTTAGGGATGGGGTTGGGTATAGGTCATTCGTACAAATTCATACGTATTGTGCAACTTGTAAAATACATAAGTTTTTCGTTAAAAATACATACGAATTTGCACGAATTAGCCACCTCATAAAATATGTATGAATTGCTGTAAGATCGGGCTGGAAAGACTGTAAATCATGTTGGTTTCATGCAGGTTACTTTATTAGAGAATACTTTAGTAAGATTTTCTTTTAAATAAAGTAGACACTTCAAGCTTTCCATAGATATATTTATCATGTCTTGTGTCAGGTATTCGTTGAGTTTAGGTTAATTTTAGTGACGCATTTTGGAAAGATATTCGTAAAGAGTGAGATGGCTGAAACCGAACCCCGTTTATTTTCTTTATTTTACAAAAGCACAATGTTTTTATGATATTGTGAGTATACACAAATGAAAGTAGACCCTTTACAGATTCAATTAATGTATCGGGTGGTTCTTTGCCTCCACATCGTTCATTAAATTCATTAAATACACAGCTAGCCATGCATTTACCCTTACATAACATTTAATCTACATTTGTATATAACTTTTGTCTATGAATCAGAATTTACGTCATAATGCCCAGAACAATTCTAAACTGAAAACTGTTTTAAAAAACATTTACAAACTGTAAAAGATGCTTCTTATCTACTTGTTTTCTCAAGGAATGTCCAGGCAATTGCCTCGTCCAGTCCTTTGGAGAAGTCACCATACTGTGTTTGTCAAATTAAAACTCTCAACAATCAAGGTATGACCCTGTTTTACTGTCCAATTGAGTTTTAAAACTGTTTGCATTGTTGTTGTCTCTGCTTGGATTTTTGCACTATATTTATTTTGTCACCCCTCTAAAGGATGATGTTCTCCAGCTGGATTATCTTGATGTGACTGGGAAATCACAGACAATCACTGTATCCTGTGTTCAGCACACATTTAAAAAGAGCATCCGAAAACGAAGACAAGGCCCATTTGATTTTATTTGGAAATATGAGCCAATACCGACACTCCCCTTTAAACCAGAGTTGGCAGCAATCACTGCCCCCAACAGAATTTCTGCTCCTTTAGAGTCTAGTGCTCCTAATATTGTTGCTACTGTACCATTTGACATTCCGCTTGATGCAATGGTAGATGAAGGTATAGATTTTGATTTTGGTCATTTTGATTTGTGGGGAGACGATGTCAACCCCACATTTTCTTTTGAGCAACTTGAGCAAACTCTTGGTACAGCTCCAACACCACCAAGCACAGAAAGACAATCAAGCAGAATCACCAAAACTCCATCTGCTTCTGGTGATGCTGATGTAGAGCTCGGGACAGATTTTGATATATGGGACTTAGATGTCATACCCACTATACATACAACTAATAGTGTTGACACCGACGTAGAGTTTGGGACGGATCTTTGGGACTTTGTCATACCCACTGTTCCTTTTGGAGAACTTGAGCAAACTCTTAAAACAACCCAAAGGACACTTCCATCAACTATGCCTACACATCCAGATCCCACTGCAAGAACAAACACCGTTAACTTCAGGCCACCTGAAAGGACTCTTGGTATAACCCAGAAAGCAGAAATCTCAGGTGCTGCTACACCACCAAGTAGAATAACCAGAAGTGCAACTACTAATGTTGATGTGGATATAGAGTTCGGGACAGATTTTGGTCTTGCATTCCCCAATGCATGGACAGATACGGTTCCCTTCAGGCCACCTGAAGTAACTCTTGGTACAACCAAAAAAACAGAAACCTCAAGTGTGACTACACAGCCCAGTAGGATCACCAAAACTGCAACTGTTGATGTAGAATTTGGGACAGATTTTGGTCTTTGGGATGTTGATGTCATACCCACTGTTCCTTTTGGGGTATTCGAAGAAACTCCTAAAACAACTCTTAGAACAGAAACCTCAAGTGCTGCAACACAACCAAGTAGAATCTCAAAAACTGCAGCTGCTTCTGTTGATGCTGATGTAGAGTTTGGGACAGATTTTGGTGTTTGGAACGTTGATGTCATACCCACTGTTCCTTTTGGGGAATTTGAAGGAACTCCTAAAACAACCCTCAGAACATTGCCATCCAGCAGACCTACATATGCAAACCCCAATACAAGGACATCCCAAAAAGCAGAAACCTTAATTGCTGCTACACAAGCAAGCGGAATTACCAAAACTTCAACTGCTGCTGTTGATGCAGGTGTAGAGTTTGGGACAGATTTTGATCTTTGGGACTTTGCGGTCATACCCACTGCATCTTTTATGGAATTTGAAGAAACTCCTAAAACAACCCTTAGAACTCTTCCATCCAGCAGACCTACATATCCAGACCCCACTACATGGACAAATATAGTTCCCTTCAGGCCACCTGATATGACTCTTGGTACAACCATAAAAGCAGAAACCTCAAGTGCAGCTTCACAACCCAGTAGAATCACCAAAACTGCTGCTCTTGAGGCAGACATGGAGATTGGGATGGATTTTGGTCTTTGGGACTTTGATGTCATACCCACTGTTCCTTTTAGGGAAATTGAAGAAACTCCTAAAACAGCCCTTGGAACTGTTCCATCCAGTGGACCTACATATCCAGAGAATGGGACAGATTTTGATCTTTGGGACTTTGATGTCATACCCACTGTTCCTTCTAAGGAATTTGAAGAAACTCCTAAAACAACTCTTGGAACTGTTCCATCCGATAGACCTACATATCCAGACCCCACTACATGGACAAATATAGTTCCCTTCAGGCCACCTGATATGACTCTTGGTACAACCATAAAAGCAGAAACCTCAAGCGCAGCTACACAACCAAGTGGAATCACCAAAAGTGCAACTGCTAGTGTTGATGCAGATATAGAGATTGGGACAGATTTTGGCCTTTGGGATTTTGATGCCATACCCACTGCTCCTTTTAGGGAATTTGAAGAAACTCTTAAAACAACCCAAATAACACTTCGATCAAGCACTACAACACATTCAGATCATACTACATTCGGAAGCAGAGAATTCGACTTAGAATGGGGGTTTTCAAATATCCCTATTAGTCTGACTTCTAAAGAAACGACACCCTCAGTTAGTTCAACAGGAGTTGTTTTGGGAACATCCACACTTGCAATGACAACTGCTGGAGCAACAACCTCACCTGAAATGACACCTGGCTTCACGTCTTCTGAAACCACAATACTTCTGAAACCTACCACTTCTGCAGAAATAACTTTTCCAGGTACCACTTCAGCAGAAATTTCTTCTGTTAAAACAACTTCTGTAGAAAGTACAACTCTGAGCACAACATATGCAAAAACTACTACCTTTGCTACCACCTCAGCAGAAGTCACTTTTGCAGAAACTACCGCCCTTGAACAAACCACTATAGGAAGTACTAATGTGGGCACCACTTCTGCAGAAACTTCTATCCTTGGCATCACTTCAGCAGAAACTACCACTGCTGAAACCACTTCTGCAGAAACTACCACAGTTGAAACTACTTCTGTTGAAACTACTTCCCTGAGCACATTATCTGCAGAAACTACCACCCTTGAAACTACTAATGCAGAAACTACCACTGTTGAAAGTACTACACTGAGCACAACACCTGTAGATACTACTAACCTTCCTACCACTTCAGCAGAAAGTACTACCCTTAAAACCACTTCTGCAGCAACTGCCACCCTTGAAACAACTTCTGCAGAAACAACCACAGTTGAAACTACTTCTGTTGAAAGTACTACCCCGAGCACAACATCTGCAGAAGCTACTACATTTGCTACTACTTCAGCAGAAACCACTTCTGCAGAAATTACTACCTTTAAAACCACTTCTGTAGGAAGTACTATGTTGGGTGCCACTTCTGCAGATACAACTATTCTTCCTACCACTTCAACAGAAACCACTCCTGCAAAAACTACCACCCTTGAGACCACATCCGTTGAAAGTACTACCCTAAGCACAACATCTGCAGAAACTACAACAGTTCCGACTACTTCAGCAGAAACTACCACCCTTGAAACAACTTCTACCAAATTTACCACCGTTGAAACTACTTCTGCAGAAACTACCACCTTTTTTACAACTTCAGCCGAAACTGCCACAGTTGAAACTACTTCTGTTGAAACTAGTACGCTGAGCACAACATCTGCAGATACTACTGCCCTTCCTACCACTTCAGCAGAAACCACTCCTGCAGAAACTACCACCCTTAAAACCACTCCTGCAGAAACTACCACCCTTGAAACCACTACTGCAGAAACAACTATCCTTGAAACCACTTCTGTAGGAAGTACTACATTGGGCACCACTTCTGCAAAATCTACTACCATTCCAACCACTTCAGCAGAAAGCACTTCTCCAAAAACTACTACCCTTGAAACCACTTCTGTTGAAAGTACCACCCTGAGCACAACATCTGCAGAAACTACTAGCTTTGTTACCACTTCAGCAGAAACCACTTCTCCAGAAAGTACCACTCTTGTAAGCACTTCTGTAGGAAGTACTACTTTGGGCACCACTTCTGCAGAATCTACTACCATTCTGACCACTTTGGCAGAAACTACCACCGTCGAAACCACTTCTGTAGAAACTACTACGTTTGCTACCACTTCAGCAGAAACCACTTTTCTGGGAATTACTACCCTTGAAACCACTTCTGTAGGAAGTACTATGTTGGGTACCACTTCTTCAGAATCTACTACTATTCCAACCACTTCAGCAGGAACTACCACCCTTGAAACCATTTCTGTAGGAGGTACTACTCTGGGCACCACTTCTGCAGAATCTACTACTATTCTGACAACTTTGGCAGAAAGTACCACCCTTGAAACCAGATCATCAGAAACTACCACTGAAACCACTTCTGTAGGAAGTACTACCCTGAGCACAACATCTGCAGAATCTACTACTATTCCAACCACTATAGCAGGAACTACCACCCTTGAAAGCACTTCTGTAGGAAGTACTACGTTGGGCACCACCTCTTCAGAATCTACTACCATTCCGACCACTTCAGCAGCAGCTACCACCCTTGAAACCACTTCTGTTGAAACTTCTACCCTTGGCAGCACTTCAGCAGAAACTACCACTGCTGAAATGACTTCTGTAGGAAGTACTACCATGGGTACCACTTCGGCTGAAATTTCTACCCTTGGCAGCACTTCAGCTGAAACTACCACTGCTGAAACCACTTCTGTAGGAAGTTCTACTCTGGGCACCACTTCTGCAGAATCTACTACTATTCTGACAACTTTGGCAGAAAGTACCACCCTTGAAACCAAATCATCAGAAACTACTATCATTGAAACTACTTCTGTTGAAAGTACTACCCTGAGCACAACATCTGCAGAAACTACTACGTTTGCTACCACTTCAGCAGAAACCACTTCTCCAGAAAGTACCACTCTTGAAAGCACTTCTGTAGGAAGTACTACTTTAGGCACCACTTCTGTCAAAACTTCTACCCTTGGCAAGAAACTCCTAAAACAACCCACACGACATAGTCATCCAGCAGACCTACATATGCAGACCCCAATACATGGACATCCCAAAAAGCAGAAACCTTAATTGCTGCTACACAAGCAAGTGGAATTACCAAAACTTCAACTGCTGCTGTTGATGCAGGTGTAGAGTTTGGGACAGATTTTGACAGATTTGGGACTTTGCGGTCATACCCACTGCATCTTTTATGGAATTTGAAGAAACTCCTAAAAACAACCCTTGGAACTGTTCCATCCAGCAGACCTACATATCCAGACCCCACTACATGGACAAATATAGTTCCCTTCAGGCCACCTGATATGACTCTTGGTACAACCATAAAAGCAGAAACCTCAAGTGCAGCTTCACAACCCAGTAGAATCACCAAAACTGCTGCTGTTGAGGTGGACATGGAGATTGGGACAGATTTTGGCCTTTGGGATTTTGATGTCATACCCACTGCTCTTTTTAGGGAATTTGAAGAAACTCTTAAAACAACCCAAATAACACTTCGATCAAGCACTACAACACATTCAGATCATACTACATTCGGAAGCGGAGAATTAGAATGGGGATATTCAAATATCCCTGTAAGTCTGACTTCTAAAGAAACAACACCCTCAGTTAGTTCAACAGGAGTTGTTTTGGGAACGTCCACACTTGCAATGACAACTGCTGGAGCAACAACCTCACCTGAAATGACACCTGGTTTCATGTCTTCTGAAACCACAATACTTAAGAAACCTACCACTTCTGCGGAAACAACTTTTCCAGGTACCACTTCAGCAGAAATTTCTTCTGTTAAAACAACTTCTGTAGAAAGTACAACTCTGAGCACAACATATGCAAAAACTACTACCTTTGCTACCACCTCAGCAGAAGTCACTTTTGCAGAAACTACCACCCTTGAACAAACCACTATAGGAAGTACTAATGTGGGCACCACTTCTGCAGAAACTTCTATCCTTGGCATCACTTCAGCAGAAACTACCACTGCTGAAACCACTTCTGCAGAAACTACCACAGTTGAAACTACTTCTGTTGAAACTACTTCCCTGAGCACTTTATCTGCAGAAACTACCACCCTTGAAACTACTAATGCAGAAACTACCACTGTTGAAAGTACTACACTGAGCACAACACCTGTAGATACTACTAACCTTCCTACCACTTCAGCAGAAAGTACTACCCTTAAAACCACTTCTGCAGCAACTGCCACCCTTGAAACAACTTCTGCAGAAACAACCACAGTTGAAACTACTTCTGTTGAAAGTACTACCCCGAGCACAACATCTGCAGAAACTACTACATTTGCTACCACTTCAGCAGAAACCACTTCTGCAGAAATTACTACCCTTAAAACCACTTCTGTAGGAAGTACTATGTTGGGTGCCACTTCTGCAGATACAACTATTCTTCCTACCACTTCAACAGAAACCACTCCTGCAAAAACTACCACCCTTGAAACCACATCCGTTGAAAGTACTACCCTAAGCACAACATCTGCAGAAACTACAACAGTTCCGACCACTTCAGCAGAAACTACCACCCTTGAAACAACTTCTACCAAATTTACCACCGTTGAAACTACTTCTGCAGAAACAACCACCTTTTTTACAACTTCAGTCGAAACTGCCACAGTTGAAACTACTTCTGTTGAAACTAGTACGCTGAGCACAACATCTGCAGATACTATTGCCCTTCCTACCACTTCAGCAGAAACCACTCCTGCAGAAACTACCACCCTTGAAACCACTCCTGCAGAAACTACTATCCTTGAAACCACTTCTGTAGGAAGTACTACGTTGGGTACCACTTCAGCAGATACTACTACGCTTCCTACCACTTCAGCAGAAACCACTCCTGCAGACACTACCTCCCTTGAAACTACTTCTGTTAAAAGTATTCCCCTGAGCACAACATTGCAGAAACTACTACCACTCCTGCAGAAACTACCACCCTTGAAACCACTCCTGCAGAAACTACCACCCTTGAAACCACTACTGCAGAAACTACTATCCTTGAAACCACTTCTGTAGGAAGTACTACATTGGGCACCACTTCTGCAGAATCTACTACCATTCCAACCACTTCAGCAGAAAGCACTTCTCCAGAAAGAACCACTCTTGTAAGCACTTCTGTAGGAAGTACTACTTTGGGCACCACTTCTGCAGAATCTACTACCATTCTGACCACTTTGGCAGAAACTACCACCCTGAAAACAACTTCTGCAGAAACTACTACGTTTGCTACCACTTCAGCAGAAACCACTTTTCTGGAAATTACTACCCTTGAAAGAACTTCTGTAGGAAGTACTACATTGGGCACCACTTCTGCAAAATCTACTACCATTCCAACCACTTCAGCAGAAAGCGCTTCTCCAGAAACTACTACCCTTGAAACCACTTCTGTTGAAAGTACCACCCTGAGCACAACATCTGCAGAAACTTCTAGCTTTGCTACCAATTCAGCAGAAACCACTTTTCTGGAAATTACTACCCTTGAAACCACTTCTGTAGGAAGTACTACGTTGGGTACCACTTCTTCAGAATCTACTTACTATTCCAACCACTTCAGCAGGAACTACCACCCTTGAGAGCACTTCTGTAGGAAGTACTACCCTGAGCACTACATCTGCAGAATCTACTACTATTCCAACCACTATAGCAGGAACTACCACCCTTGAAAGCACTTCTGTAGGACGTACTACGTTGGGCACCACCTCTTCAGAATCTACTACCGTTCCGACCACTTCAGCAGCAGCTACCACCCTTGAAACCACTTCTGTAGGAAGTTCTACTCTGGGCACCACTTTGGCAGAAATTTCTACCCTTGGCAGCACTTCAGCAGAAACTACCACACTTGAAACCACTTCTGTTGAAAGTACTACCCTGAGCACAACATCTGCAGAATCTACTACCTTTGCTACCACTTCAGCAGAAACCACTTCTCCAGAAACTACTACCCTTGAAACCACTTCTGTAAGAAGTACTACTGTAGGCACCACTTCTGTTGAAACCTCTGCCCTTGGCAGCACTTCAGCAGAAAGTACCACCCTTGAAACCAAATCATCAGAAACTACTATCATTGAAACTACTTCTGTTGAAACTACTTCTGTTGAAAGTACTACCCTGAGCACAACATCTGCAGAAACTACTACCTTTGCTACCACTTCAGCAGAAACCACTTCTCCAGAAACTACTACCCTTGAAACCACTTCTGTAAGAAGTACTACTGTAGGCACCACTTCTGTTGAAACCTCTGCCCTTGGCAGCACTTCAGCAGAAAGTACCACCCTTGAAACCAAATCATCAGAAACTACTATCATTGAAACTACTTCTGTTGAAACTACTTCTGTTGAAAGTACTACCCTGAGCACAACATCTGCAGAAACTACTACGTTTGCTACCACTTCAGCAGAAACCACTTCTCCAGAAAGTACCACCCTTGAAAGCACTTCTGTAGGAAGTATGACATTGGGCACCACTTTTGCAGAATCCACTACCATTCCAACAAGTTCAGCAGGAGCTACCACCCCTGGTAGCACTTCTGTAGAAAGTTCTACTCTGGGCACCACTTCTGCAGAATCTACTACTATTCTGACAACTTTGGCAGAAAGTACCGCCCTTGAAACCAGATCATCAGAAACTACCATTGAAACTACTTCTGTTGAAAGTACTACCCTGAGCACAACATCTGCAGAAATTACTATGTTTGCTGTAACTTCAACAGAAACCACTTCTCCAGAAAGTATCACCCTTGGTAGCACTTCGGTAGGAATTACTGCTTTGGGCACCACTTCTTTTGAAACGTCTACCCTTGGCAGCACTTTAGCAGAAACTACCACTGCTGAAACCACTTCTGCAGAAACTACTACCCTTGAAACCACTTCTGCAGAAACTAATGCCCTTGAAACTACTTCTGTTGAAAGTACTACTCTGAGCACAACATCTGCAGAAACTACTACCTTTGCTACCACTTCTCCAGAAACTACCACTGCTGAAACCACTTCTGCAGAAACTACTACCCTTGAAACCACTTCAGCAGAAACCACTTCTCCAGAAACTACTACCCTTGAAACCACTTCCGTAGGAAGTACTACTGTAGGCACCACTTCTGTTGAAACCTCTGCCCTTGGCAGCACTTCAGCAGAAACTACCACTGCTGAAACCACTTCTGCAGAAACTACTACCCTTGAAACCACTTCTGTTGAAAGTACCACCCTGAGCGCAACATCTGCAGAAACTACTACCTTTGCTACCACTTCTCCAGAAACCACTTCTGCAGAAAGTACCACCCTTGAAAGCACTTCTGTAGGAAGTACTACATTGGGCACCACTTCTGCAGAATCCACTACCATTCCAACAAGTTCAGCAGGAACTACCACCTTTGGTAGCACTTTGGTAGGAAGTACTACTTTGGGCACCACTTCTGTCAAAACTTTTACCCTTGGCAGCACTTCTGCAGAAACTACCACTGCTGAAACCACTTATGTAGGAAGTACTACTCTGGGCACCACTTCGGCAGAAATTTCTACCCTTGGCAGCACTTCAGCGGAAACTACCACTGTTGAAACCACTTCTGTAGGAAGTACCACTTTGGGCACCGCTTCTGCATAAACTTCTACCCTTGCCAGCACTTCTGCAAAAATTACCACATTTGAAATGACTTCAGGAGAAACTACTACACTTAGCAAAACTTCTGTTGAAGCTATTACCCTTGGCAGCTTTTCAGCAAAATCTAACACCCCTGAAACCACTTCTGTAGAAAGTTCTACCATGGGTACCGCTTCTGTTGAAACTACTTACCTGGGCACAACTTTTGCAGAAACTACTGTTGAAACACCACAGCAGTAGTGGCAACTGCTAGTACAACAGTCTCACCTGAATCTTCTACTGGCTTAACTTCTGTTAAAACCACAATGACTCAAACTACTCTTTCTGCAGAAACTTCTTCCCTAAGCACATTTAGTTCAACAGGAATTCCTTTCTATTAACTATGCCCTTCTAAGCATTTACATTTGAAAACTGAATATAGCTATTACTAAGTACTGCACCATTTCTACTGAAAAAAAAAAAAAAAACACATTTCAGGAGTTATGGGAACGTATACGTATATAGTGACTTCACGACAAGTAGCGCAAGAAGAAAATAGTCTCTGAACTTTGAGCTTCAGTAATTGGTCAGTTTCCACAACACCGTTAACAGCAACTGCTGTAGCCACAACCTCAACTGCATCTACACCTGCCTCTACGACTGCTGTTGAAAGCAGTACATTAGAAATTTTGCAATAATTCACACACAAAGATACTTGCTGAAAAGTCAAACTGCATCTACACCTGCCTCCCTCGCAGATTAAGCGTTATTACTAAGGAAAGATGTACCATTTATAAATTTAAAGTTGTGAATTATTCACACCTGTAATGACAGTTTTAAGACTTCTCTGACCTGACAGTTTTAATGCAAGAAAGGTGATGAAAAATGTCCACAGGAAAAATAGAGGTAAATTATCAACATTTTATTAACATTTTATTGCATCTGTCCATTTACAGTGAATATATCTAATTTCATTAATCTTGTTCCTTTAGGTGAACAATCTTTACTTTTCTGTTTTTTTTTTTTTAAGGCTTTCTTTTTCTTTCTTTGTTTCTCTTTCTTTTTCTTTCTTTCTTTCAATTTCCCTGCTCTCAAAGGTGTAGTTTCTCTGAAAATGACAATTTTACTTGCCCTTATCATTCCAAACCCTTAAGACTTTCATTCATCATCATAACACACATGAAGGCATTTAAGATTTTCATACTTTTTTTTTTTTTTTTTTTTTTTTTTTCCATCTTTTAAAAAGTCTGCGTAATCCTTTTTCAATTTCAAAAATACCTCGGTAATCCATCTGAACCAAGCACCTTACTCAAAGTCTGTCTATCATAGCAATTCTGTCAACTTATTTACAGACTGACATACAATGCTAAATAGTTTCTAATATACTTAAAGTTCCAAAAGTCTTTTTTTTATGCATTTTGAAAGATGTGAGTGAAATGTCAGTTTTCATATTTGGGTGAACTATTGGAGTTGTCATCTTTTCATGTAATGAAGTACTGGAAGCAACATGACCTTCAGTGAACTAATTATAATGTTCATATTTTTCAGCTGTATCTAAGGAACAAGCATACCAATGAGCATGACGCTTTTAACAAGATCATATACAAGACAAAAAGGTGATGGGCATTGAGATAAGGACAAGGTCTTTGCAATTTCCTAAAGACTGCTATTCCAACTACTGATACTGATCTCTGTGCTCTTGCTTGTTAATAAAATGGGAATATACATGTAACAATTATTTAAATTTAAAGATCTGATGAGCCAAAATATATTAAATATATTGTTTTATTGTTTGTGCAAAATGTGTTTTATAGTTTGTGCAAGGTAAATGTCACTACATTAAATGAATAAAAGATTTTCACTATGGTCAACATGAAATTGTGTTTGTACTCTTAAATATTTAAACCAATTCAAAACTTCTATTACATCTGCCAAACTGCCTGCACTCTATGCAGTGAGATGTTTTTTTTGCTGTTTTGACAACTTCCTTGATTATGGTTGGTGTGATCTAGTTTTGTTATATTAACTTGCTTATTTGTAGTGTAAAGTGGGTATAATCAATAGATTGCCCAAGCTCTACATAAACATAACGTCTAGGGGTAAGTGAGCATTCAAATTATTTTGCTAGCAAAGATGATTCTTTCTGCTATTAATTTTCACAGTTGCCAAACAGATTCTTGCACTGATTCTGATAGTTAACAAAAACTCAATTACCAGAAGCTGTTGAGAGCATTTGTATTATTACTGAGTTCATGAAACATGTACAGGACATTGAATTTTTGATGGGACACAAACTAAAATAGCTGACAAATCCATTTTATTCTGGAAATCATGTCTAGCTACTCTCCCAGTCCTCTTGCTGCCTTTACTTTAGGGATACTGGTTCTTCACGGTCCCCGTCATATCATTGTGCTGTAACATACTATGACCAATGTATTTTTCTGGTGTATTTTTTTATTTATTTTTTTAAACTTGGTTATAGCTGTCTAAAATGTTAAATCTGATTAAGCCACTCAGTTTTGCCTTTGGGAATGTTAGTAATAAAGTAAAACAGTCAATGCTGAAGACCTAATATCTGCATGACTTTGTAATTACAGTCCTTAAGTATTGCATTTATTCTATCTGAAAGTAACATGCTTGTGGTGTACTTACTGTTGGCAGACTAAAATGCATCATTTTACTTTTGTTTGCTAATGCAATGTCAAGCATTTATAAAGTAAGCATAAAGTACTGACTATAACGTTGCTTCAATGAGTCACTGTACCCATATTTTTTATGGATGGATTAGGATTCTACCAGTGTTCTGCTTAATTTAGAGTTCAGACTGGAATCACATTCCATGTGACTGACAAAATAAAATAATTTCAGCACTTAAATTAAAGCATTATGTGCACAATTTGAATTCAGAATGAAAAACAAATAGACAAAAAGGTATTAACTATGACTGGAGTCACAATATTAATCACAATTACATTACACAATATAACTGTAATGCCCATTATCTCCCTTTAAGTAGGCCTATTACCGCCTTCCTTTTGCATGTTATTTAGCTTGTGCGTCGTCTGTTTCTAGAAAGCTCTTAGAACGTGTCCTCGCAGCATACACTGCATTACTACGACATCTACTGGTTATCCATGGTACTTCAACTGCCTTCAGTTCCAAAAAATGCCCAGGGTATATCATTTGCTGCATTCTGAAACACTAACAAGTTGGATCATTCTTCATTTGCACTGACAAGTCCTACTTTGCAACAGTTGAAGTAAGCTTCAAATACCAATAAATCATAACTTTTTTCTTTTTATGTATTTGTATTCTGTCAAACCAGATTGCTACTAGCCTTTTTTGTTTCTTTTTTTTTTTGTCCTCAACAATACATTAGAAAACGTAGTGCTCAATGTTAACTATAACAGCATTTTAATAGAGGGACATCCACACATCTTGGCATGTTATGAGCAGGTGCTTAGGAAAGTGACCTACAACTCTTAGAGCTTATCTGGATATAAAGAAACGCCTGATGGACGGGAAAGTCCAGCTCAAGACAAATCCCTCTCTCTGGCTCTAGGAAAATCAATTGACAGATGTTTCCCTGGGCTCATGTCCAGAAGAGAGTGAGGATGAGAGAAACCTTTGGAGACTACAATAATCTCCTGAGATTCCATAGCAGTGCTAGATGATTTCTCAGCACAAGTTTCATGACTGCTATGAGAAAAGAAGCAGGAAATACTTCCTGGCTAGCCAATATGTATGATATACAGTGGCTCTAAAAAGTATTTCGATACCTATACCACTCAATAATAGTTCTAGAAAAGCTAATAGCCTACCATCTTCACAAGAGTTGTAACCAACAGATGTGATTTTTAGTGAATCAACAAATATAATCACTTTACACAGTTCTATTGGTTTTAAATGTTATAATATCCCAATTTATTTTTAGTATTTTACTTCAAAATGTGTTTTCGCTATGTGTACTTGAAATAATTGGCACGTTGTTTGATGTTTTGTTATATAATGCTCTTAATTCGTACGTTTTAAAGTATAGATTTAGGCTAGTTTAGCTTACATACTCCCATCCACTGTATACACCACAATCGCCTGTAGTAAACAAATAGACAAATGCATTTTTAAACACTCACTTTGTCGATTTTTCCTCAAACAGACAGATTCTTACCGTTTATTGAACGCGACGATTTATGACAGATTAAGAAAAACGGTTTATTCTCTCAGGCAGAGGAATGTCTCTCTAGCGCCTCCTCTCTTGATCAGGCCGTATTAGAAACGGCAGCTCTCGTCGGGCGCTCAGTGAGCGACTGCAGCTGGAGAGACAATAACAGCGACGCGTGCACAGGTAAGTAAAACCTGTCCAAGCTGCCACTTGTGATCTTTAAATGCGATTTATTAACGTGTCCGCTGGTTTTTGTGCACTGTATTCGAAGGTGATTTGAATCAAGCATAAAACATGCGTACCCTTGTTGCAATTTTAAATCGGCGCTGGTCATGTCATGTTGTTAAATCGGGCCTGCGCTGCTTACGTATTAATAAACTAATGCTCTGAATATAGAATATGCTCGAATACTGGCTCGCTTATTAGGGGGGGGAAAACCCCGGTCTTAATAAGAAAAAAAATACATTAAGTGACTAACACGATTATTCAAACTAAATCAGCCCTACATGTAACGGTATTTATGTGGGTTTTCACTAAATGCCCATATATTCACGTGGTCATTTTCAAGATTAAACCCACAGACGTGTAAAACCTTATTCCTGTATGTTTGTTTTATTATCAGCTGGACGCAAATTGCGAGAGCTGTTGCGTTCAATGTATCAATGTATTTAATTCTAGCTAAAAAGGCTGCTGCACTGACTCTAATGCTATAAAGAATTCGAATATGCGACTAATTCCACATAAAATTAATAATGTATTCAAGCGAGGCTGTTTCTTCTCAAAAATCTAAATATGTCTGTGAGTTCAAGCTCATTGTAAATCGATTTTTGTTGAAGGATGCTTTGTTGGAACGCACCTCCTCCCTCCATCTCTAAAGAACAGAGATGCGGCCATGATTCCAGCTCTTCATGTCGTCTGTGTTCATGTGTCTGAATTCAGCCATCGCTGTATCTCTGTGTCTGAAATTATAGACGACTCATTTTTATTACAAGTCGCGGTTAGGTTTCGTCGCTGACCGAATGCTGATTCGGTGTTCTAATAATGGAATGCAACGCCTTTCTTCAACGACAGTACAGTTGTCTAATCATAGGGATGCATAATTTCATTTAGACTAAGAACCAGCATTATTTTTTATGCTCGCCGCATGCCTCCAATATGCGGTCGTTTTGGTAGCGGAACCTTCAGTATATTATCACCGTGTTACATTGCATCCCTGTGGACTGTAATCCGATTTAAAATGGGGGTTGAGTTGAGGATTTTTTTTTTTTTTTTGAATTGTCTGCAAACGCCTCTCTGGTTGTGTTATTGGGTTGCCTCACCTTTTTTTCTCATTGATTACAGTTGACGTTTTCTATCGATTACATGAATTTATCGCCATTGCCAGTGGCCGATTGCTGTTTGAGGATTTAAAATGCTATGAGACTGTATTGAGGTGACTGATTCTGGATTACAGGCGAGATCCAAGTTACTGTTGAGAATCAGACATGCCCCTCTGAAAAGACCTTGCAAAGAGCCCTGTAGGGTGTATCCAGAGGCATTATGCACGTTTTGTCTATTCTATTCTATTTTATTCTATTCTATTCTATTCTATTCTGTTCTATTGTTATTATTATTTTTTAATAATCCAAGAAAGCTTCTAATTGAAATTCTGAAGTTGTCAGTCAATGACCACCTTGCATTTTTGTATGGAAAGAAGCAGCTGTGACGTTTTCAGTATAAATAATCAACACTAAAATTGTCAAATGTAATTCGTTAAGAGGTAAGTTAATTAAACCAACCAATGGGGAGATTTCCAAACACACAGATGGGGAAAATATGTAAAATCTAGTGCTGGGCAACGATTAATCGCAATTAATCGCATTCCAAAATAAAAGTTTTATTATACATAAATATATTTAATATATAAACATGACATATTTTTTCTTAAATATATACATGCATGTGTGTGTATTTATATATACATAATAAATATACACAGCACACACGCATATATTATGTACACAAAAACTTTAATTTCGGAATGCGGTTAATCGTTGCCCAAATCATAAAACATTATAAACGACTAAATCAAAGAATTAAAATTTGCTATAATATAAAAAAAGGATACAAGATAAACTGCTTAGCTGCAGCATTATAAATATTAGCCATGTGAGCTTATTATTTTTTATGTTCACTAAGCCACACGAAAACATCTGAGCAAATTGTTGTGGTTTAGTGATATGGGCAGGCTTACAAAGTGCATAAAATCTCTGACATAATGCCATATGAAGTCTCTCATGTGTTGCATGAGTATTTAATTGGCGTGGTACTGACAGAGGGGTTTAGCTTGGTGCAACACCAGTCTCCTCAGATTAACTGGCATGAGAGGGTGTGATTGGGATCTCTGCCACAGACCTAGTGGTTCATGTAATTTGAGGTGAATTTGCAGCTGCAGAGACTTAGGCCATTACCTCTCTGACAGAAGCGTGATGAGCAGAATTCCAGAATTCCATGTCTACATGCATCCACATGGTCCTTTGCCCTGAGAACTTGAGCATGACTGTTCTGGAATGCTGTTAGCCATGAACTAAAGTGGGCTACAAAAGTTTGAGACTACCAAAATAGAAAACAGGAATGTTTCTATTAGTAATTTGATGATTAGAAATGATTATAAATTAAATTATGATAAGTCTATAGATGAGTTAAAAAAATTAATAGTGATTTCAGAATTCAGTATTTGGTTTGTCCTCTTTTTACTTTAATGAAAACAGCACTCAAGCTGCATGAATTTCACAAGTTGGTGCAAAACCTGATGATCCATCTGACGCTGCATGACAAGAGCATTTTGTGAGCTTAGATTGGAATATTTCTTATATATTTTAAATTTTTTTAAATACATTTCTAAATTCAGAAGCCAGGTCAAAATGTATTTGTATAGCACTGTTCACATTATTATTTTAAAGCAGCGTGATGTTAACGTTTATAATATATTAATATCTTCATGCCACATTTAGCATATTAGAGCTGGATAATAATATAGTTTACACTTTGTGATGATGCAATCAATTGTATTTTCAACCTGGTTGAATTTTTGTTCAAATACTAGTAAATAAAAATACACTACCATTCACAAAGATATGTAATATTTTTTAAAGTCTCTTCTGCTCACCACGCCTGCATTTATTTTATCCAAAGTACAGCAAAAGTCAAATTTTGAAATGTTTTTAAAATAACCATTTTATATTTGAATATATTTTAAAATGTAATTTATTCCTGCGATTTAAAAGCTGAATTTTTAGCGTCATTACTCCAGTCACATGATCCTTCAGAAATCATTTTGCTGCTCAAAAAAAAAAACAAAAAAAAAACTTTATTATTATTATTATGTTTATTATTATGTAAGCAGTTGAGAAAAAAAATCAGGTTTCTTTGATATATGGAAAGTTCAGAAGAATGGCATTTATCTGAAATATAAGTCTTTTTAACATTATAAATGTCTTTATCATCACTTCTGATCAATTTAGGCATCCTTGCTAAATAAAAGTATTAATTTCTATAATTAAAAAATATACCGACTCCAAGATTTTGGAATAGTATAGTGTATAATTGTACAAAAACTATTTATTTTAGATAAACGCTGATCTTTGGATCTTTCTATTCATCAAAGAATCCTGAAAAAATGTACTCAAGTGTTTTAAATATTGACAATAAAAATAATAATAATAAATGTTTCTTGAACAGCAAATCAGCATATTAGAATGTTTTCTGGGGGATCATGTGACACTGTAGACTGGAGAAATATTGCTTAAAATGAACCTTTGATCACAGGAATAAATTACATTTTAAAATATATTCAAATAGAAAGCAGTTACTTTAAATAGTAAAAGTATTTCACAATATTTCAGCTTTTGCTGTATTTTAGATTAAATAAAAGCAGGCTTGGTGAGCAAACAAGAATTCTTTAAAAACCATTACAAATCTTACTGTTCAGTAACTGGTGACTGGTAGTGTATATGAGTATTAAATATTTTTGCATAATAAAATATGTATTACTTGATGGGGCTGGGCTGCAGTAGTTTAAGACAAATAACATTTAACATACAGTAAATAATTATCTACAATGAATATTTGTCTTTACACCACAGTACAGTAGAATCATACTAGTTCATAAGGGAGTGACTCATCTTAAGAATCATTTTACAGACTAGTGAGATAATAGAAGTTGCTTATGTCATCACAGCACTCAGAACACACTTTGTGTCATCAGATTTACAGTCTGTATTCTTGTCGTCTAATCCAGCACTGTCTACATAGACTGTAATTATGATCTGGTGGGTTTCATATTTAAGAGTCGTTTCTGTGAAGGACCCTGTTATGGGACTGTATTTGAATTAGAACATAACTGGCCCTGCCTGAAAGGAGGTGAGGAAAGAGAGCAAAGAGAAAACATGAGAGAAGAGTAACCGTGCTTCATAGCGTTGCGGAGGAAATTTAGGTCAGGGATACGAGGGTAGTCAACCGTGATGAGAGCATCACAGACATTCAGCTATTCTAAAGCACAAGGCCAGTGCGTGCCAATGGACAGTGGCATTTTTTAGTTTGGTGCCAGATAAACAAGCAAATAAACCCTAAGGAGATTCATTCAGACTTTTCCTAGTGACATCCATGGATTTATCTCTAATTCCAACCAAGCAGTTTTTGACATGGTCAGATCTGCTGATTACAGATTTGCCTGGTTGCATAACAAATAATACCTGTTGAGTTGGTTTACACGTGCACGCACACACAAGGTTTTTTTTTAGGTTGTGTAGGTTGTCTGTACGGTCAGAAATGAACTTTTCCATTAAGGGGCAATATTTGGCCATTTTTTACATTTTTGAGGGTAATTTTTATAATCACCCTATTATTATAAAAAACATATGTTGTCTTTAAAGTCAAATACTTAAATTTAGCCAATTTTTTAAATTGATATTTTAAACTGTTGTCAATAACAATAGACATAGGGCTGCAATATTATGACAGAAATCATTATTGTACATTATTGCTCTTTGTATTGTAATAATGATTATTCAAGGAGAAGTTCACTTCCAGAACAAAAATTTACAGATAATTTACTCACCCCCTTGTCACCCAAGATGTTTATGTCTTTCTTTCTTCAGTTGTAAAGAAATTGTTTTTTTGAGGAAAACATTTTAGGATTTCTCTCCATATAATGGACTTCTATGGTGCTCCCGAGTTTGTAGTTTAAATGCAGCTTCAAAGGGCTCTAAACGATCCCAGCCAAGGAATAAGGGTCTTATCCATCAAAATGATCAGTTATTTTATAAAAAAAATTACAATTTATATACATTTTAACCTCAAATGCTCATCTTGTCTGGCACTGTGTGAACTCCGGTATTCCGGTTCATGATAGTTAGGGTATGTCGAAAAAACTCCCATTTCATTTTCTCTTCCAACTTCAAAATTGTCCTACATCGCTATTTTACCTTTTCTGTAAAGGGCATTTGATCTTCTTTGCATGTAAACACTGGATCTGTACTTCTGGAGCAATGTAGGACAATTTTGAAGTTGAGGTGGGAGTTTTTCGACAGACCCTAACTGTCTTAACCGGAAGTTCACGCAGAGCTAGACAAGACAAGCATTTGAGGTTAAAAAGTATATAAATTGTCAATTTTTTAATAAAATAACCGATTATTTAGCAAGACAAGACCCTTCTTCCTCGGCTGGGATCGTTTAGAGCCCTTTGAATCTGCATTTAAACTGTATTTTGGAAGTTCAAACTCGGGGGCACCATTGAAGTCCACTATATGGAAAGAATTCCTGAAATGTTTTTCTCAAAAAACATAATTTCTTTACGACTGAAGAAAGAAAGACTTAAACATCTTGGATGACAAGGGGGTGAGTACATTATCTATAAATTTTTGTTCTGGAACTGATCTTCTTTAATATCGATAAAGAAAACAATATAAAACGTTTTTGTTTTGTTTTGGACACGTCACATTCTGGGTTCATATACAAACATGTTGGTCTATGATGTTAGCCAAGTCTAGCAAAAGTTATGCAAAAACTCTGTTATAATGACTGAAGCTACGAAATTAATCTTTTATTTACATCGTGTCTGCACTGTGTTGTTGATGATGAGGGAATTTGCAAGTGTGCGCACTAATCAGCTGCTCCGCCGTTTTCACTAATCTGACTAATCTGAGCGCATCTGATTGGCCAATGCATTCCTAAGTTCAACAGAAACGTGTTTGATTGGTTATAAGGCTCAACGCTGCACAAAACAGCACGTAAAGGCAATATGATGCAGTGTGAGCGAATCTAAACGCGATTCCGTGAATTGACACTTTTCATTAATTTTCACATTTCATTTTAATCGCCATAATTGTGGACGGGCATTTTTTGCCCCTTTGTCTTGAATTTATGCAAGTTTCGTTCATTTTGGTGGCCACAAGCCCTTGTTAATTTACAACCCTGTTTGTCTGCCATCTGGATGTCAGTGCAGGCCTGTAACGAATGTAGAAAATAATTTGAAATTACCAGCTTGTTACCCCAGTATTTGATATATGCGATGCTGCTTAGCTTGTTGTTAGGATGACAAAAAGTTTTTAAGGTTTTTAGACAAAAACTTTTAGTTACATTCTTAGGCTGGTCTGCCTTAATATTTCACAACTGTTTTATGACAGAAGTGTTAAATGACTAAAAGTACTATCCAGTGATGCAAAATACTAATTTTTTTCTCAGATGTGACCCTGGACAACAAAACCGTATGACAACAGTCATAAGGGTCAACTTTTCGAAATTGAAAATTAAACATCATCTGAAAGCCTATAAATAAGCTTTCTTATAAATTATAACTCATAAATAAGTTTAAGATATGACGATATTTGGCCGAGATACAACTATTTCAAAATCTAGAATCTGAGGGTGCAAAAAAAAATCTAAATATTGAGAAAATCACCTTTAAAGTTGTTCAAATAAAGTTCTTAACAACACATATTACTAATCAAAAAATAGGTTTTGATATATTTATGGTAGGAATTTTACAAAATATAATGCAAAAATAATTTTGGCATAAGAAAAATTATAATTTTGACCCATACAGTGTATTTTTGGCTATTGCTACAAATATACCCCAGCGACTTAAGACTGGTTTTGTGGTCCAGGGTCACAAATGTCACCTTTTTGAATAGAATATATAGGCTGAATCATTTATATTATTAGTGTAATTTGTAACTGAATGTGATAAGACAATAAACATTTTGCTTTTTGAACATATTAGACATGCAAATAAGAGTGAATATGTGCATATTTTAAAATAATATTATTTGCTGATAGTTCATATTGATTCATTTAACTGTTAAAACACTTTTTCTTTATTCCCTTGAATCCCTTTAAATCATTCCAATTTTTTTAATTCCTTTAGATGAAAGGACAATTAAACCCAAAAGTACAGCCTTCTGTCAGTGTATCATTGTGTGTATATCTTTGCAATAGACTTCAAGAAAGATTTACTGTTTTAGATGATTACTAGATTTATTGGCGTTAGAAACACAGTTTAAAATGTCCCAGAAAATGACAAGCACCACACACTCTGACAAGAACAGCTTAAAAATTTGAGAAGTTTGTTGACATCCTGTCAGTGTAACAGTGGGCGCTTTGTTTCGTGAGACATCTTGACGCTCTATGAGAAGAATGAAATGCTCCCACGTCTATTTGAACTATCAGTTTCACAGCGTTCAATGAAAGGGGAAGTGTATATTTACAAGGAAGCATTCATCTGCATCTATTAGTAGCATACAGTCTAGTTTGAAACTGAAGTTCAAACCAGACTACTGAGATGATTCAGAGTGCTGTGTCATGCTAATTATTCATGTACTGTATGAAGGAGAAAGAAACAAAGCAGCTTTAAAATAAACAAAAAAAAATTCTTGATTTTATGTGAGACCAGGCCTATATTTGGAATGACTTAGTAGCACACTACTAAGTATGTACTGTATACTCTGCACAGTATGCACATTTTCTATATGTATGTAATAAACAGATGGCCTCCCATCATGAGAAGGATATAACAGAGCACTTGACGCTCAAACACTTGTTAGTCTAATCAAATATTGACACATTTTATACAAAACCGAATCAATAACAAGTGAATAGATAACCAAAAGATAGTTTTTATTTCTGTGTACATGATTAACTTGCAATTTGATGATGCCATGTGACAACAATATAGCATAATACTGTTTGAAATGTTCAGAAGACCTTAAAGGGATAGTTCAACCAAAAATAAAAAATCTGTCATTAATTACTCACCCTCATGTCGTCCCAAACCCGTAAGACCTTTATTATTCATCTTCAGAACACAAATTAAGATATTTTTTGATGAAATCTGACTCTGCATTAACAGCAACGTTACTATCACGTTAAAAGCCCAGAAAGGTAGTGAGGTGTTTATGTGTTGTGATCCTCTCGTGAACGTGCATCAGAGACTGACACAGAAATTGAAGAGAAGAAATTGTTAAATAAAGACGTTGTCTATTTTTGTTTTCTTTGCGGACAAAAAGTATTCTCATAGCTTCATAAAATTACCCTTACCAAAAAAAAGTATATTTTAAGTTTATTTCATTAATCATACTTAAGTAAAGTTCAATTATATTATTAAGTATACTTATGTGGTAAGTATACAAATGTCAGTGTACTAGTAGTATACTTGTAAGTGTACTATTTCAATACACCTTGAGACTAAATTGGCCCACTTTCTAGTATCTAAAAGTGTACATGTAAGTATACTTTAAGTATAACAGTAGTAAACTTTGAGTACACAACTAGTTTATATCTGTTTTAGTTTGTACTGCAACTATACTAAAAGTGAACTTATAGGTATACTGATAGTTTACTAATTAAATACTTATACTCTTTTTAGTACATTTTGAAGTATAGTCTCAGTAAACTTCTAGTTTAGTAGTTTTATACTGCAAGAATACTCATAAGTTGTCTTTAAGTGAACATACATCATACTTGTCCCTATTAGGTATTAATTTGTATTTTTTGTTGAATATCTAAACATACAAAACTATCTGCTTGTAAACAAAAACATTTTACTCTAGCTTCATGCATTCTTTTTTTTTTATAAACACTTGAATGTGGATAAGTTTCATAAATAATAATAAAAAAAGAAAGAAAGAAACAACATTTTGAACAAAAAGCTGAAAAAAGATTATGAAATGGATTCAGAGTGATAATCAAAATGTAAATTAACACCCCAAAGCTTGACAGTCATTATTACCTCTTCATGGATTAGATTTTATTCCATAACGTTACAGTTTTGATGCTGTTTTATGACTGAAGATCGTGTTAAAAACATGTGGAAGCATTTGTTGTTTCGGTTTCTTCTTTGCTTGCGTTTACTGTACCCCCTACCATATAACAATGAAAACATGGATTCTCTGAGAACAATATTGCTGAAATATATTTTGACTTTTTCTAAGTTTAAGTCAAATCTACTTAAATGTCATTTTAAGTATATTTCTGGGAAGTACATAGACTGAAAGTATACTTTCCTATTTTTTAGTTTAAAAGAAGTATACTAATAGCACACAAGTAAGGGTAAGGCTGTCCTTACTACGTTTCTGGGCCTTAAACGTGGTAGTACCGTTGTCTATGCAGGGTCAGAAAGCTCTCGAATTTCATCAAAAACACCTTAATTTGTGTTCCGAAGATGAACGAAGCGACATGAGGGTGAGTAATTAATGACAGAATTTTTATTATTAGGTGAACTATCCCTTTAACTATTGCCACATGTTGTCCGTTAGCAACTTAAAGGCAATAAAGAAGACAACATAACTGCGATCTGATCTTGTGTCAAGGCAGCTATCCATGATAACCCTCACCTCGCCTTAAAAAAAGAGATTAGTTTGAATTCCTATGTTCAGTTACCAACACGTCTGATAGCTTTATGTATATACGTTGTGGTGAATTTGTCTTTGCATAGTATCCCAGGTGCTGTGCAAACATCTATGTTGATCTTGTGCTTTCTCTAGTCGCACACACCCTTGCAATACCCCTGTTTATGTAGGACCACGAGCTGTGCCAAGTTCATCATTCTTGTTCCTTGAACACACACACACACACACACATTTATTAGAGGGCCAACTGTGCATGTTTTTATGCTTTAACACTCTCACTGAGGCACCGACACACAAAAGACAACAGATGTTAGTGCCTGGTTAGACGGTGCTCTTCAGCTGCCCTTGGAGGCATACTAGGTGGAGTCAAGACATGTTAAAAAAGTCTTTCAACTCAAACTCGTTGTGGTCCAAAAGTCACGTTGAGCATCAAGGATTCAAAATTTAATTTGCATTTGGAAAGTTATGGCATAAATAACAAACAGATTGAGATTCTGCACTATTTAGGTCACTAATCAAATGAGCAAATTTGTACAAAGGAGTTCACATGATTAATGTGACCGATGGTCAGATGTTCTTTGTTCCATTGAAGAGGAAAATGTTCTTTGGACCATTCTCAAATTATATGGGATAACATGACCACAGTTCATGATTTGCTGCTGTAATTAAAGCGAAAGGGTGACATACGCAAATACTAAGATGTTCTGAAATGTAAATCATGCCAATTCAACTTTTTGCTGCAATTGTGGTGATCATAATGTAAAATGTAATTAAAAAAAATAGTCTTTTTTGTTATTCACTCGGATTTATTTGCTTTGTTTGAGGATAAATATTAGGTAAACAGTACCAAATGTTGAACAGTCATCGCATTTTCAGTGTACTGAAGTTTGAGCAAAGGTTAGAGAGCAAAGATCCTGAATCCTTGTGCAAACACTGTGTTCCAGACAGCTTGTGTGCCAGATGCACATAAAACAGGTGAGATTTTTCCCACTGCCCAATGCAATGACCTGGAGAATCCAGACAGGTTTTTTTTTTCTTGGCTTGGATTTTAGTAGAGTAAGCAGAGCAGGGAAACCCATAAGAAGATGAAAGAGAAGAGCAATTTGTTGATATAACTGGGAAGGTATTCAATAAATTCTAATGGCTAATACAGCAACAGCTGTGTGTTGTATAGTCGCACCGCTAACCATGGCACTGAAGATGCTGTTAATGGTGCTATCTTAGGTGTATTTCTTCCCTATCTGAATCTATAGTTTGCTCCTCATTACTCCAATCAATGTTTGCAATCAATAGCCCCTTTCACACAGCAATTTCGGTAAATTGCTGTAAAATTAACAATGTAACTTTACCAGTAAATACACAAATGCGCTGTTCACAAAGGCAACAGCGTTCTGGCTTTTCACCGGTAAGAGACCATTCACAGATCAGCACCAAAATGCTGTAAATTCTGTGATGTCAGTCATCGGAAACTATCTTTAAAAGCTGCGCCGTTTTCTTCATTCACCCGCATGTGCAGAAGTGCTTTATTTTTCACCATCTGTCTAATTTGATAACATTTTTGAAGTCTGAGTGACAGGCATAAGGGGGTGATTAAAAAAGAACGTGTTTTTGCTCTTATAAACACAAGACGCGCATAATGGTATCCAGTTGCAGAGCCACAGTCATTTACTCACCCTAATCATGTTGTTCAAAATTGTAGGTTATCGCACATCAGGAGAGGTGCTCTATGCATGTGCATTGTTCAGTTTAAATAAATTGAATCTTTTGATCATATAAAGCAATTGCGTCTCTTCAGAAGACTTGGATTAAACTTCTTGATTGCTTTGTGGGAAAATGTAAAAAATTTGGTTGCGTAGACTTTCACAAATGTCAAGAATATTTAAAATCTCTATATTTGTGTTCTGAAGATGAACAGTGCTGAGAATGACTTTAGGGTATATGATTATATGATTAAAGTTGCCATTTTTGAGTGAACTGTACCTTTAATGAAAGGCTGATTGCGATTGGTTTTCTGTTGCTAAGCAACCTGCTGTAACATTCAAGTTCCACACATCTGTTTTACACTGTAAAGGCCTGTTCACACTAAGGATGATAACTATAAAGATAATGATACAGTTCTAATAATCATCCACACTACAACTATAATGATAAAGGCACAGAGAAACAATATCACTGGAATCATTTTCAGAACGATTTTCTCAAGCTGATGAACGATACAAACATTGACACCCAATCAGAATAAATTGCGCTATAATAAGCTCGCGAATTTAAAGTGGCAGACGAGTGTGCGCTTAGAATAAACAGACGATATCATTCACTGGTGTGGACGCTAATATCGTTATCTTTATAGTTATCATTCTTGGTGTGAACAGGCCTTAAACCATTGACACCACAATTTGGGTTAAAACATGGCATAACCTGTAGTTTATTAAGGGTTAGTGATATGAAAAGCTCTTTAGTGTGCTTTTCCTTGATTCTTTAGCCTAGCTATTTTGAATGGGTGTAACTCTTAAATGAAGATTAGATCAAGAATACTTTTAGTCAGCAAGGATATGTTAAATTGATTTTAAAAAAGAGATAGTAATGAGTTGAATTGTTACTAAGATTTCTGTTTTGAATAAATGCTGTTTTTTTTTTTTATTTTTATCCGTCAAAGAATCATGAAAAAGTATCAGGTTCAAAAAAAAAAATAATTAAGTAGCATAAATCAGCATATTAGAATGATTTCTGAAGGATCATGTGACACTGAAGATGGAGTAATGATGCTGAAAAGTCAGCTTTGCCATCACAGGAATAAATTATATATTAAAGTATATTAAAGAAATCCGTTATTTTAAATCATAATAATATTTCACTAATTACAGTAGTTTTGATCAAATAAATGCAGCCATAATGAGCATAAAAGCCTTCTTTAAAAACGTTACTGATCTCAAAATTATGTGTGTGTATGGGGGTGTTGAAATGTCATTACATTCCCATTACACTAGAAAAAATAAGCAAAACACACTGTTTCTAAGTGCTACAAGCACACACGTCATAATGAGCAGTCAGGATGTCTTCAGGGCTGGGTGCTGCGTAATGACTCTGTGTTTGTATATGTAGGATGAATAGTGCATCAAGACGGCTGTGAACTATCCAACTTGTATAATCTACTTTGGGCTGGGTAGCTAACCAAACATGTACTGCTAATGAGATAGATGTTTAATATTAGTCATTACAGTATTACAAAATAATTATGCAGTCATTTGGATTTCTAATACCTCATGGAGCAGGAGTGTCGCGTCTAAGAACATCAGTTGCCGTCAGTGGAAAAAAAGGGTGTTTTCTGTCATTTGGCGATTAGAAGGATAATTACATTGTGTCGTCGAGTTAATTATAAGGCGTGAGTCTTTTATATTGCAAATGAGAACATACCAACGCAGTTTTCTGCACGTCATGCGATACAATGGTTTAAATAAAGTGGCCACAGAAAGGCTGGCAGGAGGTGCACAGGGACACGTTAGCTTGACCTGCACTATTTTAGGCCGCATGGCAGTAACCTTAAGCTAGACCGGCATGTTTGACAGTATAAATATCCAGGTTTACACCGGCGCTCTGGCTCTGTTTACATTGAGCTTGTGACAACCCCATGTGAAGCCAGCGGAAGAGACAGATCCTGACGATTGGATATTGATTCAACCCACGCTGTCCTTCAGAAAAGTTGGTGGACGCCTCTACTGTTGACTCACTGAAACCATATGGTTCGTCTGACAGTTGTTTCTAAGGGTTCTGCTAATGGATTGTGGATTTTTTTTCTCTTGTGCTGAAAAGCCATTTTTGCCAGAAGGAATCAGAGCAAGGCAAAAGCATTTGAACTACTTTTCTCTCATGCATCTACTAACATATTCCATCTATTTTCCCTTCTTTGTACCCTTCTTACCTTTACCCTCCCTCTTCCCTTCCCCCCTCCAGTATCCTCATTTGGACTTGCTATGGACCAGCAGCACGATTTATTGAGCTCCTCGCCCAATAGCCACACAGCTCACTACAACTCTGGCGATACCATGGCAACCTCCCTTTCTGGAATGACCATCAACGATCATCACCATGGCAACCAGTTCCATAAGGAGAATGGAATTGCGGTGGGGCTCGTGAGACCCGGGGACTGTCCAATGAAAGGTGAGCTCACGCCTGTGGGAAAACAGGTTGGTTGTGTCACAGCCGGTCAAAACAAATACACACATACTGATTAACTGATTAGTCAGAACTATTAAACAAGCTCTGCGGTGTGAACTGGGTGTGTGTGTGTACCCTGACAGCATGCACATGTAGTTGAAGGACAAGTTTTAATTGTCCTTGAAGGACATACTGGTATGCAAACCTTCTAACACAACTTAAAAGATTAGTTTACTCCAGAATGAAAAATTCCTGATAATTTACTCAGCCTACGTCATCCAAGATGTTCATGTCCTTCTTTCTTCAGTCGAAAAGAAATTAAGGTTTTTGGATTTTTCTCCATATAATGGACTTTAATGGGGATCAATGGGTTGAAGGTAGGGCTGTGACGGTCGCAATGTGAATGGTCGATTGCCACCGCGGTGGTCAGTTGCCACCGGCAATACTGCACGTGACGTCACACAATCTATAACAAGCATAAAATACAGTGTTCCTGCAACAATTTCTCTGCCGTGGCTGTTTTTAGTGTCCTCGCCGGTGTTATGCCGAATTCTGACCCCCGCCAGATTACTACCCCCCTAGTTAGGGGGTTAGGATTAGGCAATCAGGTAGCGATTTCAACGAGAGGGGGTAATAATTTAACAGGGGTCGAAAATGGGCACAACACCGGCAGCAGCAGCGAGTGCAAGTGCCTTCGCAGCTACTGGAAGAGATCCGTGTTCAGACGCACACAATAGGCTAAAGCTTGCAAAGCTCCGGGAAAACTAATCACCATGAATGTGTCGGGGGGGAAATAAGGAGATAGTCAAATGAATTATTAATAAACTAGTGTTTTCTGAGCCAGTGTCACAAAGATGACGATCCTGAGTCGCCATCTGCTCATTGGACGCGCCTTTAGAGAGAAATGCATCTCTACGGATTTTATAATGAAAGAGTTTTTGTTTTCAATTTGAATTTTTTAGTCTTAAAGTAGTAAAGTAATAATTTAAAGCTTTCTATAGATATATTTATCCTGACTGTAAGGCAAGTATTCGCTGAGTTTCGTTTAATTTTTGTGCAGCACTCCTGTTCAACACCGAGACATCAGAAAGCGCATCTTGTTTGTTTTCTTTATTTTTACAAAAGCACAACATTTTGTTGATATTGTGAGTGCACGCAAATAAAATTACACCCTTTACAGTTCCGGATGATATATTATGCTTACCTTTATGAGCAAAGATTATGGCGTATTTAATTTTTTTTGCAAGTGATTGCGCTGGCGCCTCCATGTCCTGCAAAGCGCATTTACCTTCCACTCTGCAACAAACGTTTGTATGCGCATAATAGCGTGCATTTATCTAAGTTAAACGTTTAAAATAACATTGTGATATGCCTGAAGATTTTATTTTAGGCAAGTCGTGATGATTTGCCTCACTGCCTGCCTCTGGCCGTTTGGTCGTTACTTTAAAAAAGTAAAAAACCTTAATTTAACAAACAAAAAATGTTCCAAACATATTAACTTTATAAAAAAACGAAAAGAAATATAACTACGTTCCTATTAAAAACAAAACTGAGCTATTTTAATGGATGCAACAGTGTAATGGGAAAGAGAGAGAAAAGACTCGGGCTCCAGTCGGACTCAGGCCGGTAATTTTGATGAGCCGTCGGACAAGGGTGGGGCAAGGTTGTTACAAACTTATGCAACAAATGTGTTTAATATTTACCGTTCTTATTTTGGCTACTTTCTTTTTAAACTGTATAATTTCTTTGATATTTACTTTAGTGTTTTGTAGGCTGAAATAAACACGCACATTTGTTAATCATTTTTGAGCCTCATTTTTTATGTTTCAAAAAAAAATATATATATATATATATATATATATATATATATATATATATATACAGGGGTTGGACAATGAAACTGAAACACCTGGTTTTAGATCACAATTAGTATGATATTGGGCCTCCTTTTGCAGCTAATACAACATCATTTCATCGTGGGAGTGACAAATACAAGTCCTGCAAAGCAGCCAGAGGGATTTTGAGCCATTTTCCTCTTGCAGAACAGTGGCCAGGTCACTATGTGATGCTGATGTGGGAAAACGTTTCCTGACTCGCTCCTCCAAAACACCCCAAAGTGGCTCAATAATATTCAGATCTGGTGACTATGCAGTCCATGGGAGATGTTCAACTTAATTTTCATGTTCATTAAACCAGTCTGTCACCAGTCTTGCTGTGTGTATTGGTGCATTATTATCCTGATACAGAGCACTACCTTCAAGGTACAATGTTTGAACCATTGGGTGCACATAATGAAACTTTACACTCTGCTCTAACTGGTGTAATGTGCAATAAGTGAAGATTGGGCACCAGACAGCGCAAATATAGCCATGAAACCTCCAATACTATATTGGCGAGTGTTTCAGTTTCATTGTCCAACCCCTGTATATATATATATCAACACCGCGCCACCGACGGTAGTTGGTCCATTACCACCGCGGTGGAAAAAATCTGCCACCGTCACAGACCTAGTTGAAGGTCCAAATTGCTGTTTCAGTGCAGCTTCAAAGAGCTCTACACGATCCCAGCTGAGGAATAAGAGTCTTATCTAGCGAAACGATCAGTCATTTTCTAAATGGTAACACCTTAACTGAATTATTTAGTTATGAAAAATAACACAATTAAAATAGTTTACGTGCTGGCCCCGCCCCCTGACCCGTACATCAACTTATATTTTATGCATACTCCATAAATGCAGCTATTCCCTAAAAGTTTCACATTTATATATATATATAACATATCACACGACATCACATGGGCAGCAAGAGTAATATGACACGAGTGCTGATTTTGTCCCGATCTATCACGAGCTAAAATGTGATTTTATACAAAAGTTCAGTAAATAAGAAGTTTGATATTGTGTTATATTTAAACACAATATTGTGTGTTTTTGCTCAATTTTTGAAGAGAACATATTACTTTTGAAGCTACAGCAGAATTGTTGTGCATCTTCGGGCAACACAGCTGTGTTTAGTTTCTGAATGAATCTGCGTTTTGAGCGAATTGCATGAACCAATGATTCAAAGCCCATTCATAAAAAGAGCCATTTGCTTAATTCCTGAATGAATCGAATGAATGACTCATATAGAAAGAGTATAATATAATTTGAGTATAATTTCATTAAAAATAATAATAATAATAAAAACATTAAAGGGATAGATCACCCAAAAAAAATAAATTTTGTCATCATTTACTCACCCTCATGTTGTTTCAAACCTTTCTTTTGTGGAACATAAAAGAAGTTATTTTGAAGGCTGTTGGCAACAAAGCTGTTTTGGTTAGCAATGACTTTCATTGTATGAACAAAAAAATACTGAGATGTTTCTCAAATGATCTTATTTTGTGTTCCATAGTTTACGTTAGGCCGTTGCAGCCTAAATGTTTATGTGTCATAAATTTTATGCTGAATCAAATAACATATTTCCTTCTAAAGCTACTTGATACTTTCTCATTTAATACAAAACTATCTTTAAATAATCTTTTGTGGGTATTTTCACAGTCAAATTTATTTAGCGATTAATTAATTAATCGAAACATCATGCAATTAGATAGATTAAAAATTTGAATCAACTTGACAGCCCTAAAAAAAGTAAAATTTATATTTTTTAACCACAAATGCTCGTCTTGTACTAGCTCTGCGTCTATGACGCATTACATAGTCACGTTGGAAAGGTCAAGTGTGACGAAAGTACCAACCCAGTGTTTACAAAGCGAACGTGCAAAGAAAGTCAAAACGCCATTTACAAAACAACAGTGTTGGATGATGTTTTTTTCGCCCTACCATAACATTTTGAACCAAAGTACACAGACGAAGAACTAACTACACGTGACCTTTCCAGCATGATTATGTAATTTGTGAAGTCAAGCTAGTGCAAGACAAGCAGTTGTGGTTAAAAGTATATAAATTTGATTTTTTTTTAAAGAAAATAACCGATTGTTTCGCTAGATAAGACCCTTATTCCTCAGTTGGGATCGTGTGGAGCCCTTTGAAGCTGCATTCAAACTGCATTTTCGACCTTCAACCCACTGATCCAAGTCCACTATATAGAGAAAAATCAGCTGAAAATCAGCTTTTCAGCTGAAGAAAGAAAGACATAAACATCTTTGATGACATAGGGGTGAGTAAATTATCAGGAAGCCAAGATATTTGTGTGAAGCCAAAATGTTTGTTTTTAGAGTCTATAATAGATCCACAGCCAATAAGGATGAAATCTAATTCCAATTATTCATAAATGATATCTATTTACATGTGGTGCACACTACTAAATATTTCGAGGGAAATGTTATGACAGGCATGATCAGATATATTTTTGCTGCCAGCGGATGATATTATGAGACAGTGTGGTTCTGTATAATACACCAGAGAATGATTTGCACATGTGAGTAATGAGATTATATTAATGACTTCATTAGCACATGAATTCACCGTGATACCACATGCATGCAGATGTGTTATCCCTCCGAGCGTCAATTAGCATGACCGCTAACGTGTGTTTCCTCCCGTCTTGAACAAATAAGCATATCGAATGATCAAAGACATTGCAGGGCGTATGATCTTTATACATATTTCAGTGATGAATGTGGCTGCAGTGGCAGCAACTCTTTGATACAGCCTTGTGTTTTAATTCCTTTGCATAAACCACAAGGCTGTGCTTGACTGGGCCCTCAATCCAGGCTTTGCAGCTGCGCCGTGCCGTAATCCAGGCATGTGGGTCACCCTCCTCTCAGGACGTTCTCTGGTACTAATTCAACGCCGTCACACACCCTGCTTTCTTCTGCATGTGTGTGAGGTTTTGTGTTTTTTCTTTGCAGACCATTAGGCTTTCTGAAAAGCACACAGTAATTGGTTCTCAGTTGGGTTACAGAAAATGTACAAAGGAAGGCATGCACAGTCGATGGACGTTGAGTGAGTTTGAAACCCCCTCATTCACTGTTCCACCAAGAGTATAAGCAGTTGTTTTATTCAGTAACTCAATCACACCAGTGAAACTTGGCTCATCTGGTGTTCTTTACTGTGATTGCTTCAGTCGTTCTAGCATATAGTGTAATCAGAACTAGATTTTGGTTTCTTAGAGGAATAGTTTACCCAAAAATGAAAAACTGCTGACACTGTACTCACCCTCAGGCCATCCAAGATGTAGCTCAGTTTGTTTCTTCATCAGATTTGGAGAAATTTAGCTTTACCTCACTTGCTCACCAATACGGTGAATGGGTGCCGTCAGAATGGGAGTCCAAACAGCTGATAAAAACACCGCTCCAATCCATCAATTAACATCTTGTGAAGCCAAAAGCTGCATGTTTGTACTGAACAAATGCATCAATAAGATCTTTTTAACTTGAAACTGTTGTTACTGGCTAAAATATGAGTCCTCTATCTATAATATTGATCTCTCCAGTGAAAAAGTCGTCTTGTCTGAATCAGGAGAGAAATATGCACAGATCAAGCACAGTTTACCAATCAAAACTACTTTATAGAAAAATGTGAGTGGATTTTGATGTGAGAGGACAACAGGAGATTGTGGAAGCCCGTTTCTGCCATTGAATAAAAAATAAAAAAGGTAACTGCATCTTTTTATCTCACAATTCTTGCAATTTGGACTTTTTCTTCCTCAGAATTCTGAGATATAAACTCACAATTGTGAGTTACAAAGCCAGAATTATGATATAAACTCGCAATTCTGAGAAATGAAGTCAGAATTGTGTGATATAAACTCGAGATTGCAAGTTATAAAGTCAGAATTGCAAGATAAAAACTCACGAATCGGACTTTTTTTTCTCAGAATTGCATGATATAAACTGGCAATTGCAAGTTATAAAGTCAGAATTGTGAGACATAAACTCGCAATTTTGAGAAATAAAGTCAGAATTGCGAGATATAAATTCACAATTCTTACTTTTTTTCTTAGAATTGTGAGTTTATAACATGCAATTGCGAGTTAAGTCAAAATTGTGAGATTTAAACTCGCAATGCTGAGAACAATCTTTTTTAACCCTCACAATCAGACTTTATAACTTGCAATTGTGAGTTTATATCTCACAATTCTGAGAATTGCATGATACAAACTCGAAATTGCAAGCAAAAAGTCAGAATTGCGTGTTTTTATCTCGCAATTCTGACGAAAAGTCAGAATTGTGACTTTATATCTTGCAATTCTGACTTTGTAACTCGCAGTTGCAAATTTATATCTCGTAATTCTGAACTTATAACACATAATTGCGAGTTTAAATCTCACAATTCAGAGAAAAAAAGTTAGAATTGCGAGTTTGTATCATGCAATTCTAAAAAAAGGGTCAGAATTGTAAGATAAAAAGTTGCAATTAACTTTTTTTATTTTTTATTCAGTGGTGGAAACAGGCTTCCATAGGAGATAGATGTTTTCACTGGAGGAAGCATTATTATAAATGGATATGTGTATTTTCGTAGAAACAACAGTAAAAACATGCAGCTTTTGGCTTTACAAGATGTTAAATGATGGACTGGAGTAGTGTGGATTACTTGTGGATACCGTTTTTTTCAGCTGTTTGGACTCTCGACGGCACCCATTCATTACAGAGGATCCACTGGTGAGCAAGTGATGAAATGCTGCATTTCCACAAATCTGTTCTGATGAAGAAACAAACTCTGATAAACTGAGATGATCTGAGGGTGGGTACATTCTCAGCCTTTTTTTTGGTGAACTATTCCTTTAAATGAAGGATGTCGCATGATAGTCCTGGGAAAATCCGGCACTTTTTTTTGAAGAACGATGTTTTCTAAATGTAGTTGCTTGTTTAAAACCACAGCCAATCATTATACTCCAAGCATGTGTATGGAAGGAAAGGACAAACACAGTGGTGGTATTGACTGACAGTCTTTTGTAAAGGTGCCAGCTTGCCACAGAGTCTTCCGTTGTGTTGTATGTATTCACATGCCTTAAATGGGGCCATAACACTCTCTCTTTTTTCCTCCATGACCCCCTGCATTCTTTAGTGCGTGGCTTATATTTCCCTAGTTTACAGCCTTCACTAGTGCACACTTTCTCCCCATTTGCTTTTGCTGTAATGCCACACACAAGGAGGAAACACTGCTCAGAGCATCTGCCGCCAATAAATGGCAGATACTGCAATGGCACAGCAGAGAGTGAGTATGTTATAGGTAGTAAAGCTGGTAGTGGCTCTAGAAGCACAGTATTCAACATTAGCTGCTTTAACAGAAGCAAAAGTTTAACGTATCATTCACACATTGGCACCAAATTACAAATAAATGAATGTAAATCATCATAAATAGTTTTTTAAAGGGATGGTGCACCTAAAAATGAAATTCTGTCATGTATTACTCAACCTCATGTCGTTTCAAACCTGTAAGACCTTTGCTCATCTTCGAAACACAAATTAAGATATTTTTGATGAAATCCGAGAGCTTTCTGACCCTGCATAGACCTTAATGTTAAAAAATCTTAATTTTATGAAGCTATGAGAATGCTTTTTGTATGCAAAGAAAACAAAAATAATTGCAGCTTCATATGCAGGGTCAGAAAGATCTCAGATTTCATTAAAAAATATCTTAATTTGTGTTCTGAAGATGAATGAAGATCTTATGGGTTTGGAATGACATGAGGGTGAGTAATTAATGACAGAATTTTCATCTTTGGGTGAATTATCCCTTTAATGCTGAGCCATTTTTTTCATCTGCTGGAATGAGGAGAAATTTGACAGCATTTTTTGACTTCGAAATGACAGATGTTAGGGGCTAATCAACACATTATGACACAACTCTCATTATGACAAAACCAGCGAGATGTGGTGCAGTCATCAAAGATGTTCATCTATTGCTTCTTTACATGGAAAAACATTTAAACAGCAGTGCAGTGGAACAAAAAATGTGTTCTGGGTGAACCGTCCTTTTCTGTAAACAATGCAGAGTAATTGCATCATTTCTGTCAGAATCTTCTTATTCAGAAATTTCTAGACCTGATTTACCAGTATTTCTCAAAAGGTCCTGTTCATACATGATCTCTAAGCGGTAACTTACTGGTAATTTTCAAGAAAATTCTATTTCAAATAACTTGGATAATAGGAAATGGATAAAAGGAAATTGCCATCAGAATGTTACATGTTGTCATGGATGCACAAAACAATGTTTTAAGGAGTGTTGTCCCATTATGCAGCTTGTATACTTCATTGTTGTGATGCATATGATCACTTTTTGAGTGCCATCAGCTGTCATCCTGGATATTTTAGCAGTATTAATTCAGTTTTTTGTAAAAATGTCTTAACTTTAAGAAGTCTGATTAATGGACTCATGTGTGCATACTACTTTCTTAAAAAATAGCAAGAATAGTATGATTACACAAACAAAAATGCAATGGATTCAAACAGTAACATTCACTAAATCAGAATGCCCCTAGTGTTGAGGAGGCACATGCGCTTCAGTGTTTAATGCGCTCTCCTTTTGAAGTTTAACATTTATACCAGGGATGACATTTGATTTGGACTTCCCATTGAATCATATCTTTGTTGTATTTTTGCATTTAAAAGTAGATTATAAGTGAATTTGATTAAAAGTATTTATACTGTTTAAATGCCCCAGCTAAATGGACTAAATTTCTTTTAGATATTTTGCACAATGTTTCTTGTTAGTTCAATACGCAGTTACTCTCCAGCACCGCAGGTTGTTGCTTTTATGGTTTGCCAGTGCATTCAGCTGCCATCTGTTTCTCTCCTCATATTCTATTTGACAGTAAAATTAGTGGTGTGTTTTTAAAATTACATGTGTCCTAACAACAACTGAATTCATTAATTAGTTCTTTCCCTGCTAAGTTCAGGGATCCAGTTAAAGGGGAAATACTGAGGTTGCATAGAGGTCACAGTGCAGTGTGACTGATTGCTCCAGCTGTTTGGCATCAATTTCTTGCCTTTGAAAAGCTTGAAAATACTTTGGTAAAATAAAATAAAATAACATAAAATAAAACTAACTAAATAAATAAATATTGCTTGTAACACACAAATGTCTTAAATGTCTTAAATTACCTTTATAAACTGGTCATTTTTTGTCAGTTAAGATGAATACAATGTCAAATGGAACAACTTTAACTGATTTTAAATGTCTTGCAAAAATAACATAAAATAAAATAAATATTGTTTTTTTAAAAAAAAATGTCTTAAGTTACCTGTATAAACTGGTCATTTTTGTCATTTAAGATGAATACAGTGTCAAATGGAACAGTCTTAACAGATTTTGAAAATGTCTTGCTAAAATAAAATAATTATTGTTTTTAAAGCAAAAATGGCTAAAATTACTTGTATAAATGGGTCATTTTTGTCAGTTAAGATGAATACAGTGTCAAATGGAACAGCCTTAACAGATTTTAAATATGTCTTGCAAAAATAAAGAAATAAAGAAAAGAAAAGAAAAAAAAAAAATAAATAAATAAATATTGTTTTAAAAACAAAAATATCTTAAAGGGGTCATCGGATGCCCATTTTCCACAAGTTGATGTGATTCTTTAGGGTCTTAATGAAAAGTCTATAATATACTTTGGTTAAAAATTCTCAATGGTTTTGTAAAACAACACCCTTTTTACCTTGCCAAAATGAGCTCTGCAAAAATCATCTAATTCTGAGGGATTGTTCCTTTAAATGCAAATGAGCTCTGCTCGCCCCGCCCCTCTCTTCTCTCTGGAGTGACGAGTCTGTTTACTTTAGCTGCATTTAGCGGCTAAACTTGCTAACTATCAAATTATTAGGAAAGGCGATCGCAAAGATTAATAAAAAAAAAACAAAAACCTTATACTCACTTCTGCTATAAGTGAAGCTGGATCACAAATGATTTGCGTGAACATAGACGGATATATGTAGATCGGGAGGCGCATTCCCTTCCCAAACAAACATAATCCTCTGCATCTTTAGCGAGTAAATGACGACCACTATGCTCATTATTACATCCAGCAACACAACACCTCAATCGCTCAATCAGAGATATTCTTGTCTAACTTACATTCCTGCTCCGCATGGAAACAATGGGGAGGTTGGACTATTACAGCTGATCTGTGGTAAGACACTCATGTCAATAAACTATCGTGGGAGCGGCCTCTGTTGGCCACACCGACAGGCATCTGAGAATGGCTCGATTTGAAAAAGGGGATATTATTTTTACAGATTAATTAAAAACCACTGCATGGATTTTTATCAGTATAGGGTAGATTTCTACATACACTGCCAACACATATTAATGTTCAAACAACATGAAAAAGTGAATTTAGCATCCGATGATCCCTTTAATTTACCTGTATAAACTGACCACTTTTGTCAATTGAGATGAATACAATGTCAAATGGAACAACCTTAACAGATTTTAAATGTGTCTCGCAAAAATAAAATAAAATCTAAAATAAAATAAAATAAAATATTGTTTTTAAAACAAAAATGTCTTAAGTTACCTGTATAAACTGGTCGTTTTTGTCAATTAGGATGAATACAATGTCAAATGGAACAACCTTAACAGATTTTAAACATGTCTCGCAAAAATAAAATAAAATAAAGAAATATTGTTTTTAAAACAAAAATGTCTCAAGTTACCTGTAAAAACTGGTCGTTTTTGTCAGTCAGGATGAATACAATGTCAAATGGAACAACCTTAACAGATTTTAAACGTGTCTCGCAAAAATAAAATAAAATAAAATAAAATAAAAATATTGTTTTTAAACCAAAAATGTCTTAAGTGACCTGTATTAACAGGTTGTTTTTGTCAGTTAGGATGAATACAATGTCAAATGGACCAATCTTAACAGATTTTAAACATGTCTTGCAAAAATGAAATATAAAATAAAATAAAATATTGTTTTTAAAAACAAAAATTTCTTAAGTTACCTGTATAAACTGGTCATTTTCATCAGTTAAGATGAATATAAATAGAACAACCTTAACAGATTTTAAACATGTCTGTATGAGTACTGATTGTCCCAAACAATTATAAACTCTACATTAGTTGTGCCTTATGTGTTTTTTAACCACCATTTTCTCTCACAGAGGTGTTTTCAGAAGATCGGGTGGATGTTGAGCTCAGTAATGCTGAAGGCACCTCCTCTCCTGAGGAGAAACAGTGTGGTATGCATTGCTGCACTTATAATAAAGATGCTTTGAAATGCAGTTGTCTCCCCCTTCCCTTTCAAATAGCTTTTTTTATTATTATTAATTAATTTTATTTATGCAATGGAATGCCATTTACTAACTATGCCTTATTAAATATGCAGTTTTTAAGAATGTATTAGCTTTGTTTCTGGTTGTTTGCATATGTGTTTCCCCCTTTTATATTGTGTAATAGTGTCGATGTGCATTAATTACAGTTATTTACTTTCAGCAGAGCACTTTGGAAGTTAAATAAGTCTCACTGCAGCTGAGCTGTGAAGCTAAACCTTTCATTTCTGGCTTGCTTTTTGACTTTAACAGCAGCTTCACTTTCACATGTAAATCTGGACTTCCGTTAGTCACTTGGTGTGTAAACTCTTCAAATGATTGTTTTATAGAAAGCCCCCAGGATTCAAGACAGGAAGAGAAAGAAGATCAGTCCCAGCCTGCTGTGGCGAGCGGTACGGACCTTCTGGCTCCGTCGACTGCTGCCTCTTTTGACTGACATGCTTTGCTTGAATGCTTTTTGTGCCTTAATTTACGTGGAAGCCTCTGTGCCTTACATCCTAATGTTTCTAATTTCCTACAGCAGTTTTTTTTCCTCCTGATTTGTCGCACATTTTAAGCCTGCAGGATGCATTTACTTCTGTTTGAAGTGGGCCTACTGGTAACAAGAATGCCATCTTGGATGCAAGTGCCATTTTTGCTTTGAAATCCTTTTTATGTTGCGCTTACATTGGGGTGATTTGTAAAGTGTAAGGTAATATCTATGTCTGCAAGCACACAGTTTGATTTTGACATCACTGCTGAGGCATGCTGACAGGTTTCAGGCTTTTAAATCAAAATAAACTCGAGGGAGACTCCAGCCCCATTCTCAGTTTAGTTCCCATGTGATTAGTCACACAGACCTCAGAGAGCTCAGCTGCTTTTGCCAGGGTAGGTGTGATGTTATGCCAAGTCTGGAATTAATGCTTATTGCCAAATAGGATCTCAGCCAAAGCTCTTTCCCTCACAGGTCACAATGCTTTAATTGCAAGTATTTGTTGCTTTTGTGATTTCCAAATGAAGTGTAGTATACTGATGCTGTGATTTCACGCTAGGTTATAGTGTTCATAGTGTATCTCTGCAGCTGAAATTACTGGATAATGTGCCATGCAATTCTCTAATGTCGTCTTTTATCTTTTTCTCTCTGCTCGCTACATATCCTGACCATTAATAAGCTGGAGGAACGGCGTCTGCAGGTAAAACATTATTTTTTTTACTCCTACACAACTACCACATTATAGTGTCATGCTTTGTAGAATAGTCTTTATGCTACATGAATTATGATCTCGTAGATTTTTTTTTAAAAATAGTACACCGTTTGTTTTCTCTGTCTTGTTCTGGTAGTACTCCACCTCACTGATTTGTATCTTGTACTAGTTATTTGGTTTTGTGAATTCACAGAGATCCATCTTATTTTAATAATCAGGAGCAACTAGGTGCTTTTAAAGAGCAAACTCCAATCATTTTTCACTTAAATAGGCAGAAGAAACTAGTAGTACCATTAACTGGTTGATTCCACGCAAAAGTGCAAACACAGTTGCTCTGTTTATTTAGCAAACAGTTTAGCTCGACCAATGGTGGACGTTTGGGGTGGAACTGTTTCTGTTTTCCCAACCAATGGCAGAAAGGAGGAATGTTTGTTTGTTAATTGCTGACCTTGTGAAAAAGAAGTGCACTTGAAAATGCACTTGTAGTGTACTTGAAATCTTAGGATCTTTTTATACTTTTTTACAAAAGTTTTTAACATTTTACAAAAAGTAAATGGTTTTCTTTTTTCCATGCTTTAAAGAAGTACACTTATTTTGATGTCTTGACTTACATGTAAAATATGTGATTACAGTTTTAACTGTTGTTATTTGAGTACATTTAATATTTTTAAATATACATTTGTAATGAAAAAGCTGCAGTTTAGTACAATTACAAATAAAATTAAATACACGACATAAATGTTTTAATAGAAATTACATTAAAGTATATTTTAGTTTATCATAAATGCCTGTCAATACATTTTGACAGTACACTTTAACTATATTTCACTAGTACTTAGTACTTAAGTCCTAATTCAGAGGGTCAAAAAGCACTTTATGTACATTTAAACTATAATACATTGTAAATAACATGAAATTAAGTCACATTCAGTTCACATGTAATTATACACTACCAGTCAAAAGTTTTTGGACAGTAAGATTTTTAACGTTTTAAAGTCTCTTCTGCTCACCAAGCCTGCATTTATTTGATCCAAAGTACAGCAAAAACTGTAAAATTTTGAAATATTTTTACTATTTAAATAACTGTTTTCTATTTGAATATATCTTAAAATGTAATTTATTTCTGTGATCAAAGCTAAATTTTCAGCATCATTACTCCTGTCTTCAATGTGACGTAATCCTTGAGAAATCATTCTAATATGGTGATTTGCTGTTCAAGAAACATTTATTATTAGTAGTAGTATTTCTATTATTATTATTATTATTATTATCAATATTTAAAACAGTTGAGTCAATTTTTTCAGAATTCTTTGATGAATAGAAAGATCCAAAGATCAGCATTTATCTGAAATAAAAAGCTTTTGTAACATTATACACTATATATATCATACTGTTATTTAGCAAGGATGCTTTAAATTGATAAAGTGTTGAGAAAGACATTTATAATGTTATAAAATATTTCTATTTCAGATAAATGTTGTTCTTATGAACTTTCTATTCATCAAAGAAACCTGAAAAATTTTTACTCTGCTGTTTTCAACATATTATTATTATTAATAATAATAATAATAATAATAATAATAATAATAATAATAAATGTTTATTGAGCAGCAAATCAGAATATTAGAATAATTTCTGAAGGATCACGTGACTGGAGTAATAATGCAAAAAAATCAGCTTTGAAATCACAGAAATAAATTACATTTTAAAATATATTCAAATAGAAAACAGTTATTTTAAATAGTAAAAATATTTCAAAATCTTACAGTTTTTGCTGTACTATGGATCAAATAAATGCAGGCTTGGTGAGCAGAAGAGACTTCTTTAAAAAACATTAAAAATCTTACTGTTACTGAAAAACTTTTGACTGGTAGTGTATTCTTTAAAAGTAGGCTAAAGTGTACTTCCTTTTTCACAAGGTTAGTGGCACAAAAACTTAATTCTTTATGTTTAAAAAACACTTTTTGCAAAAGTGTTCTTGCTCTTCAATTGTACCTATCAGCTCATATTTCTGTGTTCAGTGTGAAGTCTGATTTCATCACAGCTGTTTGTTTTGTATGTTAGCAAAGGCCAGCAAACCAGTTTATGTTTGCCCATTGTCTTTCCTCTACGGTTATCACCACAAATATTTTTGTTCCCTCCTTATCATGTGACAGTTTCCTGGGGAAAGTGATATAGATGATGTCATTGCTTTCTGTAAATCTTGACTGGGACATGCATTAGTGAAAGGCAAAAGCGGCTTTGTTTCCAGCTTTAGCAGCAGGGTTTTCATCAGATGGTTATGATCAGCACTCGGACTGGAGTGGTGTAGACCACCAGGGAGTACTAGACCAGGACGAAGACCTCCTAAGAAGCAGCTGGTCTGGACGACCGGTCCATTCCCATCATCGGCGGACAGCCGTCAGTCCGGACCGCACCAGGAGCCTGTCTCTGGAGAATGAGCCACCTGTGACTTTCCTGGTCCGCAGCACCGCCCTGGAAGACCTGACATCCGTCGGAGAGAGAAACGCAGAAGCCAGGGCTCCTTACAGCGAAATCCTAAAGGAAGAGGAAGAACTGTCTTTTTACGCCAACGAGAGCCATGTTGAAGAAGAAAAACTTCCGGCGTGGGCCAGCAGGGCTCTCGCTGAACATGCACCTTCTGAAACCGAAGAGCATAGTTTTACAAAAACTGTACCTCAGGAACACATGGAATCACTGGGCGAAGCACAGGAGAACGTTGATGCTACATTATCAGGGGTTAATCACAACGTGAGTGGCGAAGACGCCAAAAAGACAGACTCCACTCCTCCCTCTACAAGCACAATTGGCTCTCCAAAAGGTGTCCACGTCTCCCCGGCAAGAAAATCCATGGTGCCGGTGGCTCAGTTCAAAGGTCTGTGCAGATAAGCTCACAGAATCCCAGTGCAGTGTCTCTTCCTTGGTTTGCCTCCACCTATGTTTTACAAAGCCGCTTAGCTATGCACCACTTTCTGTCTATAACGAACATCCTACAAAATGAACGGCGTGCTGAGGAGAACGATCTGTTGTCCTGCAATTGTTTGCTACACGTCGTCCTGTTTTGGGCACTCAGTCTCACTCTGTCATTCAGTCATTCTTTTTGTTCCCTCTGGTGGTCTTGCAGCCTGTTTTGCGCCGATTGATGAAATCCATGTTTGCTGGCCGTGTTTCAGTGCGCTCAGTTTGGCATGTCCGTGTGCATGAACGTGTTTGCATGTGTTCACGACACCATCTGGTGCAGCACTGCTTTAACAGATCCCCTCACTTTCATTTACAGCTTACGTTTCTCAAATGTTTCTTGAAAACTATAGAATTACATAAGGTCCAGTTGAAATTTACAAGTTATAAAAAAAAGAGAGAAAGCGTTAGGACAAAATGTTGAATTTTCTGTCAACAGTTCTAAAAAGAATCACTTTTTCTTACTGTAAAGAACATTTTTAAATCTAAAGATCCTTTTGCGGAATGTTGGAAGGTTCATAGTGGAACCATCATGGCTAATTAAGAACCTTTATTATTAAAGGATTAGTTCATGCCAGAATTTCTTGATTATTTACTCACCCCTATGTCATCCAAGATGTTCATATCTTTCTTTCTTCAGTCAAAAAGAAATTTAGGTTTTTGAGGAAAACATTCCAGGATTTTTCTCCATATAGTGTAGTTCAATGGAGATCAATGGGTTGAAAGTCCAAATTGCAGTTTCAGTGCAGCTTCAAAGGGCTCTATACAATCCCAGACGAGGAATAAGGATCTTATCTAGTGAAACAATCGATCATTTTCAGAAAAAAAATAAAAATGTATATACTTTTTAACCACAAATGCTTGTCTTGGACTAGCTCGACTTGACGCATTACGTTTTTCACCATACCCTACCTTTCTGAACCAAAGTACACAGATGAAAAACTAATCACGCGTGACTTTTTCAACGTAATGCGTAAAGTCGTAGACTCGCATCGCTAAGACCTTTATTGCTTGGCTGGGATTGTGTAGAGCCCTTTCTAAGCTGCATTGAAACATCATTTTGGACCTTCAACCCACTGGCCACCATTTAAGTCCAGTATATGGAGAAAAATCATGGAATGCTTTTCTCAAAAAACGTCATTTCTTTTCGACTGAAGAAAGAAAGACATCTTTGATGACATAAGGGTGAGTAAAAGATCAGGAAATTTTAATTCAGGAGTGAACTAATCCTTTAAAGGAGAAGTTCACTTCCAGAACAAAAATTTACAGATAATTTATTCGCCCCCTTGTCATCCAAGATGTTCATGTCTGTCTTTCCTCAGTCGTAAAGAAATTGTTTCTTTGAGGAAAACATTTCAGGATTTATCTCCATATAGTGGACCTCTATGGTGCCCCGAGATTGAATTTCTAAAATGGAGTTTAAATGCAGCTTCAAAGGGCACTAAACGATCCCAGCCGAGGAAGAAGGGTCTCATCTAGCAAAACGATTCTAAAAAAAAAAATTACAATTTATATACTTTTTAACCTCAAATGCTCGTCTTGTCTAGCTCTGCTTGAACTCTTGTGTATTCTAGATCAAGACAGTTAGGGTAGGTTGAAAAACTCCCATCTCATTTTCTTCTCCAACTTCAAAATCATCCTACATCGCTGTTTTACCTTTTTATGGTAAAGGGCATTTGCTCTTCTTTGCATGTTCACTTTGTGAACCTCTGCAGCGATGTAGGACGATTTTGAAGTTGGAGAAGAAAATAAAATGGGAGTTTTTCGACATACCCTAATGAACCGGAATACACAGGGTTCACGCAGAGCTAGACAAGATGAGCATTTGAGGTTAAAAAGTATATAAATTGTCAATAATCGTTTCGCTAGATAAGACTCTTCTTCCTCAGCTGAGATCGTTTAGAGCCCTTTGGAGCTGCATTTAAACTGCATTTTGGAAGTTCAAACTCGGGGGCACCATAGAAGTCCACTATATGGAGCAAAATCCTGGAATGTTTTCCTCAAAAACCTTAATTTCTTTTGGATTGAAGAAAGAAAGGCATGGGGTTGAGTAAATCATCAGGAAATTCTAATTTAGGAGCAAACTAATCCTTTAACACTGTACGGAGGAAGTATTTTAAAGAAGCAAATGCACACTACTATAGACATCTTATTTAGGCTTTCAAATTCGTAAGTAACATTATGTATATCCTTCATGTAAAAGGGAATATCAGAATGCATTATGGTGAATTTATAAATCCAAGATCGCAAGCCAGTTGAAAGAAACGTTGATTGCAAACGAAAAACATTTAATTTATTAGTTAAAAGAATTAATGAAAGTAGTTTTACCTCATCTGAAACAAACTATTTTATCCAGTAATTATATGTACTATATATTTGTGTTGCCTTATTAGCAACACATTAACATCAAACAGTATTGAAATCGATTTTACAGATTAGTCACTTGTAAGGTTTAGTAATGATTAGGCAGCACATTTATTCATATCCTATTTCTGATACACTGATTGTATTCATATTGGTGCATTTTTTGATTCTTCACAGCTCAATCCAAGACCAATGGTGATGCTGAGAAGAGGGTGAGTGTGCTGATAGCTGTTTTGCATCATCTTTTTGTCTTCCACTTTCATCTTGCCTTTTATTTTGCTCCATGGAGTTTTCATCCACTACTGTTTTGCTCTTTATATAAAGACCCCTAAAACCCCCAACAGTAAAGTCAGACCCTCCTCCCATAAAACACCTTCCTCCATCCCGAAAAAGACCTTGGCCTCTTCTAGTAGATCTCCCTCAGTACCCGCCACCAGTTCTGGGCCCAAAGAATCCAGGGCAAGAGTGAGTACAGCTGCTGGTGTCGGACCCCGTGTCCTGCCGCTTCTGTGGAGAATGGTTTAACTGGCAGTCAAAGCACTGGCTGGTTTGATTAACAGCATCTTTATCTCTCCTCCTACTAACTGACCAACATCTCATTCACACAGAGTTCTGTGTTTGTTAGTAGTTTTGTTTTAGGATTCAGAATCAACACTGACAAGTGTCAGTTCGCATGATTTTAGAATATTTGCATTGCACAACTTCAGCTGCAGTTCTGTTAGTGTGCTTCCAATGGATGGGTTCATAATTATTAAATGTGCTTTCAACAAACTGTATGTCTGAGCAGGCAAACATGCTATTAGGCATACAATTAATTTTTCTCATTTGTTTGTGAATGCTTCTTCAGTTGAGCTCTTTTGTCCAACGTCCAACAGTGGGCATACACTTATATGTATTTTAATATGCTAACAAATGTCATTTCCACCACATATTTATGACACATTGTGGTGGAAATAACTCTTTTATTTGTTAAGGCTGATTTTATATCTTTTTTTATTTTATTTTATTTTTTTGGAGATTTCGCATAGTTTGAGAAAATGACAGCTTGATTTGTGACTAAGTTGTCACAAGTGATATTTATCTTTTTTCTTCTTCAACTTATTTTAAGCTCTTGACAGTTTTCTTCTAGGTAAACTGAATTTACACTAACTGAAAATTGTTGGTCATGGTGGAAATTATGTAAAAACTGAGGGGATAATGTGCCTAAAAGTGGATAGAAATCATTTTTACACAATAAATATATATATTTATTGTACTCTATTACCATAGTTTTCAAAATGTTATTAATATTTATGATGGATTTTCACAAGTCTCTTCTGCTCACCAAGCCTGCATTTATTTGATCAAAAATACAGCAAAAGCAGTAATATTGTGAAATATTTTTACTATTAAAAATAACTGCTTTCTATTTAAATATATTTTAAAATGTAAATAATTCCTGTGATCAAAGCTAAATTTTCAGCATCATTACTCCAGTCACTTGTTCTTTCAGAAACCATTCTAATGTAATTTTTTTCAGGATTCTTTGGTGAATAGAAAGATTCAAAGATCAGCATTTTTAACATTATACATTTTTCAACAGTTTTTAAGCTTTCATTTAGCAATGATGCTTTAAATTGATCAAAAGGAATGATAAAGACATTCATAATGTTACAGAAGATTTCTGTTTCAGATAAATGCTGTTCTTCTGAACTTTCTATTCATCAGTGAAACCTGAAAAAAATCTACTCAGCTGTTTTCAACATAATTATAATTATAAATGTTTTTGAGCAGCAAATTAGAAAATTAGAATGATTTCTGAAGGATCATGTGACACTGAAGACTGGAGTAATGATGCTAAAACATCAGCTTTGAAATCACAGGAATAAATTGCATTTTAAAGTATATTAAAATAGAAAACAATTTTATTTTAAATAGTAAAAATATTTCAAAATTTTACTGTTTTTGCTGTACTTTGGATCAAATAAATGCAGGCTTGGTGAGAAGAAGAGACTAAAAAACACTGAAAATCTTACTGTTCGAAAACTTTTGACTGGTAGTGTATAACAATAAAAAATAGTCATAAAAGACATTTGAAAAAAAAAAGAATGTTGATTATAAAAAAAAAAAAAAAACAGTTTTAATGTGACCATAAATCAAAGAGTAAAAATTAAGAAAAGTTAGCCCCTATGACCAGCCCCTATGACATAAAAGAGACACTTGTATAGACATTAGCATTTGTTTTATTATCTATAATTTCATAGAATTTAATTATTAATGTATTTCTATTGCTTTCTCTATATATATTCCTGTATATCTTTAGGCTCCTAGTAGCAGTAGACCTCATGCTGCCGGTACAAAGATTCCTGCCATGACTGCGGCTGCCAAAAATGGAAAAGGTAAGTACATTTTTAGAAGTGACTTTCTGTTGTATCTTGTATATGTTTTTGTAGAATGGAACATTTGATTATGAGATTATTGCCAACTTTATAACTCTATACTGTTTTGCAGACTCTCCCAAGACCCCCGAGACCAGCGGGCACAGCAGCCCCGGCACTCCCAAATCCCCTGCCAGCAAGGCTGCGGGTGGCAAGCCTCCAAGCACAGGAAATGAAATCAAGAAGGTTGCAGTGATTCGCTCGACCCCTAAATCTCCGAAGAACCGTTCACCCACATCACTGTCGGCCGCTGCCCCCCTCCCCGATCTGAAGAACGTACGATCCAAAGTCGGCTCCACCGACAACTTAAAGCACCAGCCTGGAGGCGGCCGGGTAATTCATCTTGAGCTCACTTTAATGTTCTGTTTGCAGGTTTTTGCAGCTCAAAAATATCTAAAATTGATTTAAAAAAAAATCCTAAACACCTTAAAGGCAGGCAGTTACTTAACCCTTTAACTGTCACTCCCACTTTTGAACACAGACATAAAAATGCACTATCCGGACTTAAATTTTTAGAATTCATGAATGAAAACTTTTTCCAATATGATTTTGATGTACATTTTCCGTGGCAATGCAATGTCTGATTTTAAAATGCCCTTCAAAGGATGAATTTTGAGATTTTAAGTTTTGAACTGATATATAATTTCTTATGATTTCTAAAGCGTGAAAGGGAAAAAGGACATGAAGAAAGTCTTTTGTGACAAAGGTCAGAACTCATGTTATGATGCAGATTTTTTAAGTTGCTCTCTTGAAATATATTAATCTATTACTTTTCCTACATAATTTGTAACGCAAAAATATGGTAAAATATCTATTTAGGAGTCTTAGACCTTTCCAACGATGTATAGTTTGTCATGATTAGACGGTGACAGTTAAAGGGTTAAGTAATTTCAGCTAAAATTGGTTGAATAAAATTAGTTTTTAAGTAGACTCTTCCAATGTTCTTCCTTTCACAGGTACAAATTCTTGATCAGAAGGTGGATTTCAGTAATGTTCAGTCTAAGTGTGGCTCCAAATCCAACCTCAAGCATGTACCAGGAGGTGGAAATGTGAGTAACTCTGGAATAAATCCAACACATACGTTTTATTCCTTTATTATTATTTATTATCACCAAACTATATTTGCCATCTCAACATTATCAGTAAACTGTCACAGTTTGCCAAATATTAGCTAAGAATTATACTGTACCATGAGAATTGACTAATATATTATCTCTAGGTATTGTAATGGTTACATTTCCCAAGAATAGTAAATATCTAGTTATGCAAACAACCTTCCAAAGTCTATTTTGAGAAAGCACATCATAGTATGTCGTTATGCTTCATGAGAATCAGGGAACGTTTACCATTTTGTTCATGAAAACTTGCAAACGTTTGCTTTAAACAGGTGCAAATTTTTGATCAGAAGTTGGACTTTAGTAATGTCCCTTCTAAGTGTGGCTCCAAAGACAATATCAAACACGCACCCGGAGGTGGCAATGTAAGTTACGTCGGGGTAAAAAAAAAAAAAAAAAAAAAAACATCCAGACCCGGTTCACTCCTAAATTTACCATTACTCTTTCATTCCTTACTACTGCTAGATGGAAATCACGACTAATCAAGCTCCCAGCCATTCCTTACTGACTTGAGATGTTCCTCAGATGTTCCTCGTGAAGTTAAAAATACTGTATAACTTCAGATGTTACAGTATAAGTAAAAAGTGCTTTTTAGGTTCTGTCAGAAGGTTTCCGATTTGGCTTCACCTAAAAAGGTAATTCTTCTTTTCCTTGACTTCTGCACTCTTTCAGGTCAGAATTCTTGATCAGAAGGTGGACTTCAGTACTGTCCAGTCAAAGTGTGGCTCCAAAGACAATTTGAAACATGTACCGGGAGGTGGCAATGTGAGTAACTATGGGATGAACTCAACACCCTCTGTCTTGGTTCTTCCTGAAGTTATGACCATTTGTGGAAACCTTGTAAAAAAGTGAAAGCTTTCATTCAGTATAGTAGTTCTGTCTGTTACACAGTCACCAGCTTCTCACTTTTGGATTGATGATAAACTGTAAAAGAGGGTTTTTACAAATGTTGAGTCAGTTGTTCAACATCGAAACCTAATTCAAGAGTGTGTGAGAGACAGCAAAGCTCACATAGTAATGGCTCTTTCTCAATGCCAGTTAACTGGAAAGATAACTCCTGCTCTTTTCAACCTGATTTTCCAGGTAAAAATACTGGATCAGAAGGTGGACTTTAGTAATGTCCAGTCAAAATGTGGCTCCAAAGACAATATCAAACATGTACCAGGAGGTGGCAATGTGAGTAACTATGGGTTGAACTCAACACCTTCAGTCTTGGTTCTTCCTGAAGTTATGACCATTTGTGGAAACCTTGGGAGTAGCAATTTGGACACCCCGTTCCATCTTCCAAACCCCTGCCCTTTCATGGTCTAAAAAGCCTTTCCTAATGATGAATTATGTTAGTTTCATCTGGTGGCTCTCTGGGTTCCTCTCCGAGCTAAAAAAACATAAGATAACTCCTTTCTTCACCAAACTGTTCACTCTTTCAGGTTCAAATTCTCGATCAGAAGTTGGACTTAACTAACGTGCAATCTAGATGTGGTTCCAAAGATAATCTCAAACATGTACCCGGAGGTGGAAAAGTGAGTAAACAGGGGCCCGTTTGTTGATGTTTAACCAAAAGAGACTTTAACAGTAGGGATGCACTAATAGTACAATTCTGGCTGATACTAACAAGCCAATAATAAAACCCAATAACCAATAAATTGCTTTTGTCTAAATGCATAACATCAGCGCTTATAAATGCTAAAAGTGAATTTTGGCATCACAACATCATAATGTAACATATGAAACATGGATATTCTTTTTGAAATTTGTTAAAGATTACATTTAATAGTGTTATTAATTAAAATATTAGTGTTTTTAAAGACTAACTTTATCTAAATGTTATCATCTATTGCTCACTTAATATAAATGTAAAAATACGACTCAAATTGTGAATTCAAATGAGTATTCAGAATTAAATGGATATAGTATTGATATTTTGTGTATCTCTGTTTTATATTAAATGCAGGGTAAATACTGATTGGTTTCTTAGCTAGGACTAAATGATCACTCACCCTCTAAATCTAAAAAAAAAAAAAAAAAAGTGTTTTTTTGGTGGTTTATTTTTATTTTTATTTTTTTTGCCTCAGTCTTCATTTTTTGTTAGGTTTTTATATTTTCTTTTACAAAACCTCCTAAAACTAGGGTTCTATGATTTCTGCAATGTGGAAAAGCAGAATCATGGAATTCAGTCATAAAAATGGAATTTACGGTATAACGCGGAATGTCACGGAATTTGCAAAATGTGCAAAAATTTGAATTTTGATTTACCAGAAAAAAAATTTACAACCCAGCATTTCTGAAAATAAAGTAAAATAAAATAATAATACATTTTTTTTAATATAAAATTAATTAAGTAGAGATGCTTTTGATTATTAAACTTTAATGTAACCATTAAAATGGAATCCAAAAAAATGAATAAAAAACAGAATTTGATAAAATAGAATTTTTTTTTTAATAAAACCGTTTCAATGTATTTCATAGGGCCTTAAAAATTTAATTTTTGTTAAACTTTTAATAAATTGCAGTTAAATTGTGTAAGTTTTATGATTTAAATGAATTAGACATGCTAATTGTTTAATTTATCTACTAAAACAGGAAAAAAAAAAAAAAAGAATTTGGGGGAAAAATAAAATGGATTTCAAAGGGTTTTTTTTTTGGTGGTTTATTAATTTTTTTGCCTCAGTCTGCATTTTTTGTTAGCTTTTCATATTTTCTTTTGGAAAACCTCCTGAAACTAGGGCTCTATGGTTTCTGCATTGCGGAAAAAGCAGACAGAATCATGGAATTCAGTCATAAAAATGTAATTTACGGTATAACACGGAAATGTCACGAAGTTTGCAAAAATGTAAATTTTGATTTACCAAAAAAATATATATTTACAACCCAGCATTTCTGAAAAAAATAAAATGATTTTTTTTTTTTAATAAAATTAATTAAGTAGAGATGCTTTTGATTATTAAACTTTAATGTAACCATTAAAATGGAATCCAAAAAATTAATGGAAAACAGAATTTGATAAAATAGAACTTTTTTAAAAAAATAAAACCGTTTAAATGCATTTCATAGGGCCATAAAAATGTAATTTGTGTTAAACTTTTAATAAATTGCAGTTAAATTGTGAAAGTTTTATGATTTAAATTAATTAGACATGCTTTTTGATTTTAATAATAGATAAATTGTATTTCATAGGGTCCTATAAAACTATAACGTTAATTTATTGTAAATCTTTATATGTTTAAGCGTTGACTCTGATGCTGTTTTATGGCATTGACATTTAGAGCAATGACATTTTTACTCAAAACAGAAAGCTCCCATACTTCAGTTTTCTATATAATTATAAGACTGATTTTGACTTCGAATTTGAAAGCCTGTTTCCTTACAAAGACAGATGACCAGACCACCACTAAAATCCTATCCTTAATACCAAACGGCCTGTCATTAAGGACAGTGAGTACACTCGTTAAAAGTACCAGTGAGTGATCCAAAGAGATCCTTATGCACTCAAGATGAGTCGCTCTCCTCTGCCGTTGAAGGACATCAGCTCTTTAGCACAGAGGGGGTCTTGTTGTAACTCTCCAGTCAGCCGAGTATTCTTTTATGGTGAGCAGTTGGCTAGAGCAGAGAGCTGACCTCACCCTAAAGACACTGAGGCCTTTTTATACAGAAAAAAACCCCAGCAGCTGCGGCTATGAGGTCACTGCTTCTATTTTTGGGAGCAGGGATGGTACACAATTGTACCGTTCTCATGTTGTATCCTCAATCTATAGTCTAAAGTGAAGAACAAACTTTGACCGAAAACCACCGAAAATAATTAAAGGGTTGTGGTTCACGATCCTCTGAGATTAGATTACATTGCTATAAATACAAATTGGTTTAAAAATTATATTCTCAGAGGTGACTAAACCACCAAGAGGGTGTTTTGCATTCAAGCGACTGAGAAGTTTACTGACCAGTTGCACTTTTGCAACTGTCTGCCATTTTCTCAAGCTGTTTTGGTCACACTTTAATTTGGGGGTCCAATTCTCACTATTAACTAACTATTAACTCCTAATTGGCTGCTTATTAATACTTAGTAAGGTAGTTAGGTTTAGGTATAGTGTCGGATTAAGGCATCTAACAGGTGACCCTGAACCACAAAACCAGTCTTATGTTGCACGGGTATAATTGTGGCAATAGCCAAAAATACATTGTATGGGTCAAATTTATCGATTTTCCTTTTATGCCAAAAATCATTAGGAAATTATGTAAAGATCATGTTCCATGAAGATATTTTGTACATTTCCCACTGTAAATATATCAAAACTTAATTTTTGATTAGTAATATGCATTGCTATGAACTTTGAAGGCGATTTTCTCAGTATTTCAATTTTTTTGCATCCTCAGATTCCAGATTTTCAAATAGTTGTATCTCGGCCAAATATTGTCCTCAATGTGGTCCAGGGTCACATATGTGTTCTATCTTTGGGGTTAATCAGTACTAATAAACAGCCAATATGCTAGTAACATGCAAGCTAACAAACAAGTACAATTCCTGAGAATTGATCCCTAAAATGCAGTGATATAAAGGTAAAGGTAAAATAAAGGTTTTTCTCTTTCTTGTGTTTGGATAGTTTTAAACAGGATTTTATATAATTACCTGGAAGAATACTAAAAACAGTTGTTGTTTTTTTTCTCAAAAGGTCCAAATCCTCCACAAAAAGATTGACCTGAGCAACGTGCAGGCCAAGTGCGGATCGAAAGACAACATTCGCCACAAACCAGGTAATCCTGCACAATTTTGGATACCAAAGACAACCACAGCTCAAACCTTGGACTTGATTTACTTAGCGTTTTGAATGCATGTAAATAATTAATTTGGTTAAATCATGAGGAATTTCTCCTGGTTTGTCAAGGTGGAGGAAACATTGAGATCAGGTCTGAGAAGCTTGAATTCAAGGCTCAGTCAAAGGTCGGATCTATGGACAACATTAAACACGTACCTGGAGGAGGCAACAGGAGGGTAAGATGACACATCCTCCTCTGGTTGTCCAATTATTCACTCTCCACCCTGAAATTAAATAAGAACGTTCATAAATCCTTATCATTTTACAGCCAGATGCCTGTGTAAATCTATCTCAGGTGCTCTCTGGGTTTGAATCATTTGGTTCTTTAGATGATCAAAAAAAAAAAAAAAAAAAATACAAGCATTACATACTTCATTTTTAATTTTAATAATTATTTATTTAATTTTTGTGTTACCATCATTTTCCTTTTTGTTGAACCCATATCATTTTGTGTTTCTTTCTGTTTTGGTTGACCATGGTGTTCATTTCACCACCCATTGGCCACCCCGGGGTGCGTTTCTAGAGAGAGAAGGGGAGAGGGGCAGATACGCCCCGAGATGAGGGCTTCCTCACCCCAGATCCCTCTGATACCCCCACACTCTCATCTGCCAGTATGTCCCCAGAGCCCATCCTCCTCAGCAACCCCCAGATAAAGATTGAGGACTCCAGTAAGTATTCAAAGAGGGGGAGAGATCCACATCAAACTATCTAGCACATTACTGTCATATATTTTGAGACACTAGGGTAGTACTATTGTTTTAACTAATAGATAACACCATACTTTCCCCAGCTGATTAATCGCATTCAAATTCAATTCAAATTTTGACTTTAAAGATATGTATTAGAATTAAAATCTATAGATACATATAACTGAAGTGTAATAAAATGCATGCATGCAAGACACTACAGGCAAAACCATTTTTTTCATGCAATGGTCAGTTTTGCATGCTTAAATGCATGTATGCGTGAATGAATGAATGAATGAATGAGGAAATGAATAAATAAATGCAAGACGCTACAGGCAAAACCATTTTTTTATGCACTGGTCAATGTTGCATGCATAAATTAGTGCATACTTGCATGTGTGAACGAATGAATTAATTAATTAATACAAGACACTACAGCCAAAACCGTTTTTTCATTCACTGGTCAATTTTGCGTGCATACATGCATGAATGTATGCATGCAAGCAAGAAAGAAAGAAAGAATGAATGAATGAACAAAATAAATAAATACATGCAAGACACTACAGGTAAAACCAATTTTTTCATGCACTGGCCAATTTTGCATGCATAAATAAGTGCATACGTGAATGAATGAATGAATACAAGACACTACAGGCAAAACCATTTTTTCATGCAGTGGTCAATTTTGGATAGATAAAAAATGCATGCATGTGTGAATGAATAAATGAGTGAATGAATGAATGAATGGATAATAAATAAATAGGCACTACAGGCAAAATCATTTTTTCATTCACTGGTTAATTTTGCATGCATGCACGCATTAATTAATTAGGCACTACAGACAAAACCATTTTTTTAATTTTGCATGAATAAATGCATGCATGCATACATGCATGAAAGAAAGAATGAATGAATGAGGAAATGAATAAATAAATGTAAGACGCTACAGGCAAAACCATTTTTTTGTGCACTGGTCAATTTTGCATGCATAAATAAGTGCATGCATGCGTGAATGAACGAATGAATTAATTAATTAATTAATACAAGGCACTACAGGCAAAATATATTTTTTTTTCATGAAGTGGTCAATTTTGGATGGATAGATAAATGCATGCACACATACATAAATAAATAATTAAATAAATAAATAAATGTAAGGCACTACAGGCAAAACCATTTTTTCATTCACTGGTCAATTTTGCATGCATAAATACATGCATGCATACATGAGAGAAATAATGAATGAATGAATGAATGAATGAATAAAATTTCATGCAGTGGTCAATTTTGGATGGATTTTGCATGAATAAATGCATGTATGCATACATGCATAAATGTATGCATGAAAGAAAGAATGAATGAATGAACAAATGAACAAAATAAATAAATACATGCAAGACACTACAGGCAAAACCAATTTTGCACTGGTTATTTTTGCATGCATGCATGCATAAATAATTTGATAAATCCATTTGCAAATAGGAAATTACTTAATGAATTAATGTGCAAATTGGTAGATGAATCAGTGATGAACAATGATAAAATATTTCATATAACTAAATTAAAAATAAATTGCATATTGATTTGTAAGCTTGCACAAGTATCTTGCGAAATGCATCTTGGGTGCCATCTTCTGGCACAGAGTGACAGGAAATCAACAATAAAACAATAGCAACTGACAAAAATAATCACATTGTTATTTTTTTTTTTAAATCTTTTTTTAATTTATTATTTTCTTAGGATTTTTTTGTCTGTTCTTTTGTCCCTTTTTAAACCATCTCACACCTTTTTATTATATGATAATTTGATGAATTATTTATCCATGGATCATCAATTTTGAGGGTACTCTGTACAACTGTTCTGGCTCTTAAACCAAACTCATCTAGTATCATTAAGTATTAGAAACTCAAATACACCTAGAAGTTTAGTTTATGGAAATAGCACATAGCACTGTTACATTAGATTTTCAGTCCAGAATTCAGTTTTAATCTCCATCCAAGAATCTCAGGTCTGCTCTGAGCCAACATAAACCAACACTGGAAGCGTTCTATTTTACCTCAGAGGTTATATATATTTCCCTTTCCCAGATTGAGTCGCACAAACTGATGTTCCGCGAGCAGGCCAAAGCGCGAACCGACCATGGCGCAGAAATCGTGTCTCTGGAGGAGTCGCCACACGGCCTGAGCACCGTCTCCTCTTCTGGCAGCATCAACATGGCAGACCCGCCGCAGCTTTCCACCCTCGCTGACCAGGTGTCTGCATCGCTGGCCAAGCAGGGCTTGTGATTGGACCATACCGCCCCCAAACCACGCCCCCCTCCCATTCTCTTCCACATACCTAATGGTATTCTAACCTCTCTCTGAAAGTCATTTTGTGGCCCAGAAAACAACGCCAAGTAACTTTTGGCAATCACTGTTCGATTTTGTAATACTTAAGATTTGTTATAGGCCAACGAAGCTGTTTGAACTGTGAATCATGTATGAATTTGCCTCGTCCTTTGCTTTAAGGCAGTGTCCACGGTGGGAATTTAACAATTGGAAATTTCCTCCAACCACCCTCCTTTGACTATATTTAGTAGCAAAAAATGACATTCATGTATTTGTATGGCTTTTGTTGACCATTATATATTTCCTTAGGCACGCCTTTTTTTTTTTTTTTTTTACTACTGGTTTTAGGACAGTTCATACAGAACCTATTTTCAGAGAGGATTGTTCTCATTTTTGAATCAGGTTAAATTTAGATCGAGATTATGAATAAGTCGCTTAGCAGTGCTTAAAATGAAAATTAGAGCATCGTATCTTGACTTTGAGAAAGAAAGAAACAGTCCATCTTTGAAATGATTTGCAAGGCTTATGTGAAGAAAAACAGGTGTGTAACAGCTTTGTGTCGAAAGCTAAAAGCTCTTTAGTTCTTGTGCTGTTGATCGGAGATTACACGTCTAAAATGACCATGAGATTCAGAGTGCTTCATAAGGAAACGTCTCTTACAGTATTACTCTGTGGATGAATATGGGATGTTTATAATATGAAAACCCTTTTTTGTGTGCCTACTGGCAGTCTTAAATGATTGATTTGAAAATGCCTCTCCTGTTTTTTGTTTGCTTGTCCTTGGCAACTAACCGAACATTTAACATGCATTGAAATTTTTTAACATAAGCGTAAAACAAAAATTGCAGCTACCTGTTTTATTGGTAACACTTTACAATGAAATTTTATTTGTTAGCACGAGTTAATGCATTGGAATAACAGTGAACAATACTTTTACAGCATTTATTAATCTCGACAAATGTTAATTTCTACATACACAAATGCATTTTAACATTTATTTACTAACAGTAAATATACCAACCTAGATTAAAAATTGCTGTAAAAATGTCTCTTTTTGTTTAAGTTAAAATGCACTGACTAACGTTGTTGTAAAGTGTTTTAAAACTTGTTTTATTAATGACAGGTTGCATGTGAGATATGTTTTAGAAAAACAACCTATGCACCTGTAAAGTTTCACCATAATACTGCCAACAGTTCCTCTCTTTTCTCGCTATGACTTTCAGCTCTAGCTGAGAAATAATTCATGAGATGAATTGCCAAACTGTTGTTCTTCAGACACACACTGTATTATAAATTTGCCCACTGCATTTACAATATCAAGAGTATTGTATTCTTCACGAAAAGCATCACTGGAGCACAAGCATGCTGTTAAACTTTGATCTGACCGCATCATCTGCTACCACTTTCTAGCTGTAAGATGTTAAGTCAAGGTATTCTATTTGACTGAATGATGATGTAATGACCTCAGCCAATCATACGGCTTCAGTTCTCTCCCCTGCACTGCACTATCGCAGAATGTTTAATGAGCTTCGAACCACTCCACACTATCTTTGCTCCTTGCATGCATTTCATGTAAGCAGCGTTGCCTCTTACACGCCTACTTGCGTATATCCCATACTCACTGACGTGCTTATTAGGAATCTATGTAGATAGTAGTGGAAAAAGAGCACTACTCGGACGGCACCCCCTGTTTCTTTGTGTTGGAGATGGAGCCGTGTAACTACCATTAGATATTTAATGTATGTTTATTGTATGTTTATGACTGTATGTTTATATAAGGACTTGGGGAAAAAAAAAAAAAAAAAGCAGAGAAGTTCAGAAACCATGCCTGCAACATTTTAATATGCATGCTGAGTTTTTACATGGATTGGCAACATGTTTCTGAACGTTTTCTGACTAGAAAAGCTTGGATATGGGATGAGCTGTTTGTTACGGTTGTGATGTTGTGTTGAGGGGGGAGGTGAGTGCTTAGCAGATGGGAAGAGGGAAAGAAAGTCAGTCGGTCCTTTGGTTTAAATGTCTCACTCTATAGCACACCTGCGACATGGTTCTAGGTGCAGTTTTGCCATCCTGTTGTCATTAACTCCATACACCATTTTTGCAGTTGTAAATTTTAGCTTGGGAACTGTGGTTGTCAATATTGTTCGTGTGTTTTATTAATAACTGGTTTACAATGATTCTTGTTGATGTACATGTGAATTTGGAAATAAAGGATATTAAGCAAATGTCCTGATGCTTTTGTTATACTTTAGAAGAAAGCACTGACTTAAGCACTAAGAAATGTAAATTTCATCATCATTTACTTACACCCCACAGAATTAAAAAAAAAAAAAAAAAAGTAATTGCGACATTTTATCTCACAGTTCGGATTTTTTTCTTGCAATTGCGAGTTTACATCTCTCAGAACTGCATGATACAAACCCGCAATTCTTCCTTTTTTTCCTCCCAGGATTGTGAAATAAACTTGCAATTGCGAGTAATAAAGTCAGAATTGTGAGATATAAACTTACAAATCTGTCTTTTTCTCAGAGTTGCGTGATACAAACTCACAACTGCGAGTTACAAAAGAAATAAAGCTGCAATTCCTAGAAATAAAGTTAAAAGAATTAAAAGACTTTGAAAAAGAAAAACTTTTTTTTTTCTCAGAATTGAGAGTTTATATCTCAGAATTCTGACTTTATAACACGCAGTTGCAAGGTAATTCAGATTGTGAGATATAAACTCGTAATTCTGAGAACTTGATCTTTATAACTCGCAATTTCTGGTTTATATCAAAACGTTGAGAAAAAAATTCAAAATTGCATGAAAAAAGTCAGAATTGCTAGATATAAACTTGCATTTGTGAGAAAAAAGTCAGAAGTTTTTATCTTGCAGTTCTGACTTTATTTCTTGCAATTGTGAGCTTATATCACTAAATTCTGAGGGAAAAAGCCAAAATTGTGAGTTATCTCGCAATTCTGACTTTGTAACTCGCAATTGTGAGTTTATATCACTTAATTATGAGAGAAAAAAAAAGTCACAATTCTGACTGTATTTCTTGCAATTGTGAGTTTATATCACTGAATTCTGAGAAAAAAAAGTCAGAATTGGGAGATAAAAAGTCGCAATAACCTTTTTTTTTTTATTTTTAAGTTTCTTTCTTCTGCTTAATATAAAAGAAGATATTTTGAAGAATGTTGGTGATCAAACAGTTGATGGAAGCCATTGACAAATAGTAAGGGGAGAAAAATACAATCGAAATCAATGGTTATGGTTTGGTTTCTTACACTGTCTTTTGTGTTCAGCTAAAGAGAGAAACTCAGAGTTTTGGAACAACTTGAGGGTGAGGGTAACATGAAAAGATTTCTTTATAGAAGTCAACATGAAATTGACTCAGTTTACTTTCTTAATACATATTTTTGGTCTCACTGTGTTCATTTAACATTAAAAAAAGTAGTCCAAAAATAGACTTTATTTTGAGAAAAAAAAAAATCTGACAATTCTGACTTCATAACTAGCAATTGCGAGTTTATGTCGCAATTAAAAAAAAAAAAAAAAAAAAAAAAAAGAATTGTGAGATGTGTTTATTATATAACATTCAAAAAAAGTACACCAAAAATAAACATTATTTTAGGCCAGGAGACCCAGACAACTGCATTGGGGAGCTAGGGGGTCCATGTAAAATGTATAAAAAATAAAAATGATAAACTTTTGTGGTGAGAAAAAACCTTTTCAGTGTACATTTATAGATAAAAACATTTTTCCCCAACCCATTATTAGAGTATAAAGTATTTAAAATAAGTAAACATAAATGTAAATACATTTCATTGTATGTATTTGTTTATTTTTGTCACAAGATTCACTAATTTACTTTGGCCCAAATGTACAAAGAAAAATACGAGCTAATTATTTAATTTAGCAAAGATGTGTAATATACTATAATTTATAATATACTTTTTTATACAGTATATATGAGTTTGTATACATCAAAAACATTTTAGATTTTTGAAACGGTGTTATCATATTTAGGGCTTGAAAACCACTGTATTTCAGGTAAAACAGCCTTAACAGCTTAAAAGCTTGTCAACAAGTTATTGACAGAGCAATTTAAAAGACCATTTCACATATTACAACAACAACAAAAACCGTACCGTTGGAAAACATCACGACGACCTTGTCCCACTCAGAAAGTCTTCTCAACAGTGTGTTGGCAGTGTTTCAGGTGGTAAGTAGGCCTACTAAAGCCGTTTACACCAATAATGATAACTATAAAGACACCTATAATAATTATATTAGAGTCCACACCATAAGTTCTGCCGTCTTGTCGTCTGCCGCTTTAAATCCTTTGAACGCATTAAACCCTGATGGATTCTGATTGGCTGTCAATGATTTATCGCTCATCAACTTGAAAAAAAAAAAAAGTACTCAACTTGATTCCAGCGATTTCGTTCCTCTGTTTCGTTATCATTGTAATTGTGAAGTGGACATCCCTATTCTCATAGAATCAGAACAATAATTAAATCTTTATCCACTTTATTTTTCCCGTAAGAGTGGGCGCGGCCATTTGTAAAATTTTATAGGCCTGGCTTCCGGTCTCATCCGCGTCCAGCTATTTTTTGACAGTACAAAACAGCTGGTATTGTTGCTTGATATTGCATATTGGTGTGTCTTGCCATATTATTTTAATGTATTATCTTAATTATGAACACACTGGTTTGCACATTGTTATTTATCTTTCCCTACAGTGTCTACTGAACCGGAAGTCTCACCTGTAGACTTATTGTACTTGGTGTGAATAAGCCTGTAGTCCTTCATAATTATTTGCAAGCATTCAGGTATGGCTATGTAACCTCTTAATGATCTAATTATCTCCTGCTGGGTAAAACCAAGTGGTACCAATAGCTAAATATGCGATTTATCTCACATGTCTGCACCAGGTGTGTCAAAACAGCTGTTGAAAATCCATTTCCACTGTTGTCAGGAGCAGCACAAGCGCAGATAAGGCATCTACGCTTGCTTCCAGCGTAGTAGATGCATCAGAAACACAACATTACAGAACTAATGTGGTTGGTTGTCTCATGGTAAATGTGTCATGTTGACAGCGTTACAGCACACAGTGATGAGACGTACAATCTGAATGGAGTTTGATTTGTTTTAATGGTACTATTTACAAAAGGGTGTTTTTGTTTTTTCTTTTTTTTTTCTGCAAATGATTTAACATCTGAAACAGTCTGAATTACAATGAAACCTGTCTCAAACAGCTATGAAGAGAAAGACACATCAAAGAAATAAAAAAAAAGACAGTGATTGTATGAAAAAGAAAAAGGACAGGGCCACAACAATAATGTTGAGTTGCATAGCAAGTAGATTCTCAAAGGGGCGACAGTGCTGAATAAGAACACTAATATGGGGTCACACCGACAAAGTGAAGGAAAAACAGACACCTTAACACGAGTTTCCATACAACTGCATAACCTGAGAAGGGCAGGTCTGTGTGAAACATCTGGTTCCTTGAAGAAGGAATACAAAGTACAATCTCAACAGATGACGTAGAAAGAGCCTGGAACACGTAAGGGCCGAAGTGTGAGAGCTAAACTAATGTGCACTAAAGGCTTCGTTTTGCAATTTCTCAGACAACGCTGTGATACATGATGCCATGGACATTAGCATATGCTGGTGGGAAATTATTAAAAAGAAAGAGAAAAAGTTAGGGTTGAGGAAGAGAGCAAGATATTGACGCCCTGTGAAGTGCTTTTTTAACTGAGAAGATCGTCTCTGCTTGGTACATGACCATCAACCGAGAATAACGCGGACAAGCATTTGTGTCAGGTTTTGGTTCGTCACTTCACAACACAAGCATACATATATAAGTCAGCAGAGAGGCACCCTTTGGTCAAGCCCTCTTAAGTCTGCTACACAGTGCACTACATAGTGTTCACCTGACAGGTTAGAATACCACACTAAGTCCCAATGATATATTTAGCTGACTATGAAAACATTTATGGAAACAACTTTCATACATCTCGTTTACATTTTTCTTCTGAGAAAAGAGTTTTAGAAGACAGGTTTAGCTTTCTATGTTCGGTAATATTCACTAAAAACTGTGAAAATAATTGGCTGATGTTTGAATATCAAACAACAGAAGTCCCGACAGTTTTTTTTTTTTTGTTTTGTTTTGATTAGTATGAGTTTTTTCTCAATTAATGCCATAGGAGGTGTGGTTTTAAGGTCGTTCCCGTTAGTTAATCAGTTTGAGGTCACGGCGAGGAAACGTCGCTCTCTGACTCCGCCCTGCAGTGGGCGTCAGCTCCGAGGCCTGTAGGAAAGCTCGGTTGACTCTTGTCCGTCTCGGGCTCCACTATCGGGTCCTCGGGTAAAGGAAAACTCCTGGGTTCCCAGGGCTGGACCGTCTGCCAGAAAAACATACAGGGTATTAAGAATAGCATTTGCAGTAAAGAAATTAAATTTTGTTTCTGTACATATTTTTCCCCATTCACTTTCTCCATAGGCATTTAAAAAACAAAACATATTGAAGAGACCAGTTTTGAAATATAAACTAAGAACAAATATAAACAAATTCTAAGCAAATACTAAATACAAATATTTTAATATAAAACATTAAAATACTACTGTTCAGCAGTTTTGGGGTAAGTTTGTTTATTTTTTTAAATAAATATATACATTTATTAGCAAGGCTGCATTACGTAAAGACATTTACATTGTTATAATAAATTAAAATTCAAATAAATGCTGCTCTTTTGAATTTCCAGAATCCTGAAAAAGTCAGTTTCCACAAAAATATTAAGCAGTGCAAACTACCATCAATATTGATAACTATATATATATATATATATATATATATATATATATATATATATATATTATTATTATTATTAAATTAATAAATAATTTAGCACCAACAATAATTGAGCAGCAAATTGGAGAAGGATCATGTGACACTGATAACTGGAATAATGATGCAGAAAATTCAGCTTTAGCTTCACAAAAAAAAAATAAAAAAAAAAAAATAACATTCTAAAATAATAAAATAAAAAAGTCATTTTAAATTGTAATATTTAAACTGCCGTTCAAAAGAGTTTAATGTTTTTTTTTTAAACAAGTCTCTTATGTACAAAGTTCCATTTATTTGATCAAAAACAAATGTAACTTAACAGTTTTCTATTTTAATACACTAATATAAATATCATTTATTTCTGTGATGCAAAGCTGAATTTTAATCAGCCATTACTCCCAGTCTTCACTGTCACATGATCCTTCAGAAATCATTCTAAAATATTAATTTATTATCAGTGTTGGAAACAGTTGTGCTGCTTAATATTTTTTAGAACCTGTGATACTTTTTCATGATTTTGTGATGAATAAAAATTTAAAAAGAACAGCATTTATTCAAAATAGAAATCTTTTAGATATCACTTTTTATCAATTTAACACATCATTGCTAAATACACTGTGTGCAGAATTATTAGGCATGTTGATATTCTGGTCATATTTTTTTTCCAAACACATTTTACCAATTCCAAACCACATCAGTCTTAATAACTACTGTCAATTTTGTATTTAATCATTTATATGTGATATATAATTGTCCGTGAAGGCTGGAAGTGAAAAATTCCTTATATTCAGGTGTGCATAATTATTAGGCATGTTTTCTTTTACAGATAAAATGAGCCAAAAAAGATATTTAGCCCAGACTGAAAAGTCCAAATTATTAAATGCCCATGAGAAGAATGCAATACTAATGCAATACAAGAATTTGCAAAGTTAAGGCTTGACCATTGGACAGCGAAATGCTTGTTGAGTCTGCATGGTCAGAAAAAACAGGTGGAGAAGAAAAGATGCATGTTAACTGCAAAAGAATTAGAAATTAGGGTGAAGAATTAGGTGCGACACCATCAGGAACCGTTTCCAGTTCTCCAGCGCCACCATTTTCCAGAACTGCAACCTACCTGGAGTCTTCAGAAGTACAATGTGTCAGGTTCTCAGAGACTTTGCTTGGTAAAAAATCCTAAAAAATGCCCCTGACTTAAGAATAACAAGCTGACGTGTTGTGAAATACATGAAGACAGTTTTTTTATAGGCTTTATAGACAGATAAGTTGAGAGTGACTCTTGAAGGACAAGCATCACATCCTCTTGTACCTCTGATTCAAGAATTTATCTTCCAAAATCTGGCAGTAAGTTTTGGGAGTTCATTTTAGCCCATCTCTGCAAGTCAGACTTTTCAGGATAGGAGACTAAACATGAACTCCCAAAATGTACTGCCAGATTTTGAAAGATAAATTCTTGAATCAGAGGTACAAGAGGATGTGATGCTTGTCCTTCAAGAGTCACTCTCAACTTATCTGTCTATAAAGCCTATAAAAAAAACTGTCTTCATGTATTTCACAACACGTCAGCTTGTTATTCTTATTAAGTCAGGGGCATTTTTTAGGATTTTTTACCAAGCAAAGTCTCTGAGAACCTGACACATTGTACTTCTGAAGACTCTAGGTAGGTTGCAGTTCTGGAAAATGGTGGCGCTGGAGAACTGGAAATGGTTCCTGATGGTGTCACACCTAATTCTTCACCTTAATTTCTAATTCTGTTGCAGTTAACATGCATCTTTTCTTCTCCACCTGTTTTTTCTGACCATGCAGACTCAACAAGCATTTCGCTGTCCAATGGTCAAGCCTTAACTTTGCAAATTCTTGTATTGCATTAGTATTGCATTCTTCTCATGGGCATTTAATAATTTGGACTTTTCAGTCTGGGTTAAATCTCTTTTTTGGCTCATTTTATCTGTAAAAGAAAACATGCCTAATAATTATGCACACCTGAATATAAGGAGTTTTTCACTTCCAGCCTTCACGGACAATTATATATCACATATAAATGATTAAATACAAAATTGACAGTAGTTATTAAGACTGATGTGGTTTGGAATTGGTAAAATGTGTTTGGAAAAAAAATATGACCAGAATATCAACATGCCTAATAATTCTGCACACAGTGTAAAAGTATTCATTTTTTTCAAAGAAAGACACAACGAAAAAATTCACTGACCCAAACTTTAAATGGTAGTTTATACAGTTAGAAAAGATTTCTATTTTAAATAAATGCTATTCTTTTTAATATTTTATTCATCAAAGAATTTTGAAAAAAATATCACAAGTTCCAAAAAACAAAAAAAAAAAATAAGCAGCACAAATGTTTTCAACACTGATAGTAAATCAGCATATTAGAATGATTTCTGAAGGATCATATGACACTGAAGACTGGAGTAATGACAGAAGAAAATTCAGCTTAGCATCACAGAAATAAATATATTTTTAAAATATATTAAAACAGAAAACCATTATTTAAAATTGCAATAATATTTCACAATATTGCTATTTTTTCTGTATTTTTAATTAAATAAATGCAGCCTTGATGAGCAAAAAGACTTATAATGTATATAATTATTTATATAATTAGTTTTTATTAGAGACTCTTTTCAAAACCAATCCCAAACCACTGACTAAACCATAGTTTATTTTCATGTTTACAAATTTATGTTGTACAAAAAAAATGCAGTTATATAAAAGCAATGTTTCAAAATATTGCAAAACGCTTTTACACTGTTCCTATAAGACCAAAAAAATAAAAAATAAATAAGTAAAAAAAATAAATAAATAATAATAATAATAATAAAATGACCACTTTTCCCAAAATACTAGAGCTTACAAAACAATAATTTGCATTCATTTTAGATTGCTCTTTAGACAGCAGAATGTAAAACAAAACTATTTTTTATTTCAAAATTTCTTCCATGGAGAAAATGAATAGGATGATCATGAAGAAGGCATGACAATGTGCGTTTGTTACCGTCTCCTCAAAGGTGCAGTCTGATGTGGAGCCGCACGTGTCGTCGCTGTACAACAGTCTGTGCGCATCTCTGGTGTAAGGTGTTTGTGCGTCGCGGGAGCAGGGCGTGTCGGGGCTGGGTGGGCTCAGGGGTGACGGCACCGGCCCGTAGTCCTGCAGGACGTGGAAGTGACTTGCGTCTGGCGATGAGGGCTGAGGTGTCGAAGGGTTCGTTCCCACTATTGACGGTGTCGTTCGCCCGTCCAAGGATTTGTAGGACCTGAGAAACGACACAGTTAAGTATAAACTCACAAAACAGGAAAAATGTCATCTGGTATAGACGTAGGGCAGGGCAGTACCTGCTGCCTCTCCTCTTGGCGGGTGCAAGAGCCGTCCATCGCCAACGAGAACGCTCCTGATCCTCTAATGGCTGGTGGAGTTTAGTGAAAGTAGCATCTGAAAGATCCTCCACCTACACAGATCAATCATCAGGACACGTTACTAATAAGGATCAACGAGAGGTTGAATTGGAATACATGTAAAATGAGTGGAGCAAAAAACTGATGTTATACCGGAATGTTATTGTCTTCTTCTGCCAGTGGTTTGGCTAAGACGTCCACTTCCCTCCATCTGAACAACAGAGAAATAAGTGTGAGTAGAGCAAATATGTTTGAAATGGAAAAGTTTATTAAACTTTTAGACAAAATCTAAGTTTGCACGTGTGTTTTTAGTTCAGTATCATGTTTGATACATCAGGATTTTATTGACGCAAATAGTATGAACTAGTGAAAATATGGACGTTTTATGGAAAAACAGCTATTTCATTTAGATGCCCAAACTGATAAAAAAAAAAAAAAAAAAAAGAAATTACACAATTGGGGCATCTGCTCATATTTCTATGGCCAAAAAGAGAAAATTTTACTTTAATGCTTAGTTTTATGATCAAAGCTCTGTTTTTAGCATTGGTGGGGGCATAACATAATACAATGATGATTGAAAGATGAGCAAATAAACATTCTTCAAAGGCCTGATGTATCATATTTCAAATTTACGTTTTAACATGAGTTTAAAAAAAAAAAAGAAAAGAACAAATGAATGAATTAATGAATGAATATTCAAGTAAACCCAAGACTTTATATTGAAATATTACTCTCATATTATTCTCATATTTACTTCATAAAAAGAGTTTTGATCATGTTAATAATTTATAGGCCTTTGCATACCAAATATGATACTGCCAGCTTTTATAGAGTTAAATGAATGAATGGTGGACTAAGAGGCACTGGGAGTGACTTGGAGACACACCTGGGTGTGAGAATTTCCTTGTATTGAAGTTTCTCCACTCTGGTGGTGGCGGCCACTGACATTGGAATGACGATGTTGTTGATATCAAACGGACTCTCTCCTCTTCTTCTCCGAATGGGCTGCATAAAACAACAAAAATGCAAGTCACGAATGAAAAGTGAACACATGAGCTCTATTTAAAAACCTAGTGAGTGCACTGTATTCTGACTTTCTTTGAGTATCTGACTTTCTGTATTTCTTTGAGCGTACAATGCGGTCATTTATTGTGGCATATTTTTGCCAATATTAGACAGTATACTGGCGAATGGACAGGAAGCAAAGTAAGAAAGGAAGGGAAACACAAGCTGGGATTCAAACTCAAGTTGCACCAAGTTCAACTGTGCCACATATCAGAGCGCTTTTGACTCAGACCAAAACTATTGTAAAGAAACTAATGAACGTACCACACTGTTTCCCAGAGGAGTGCTGCTCTCAACAGGGAGGGAGAGCTGTCTGGTCAAGGGACTGGTGTTGGAGGAGTGAAGGCTGGACAGAGACGGACATGGACTGCCTGCATCCATCACTACTTTTGGTGCTATAGAAAAAAAAATTATTCAAAATTAAAACATTCAGAAAAATTAAAAAACTATGGCCATTAACAGTGTGTAGATCTCACTGTGCCATTTGGAATGTCTAAGTTAAAAAATGAACCGTTTTTCATTAAGAGAAAAGGGGAATTTGATTTCTAGGGGCATTTTTTTACATTTGTGAGGGCAATTTTACATTTACATTATTAAATGTATCTTTTGTCTTTTATGGTCAAATACTTAAATTAGACCTATAAATTCAGTCTGTCAGAATACCGATAAAATGTTATCATCAAGAGACATTTTTACACTGCTAGGTGGCAGAACAGCTGCATGTGACATGGCATAATGGTATGAGATTAAGGTCATTTTAAAAGCCTAAATAAAGTATATGAATTTCAAAAACTGTAGCTCATTACAGGGTAGGCCTACAATATTATGACAAAAATAATTACTGTAGATAACTGCCCTTTATATTGTCATGATGTTTATTAATGTTGATTAATAGATTACATAAAAAAGGATACTTGACAAAACTTTTTTTACTGGATTTCTTTCTTCACTGGTGACTAATCAAAATGCTTTTGATTGCTCATTCATGCACTCAAAAGACACATCTGTGATTGGTTACAATGCTCAACAACACAAAAAAACAAAGCATAAGAAGAAATCACTGGTGCAACATAATGTTACAATCAACACTTTTTATTTTTGCATTTCACTTGTCATGACAGACATTCAGCTGTTTTAGTTTAATAGTGCATGGGCACCATTTACCCCAGTATTTTGAATTAATTTTGGTGTCTTTTTTACCCCAAGCCTGCATTAATATCTAACCCTGGGTGCTTCACATTCTACATTTACAGCTGCACGCATTTTATGCTGTCATTAACTGTGCATAGCTGAAATAACCCAAAGCATTCATTAAATAGTGCCGTTTAAGACGTATTTAAGGTCATGCATATATGAAAATCAGTGCACTTACAGTCTGCTCTGTCCAGTGAATGCTCTCTGACCCTCTTCCTGCTGTGACTCCGGTCCAGCACACGATCCGGCCGGCAGGGTGTGAGTGTGTCCGGCTTTGGGACACATGAGATGTTGTCCACCTGCTGCCTGTGCAGCCTCTCCGCCCTGCTCTTGTGACGGGCCAACCCTGACAGAGAAAGAATTAAAAATGAATGACTTCGGTCACTTTGACACAGTCAGTGGTGGAAAGTATAAATGTGTGTGTACTTACGGACTGCAGCCGCATGTGAGTTTGACAGCCTGAATTTGTGTTTAGAGAGGAAGGAGGAGGAGGATGATGGTGTGATGGAGAGCTTGTGTTTGAGAGAGATCTTCTTGAGAGGTTTGATGCGGTCAAACGGACGAGTCTGCCAATGAGACCTCAACACCTTCTGCAATTGTAAGCCGAGGGCCACATCTGAGAAACCAACCAGAGGAAAAAAAGAGAAAAAAATTAGAGTGAATCATTACAATAATGAATTTTAACAAATCTAGGACTGGAACAACTATTTGATAAAATTGCAAATTGCTAAACTGAAAGGTGATGATTTGATAGAATGATCTGTTTGTGGTTTGGCTCTTTATAAATATAAAGACAACATTTGACTGGTTTTGTGTATATATATAAAATATTTTTAAATTTTAAATTTTAAAAGATCCAAAGGTTATCTGAAGCATTAGCTTAAAAAAAAAAAAAAGCTTTTGTAACATTATACACTATACCATTCAAAAGCTTGGAGTCAGTATAATTTTAGAAATTCTAGAAATTAATACTTTAATTTAGCAAGGATGCTTTAAATTGAGCAAAAGTGTTGATAAAGACATGTATACTGTAATTAAGGATTTCTATTTCAGATAAATGCTGTTCTTCTAAATTCTATTCATCAAAGAAACCTGAAAAAAATTTCCACTCAGCTGTTTTCAACATCATAATAATAATAATAAATGTTTTTTTTTAACAGCAAATTAGAATATTAGAATGATTTCTGAAGGATCATGTGACTGGAGTAATGATGCTAAAAATTCACTTTGAAATCACAGGAATAAATTACATTTTAAAATATATTCAAATAGAAAGCAGTTATTTTAACTAGTAAAAATATTTCATATATATATATATATAAAATAAATAAATAAATAAAAAAAAAAAAAAAAAAAAAAAAAAAAATCACACTGTATATTTGCCAAAAAAATCTTGTGAAATAATTGTTGGTTGTTATTGCATCTGCCTGCAAGTGCATCTCACCCGATTGCATGGACAAAACAGGGTGGATGCTGCGGTCATGATGCGCGACTCTCTCCACCAGAGGGCGATCATACGGTAAGTCTGGTTTGGAGAGGGGAGGAGCACTGCCACACATGACACACGAGCCGTTGACCTCACACACGCATGGAGGTGAGAAAGACACTCTCTGAACCTGATAAATGAAGAAAACTCACTTTAGATATACTTCAAAAATCAGCCATAAATGTGCTCCTGGAATACTAATACATTCATACCAAGAAAGTTTAAACAAACGCACCTTGCCGTTGAGATTGTGGACAGTGTTCGGGTGGATAAGACGTCGTCTCCTGCAGGTCAGCAGCGGGCGTGTTCGTGCAGACGTACAGCTGCTGTCCAAACTCAATGGGCATGTGTCGGACACTTCTGCCAAGCTACTGTAATAAGAAAAAGTGTAAAATCCAATGCCAAGTTAATGAATAATATGACTCCATGGTGATACAAGTCCCCACTGCATTTCAGTGTTCATTTGAGTTCATTTGTGACCTGGACCACAAAACCAGTCTTAAGGGTCCATTTTTTGAAATTGAGATGCACATTATCTGAAAGCTGAATAAATAAGCTTTCCAGTGATGTGTGGTTTGTTAGGATATTTGGCCGAGATACAACCGTTGGAAAATCTGGAATTTTCAAAAAAAAAAAAAAAAAAAAAATCAAAAATCACCTTTAAAGTTGTCTAAATGAAGTTATTAGCAATGTATATTTAATACATTACGGTAGAAAATTTACAAGATATCTTAATGGAACATGATCTTAATGATTTTTGTCATAAAAGAAAAATCGATTATTTTGACCTACACAGTATGTTTTTGGCTAAATTGGTTTTGTGGTCCAGGGTCACATTTTGCAATGGCTGTTTGACTATTTTATACTTCACTAATAAGGTTTAATGGGGGAAGTCACGTAAAAGGAGGCAATGCCTCCATCGCAATATGACTGGATATGACTAGTTATGTTCGGCTGTGATTGGTTCATGCGATGAATCCCACCTCTTGTGTTTGTGCATGTTCCGCATTCGCAAATCAGTCTGAATGAACAATATAATACAATATAATGGCGTTAATGGGAAGATGTATTTAAAAAGTAAGTAAACAACTCGTGCATTTAGATATAACCGCTTTGATATGTCAAAATAACACTTAAAATGTCATGAAAACATGTTCTGTGGGAGCTTTTAGTGAGCAATCAGCTTGGTGAAATTTAAAGTAAATCTCTGTGTTTGTGACCAATATTTACAGAGCTCTGATGACTAATGATCCGAAACATAAAAAAAAATAGTTAAAGGTTAACTATTAAAAAGAACAGCTAAACATGAGTTCACAAATAAAATATACTGTTTAAATTGTTACTGCCTTGAGTTATTAATTTGGAATAAATGTAAAATGCTTAAAAACACTAACTTGATGAGATTCATACTAGGCTTTAATAAACAGAATATTGATTACATTGTTAATGTAAAAATATAAAATAGTTTTTTTTTTTTTTTCTTTTTTCTCATAGTGTAAATAATGTTTATTTAACCAAGAAAATGCAACTGGGACATGAATTTGCATTTGATTTAAAAAAAAAATAAAAATTACTAATTACTAACTAATATTACTCTGCACAAGTGCATTTAATCCATTGACTAAACGCGAGTACATAGCAGTTACAGACACTTAACTCGGTCAAGTTATTATAATATGTTAGCAAATGGTAATGTCTTATACTAATAATAAATTCAAATATTTACACAGACACTAGGGGTGTCACGGACATCTCGGTTCGGTGCATGAGGCCTCACAACAAATACAGGCAATTCACCCTCAATCCAGAAGGAGGTGCCTGCAGTAATGCAGCTCTGTTTGATAACCGCCAACAGAAGAACAGTGAATGCCAGGAGTTGCGCACTTGAAAACAAAGCCCACTAGACAGTGACCATGTGCTGATTCCGACAAAGGAGTATAAAGTTACTTTAAAGGCTTGCGCGCTCAACTGTTTGTGAAATGGAGCTTTGTCCTCTCTCATTCGCCACAAATCCAAATATTCCATAATATTTCCATATTTGCGATGTATCCAAATGCTAAACTATTATTTAGCATGGAAATTATAGGCTTTGTACTTCAGTCGTTCCAACGTTGAAATAATGAGGCGGGCGCGTTTGGTTCACTGTATTCTATTTTGATAAACTACCAACTGCACTGTCAAGATAGCATTGCTAGTTGCTTGTTTTGTGTTTGTGCGCGCTGGAGCGATTACTTAAACAGTTTCCTTATACCAGCAAAATCAACTTAAAACACTGTCATTATTGTATCATAACACTGTCTTTTTAAAAAATGCATCACTGTAAAAGGTCTTTTGTATATTAAAGAAAATAAATAGGATGTCACTTTCTGCCATTTGAGTTTCCTTTCTGTCACAACTTGTTTATCAGTTAACTAAATCAAATATTTCAAGTATTTATTCCTTGTATGCATATATGTACTGCAGATTTTATATATATATATATATATATATATATATATATATATATATATATAATATTTAGTATTTTCACATCTAGGTGGGAAAAAAAAAAGTAATTTGTACTACTGTCTGTTCAAAATAAATGAAAAACTTAGCATAGCAAGCATAGTAGATTTGCTTTTTTTCTTGTTGCACTGAAATCGTATTGAACCGTGACCTCTGAACCGAGGTACGTACGGAACCGTGACATCCGTGTACCGTTACACCCCTAACAGACACAATATTAAATATTAAATTTGTCCGAACCTAATGGAGACGTCGTTCTCAGATGTATCAGTCAAACGAGACTGGGATCCTGTGAAATTCTGTGATGTTGCTGAGGTCAGGACATTCTCGTTAGTCTCCGTCATATTTGTGCTTCTCTGGAAGGAAGAGGCGGAGTCTCCCAGCTCCACAGGACCCTGCAGAGAGCATGCAAAAAACTTTATACACAGCCAAATTCCATTAAACGAATTCTTAATTCTAAACACTCCTGAACCTGGGTGCTGTCTTTGTCTCATAAGACAAACACAACAGATATCAAGCATCTGCTAACCTTGCTGGCGCGGAGTTGGCGGTAGATGTCGACCTGCTGTCTGATGCGGTACTCCAGGTCTGATATCTGAGCCTGCAGCCACGTCCAGTGACTGATGATTGTGGCTCTTTCCCTGGCGAAGCGCCCTTCTGCTCTCCTCCATCTGAGAAAGAAAAGTGAACAATCCGGTTAAACGCGTTTTAAATTAGACATCTAGTGGTTTAGCTAACTAGGGGAGTCATTAGAGGGTTATCTCCGTTTACTTCAGCTGGCTGTGACGACAGTTAAAACAAACAGGAAACCCTCAGGATTTTTCTCTCTGACTTTTCCAGCCCTGATGGTCCAGATTACAGAAGAAATCAGTCATCTTGATTGTAATGATGATGCTTAACACATAGAGGGCACTGCTAAACACATTCACTGCAGAAATCCATATTGACTTGTCACTTACAGTCTCCACATTATGAAAAATCTCTTTTTTTAAATACAGTCAGTAGATTGAAATGACACTTGTCAGCATGAATTTAAATAACTTCCTTTGCAATCCAGAGATGACAGGAAGGGGAAATACATCTAGGGGTGGGTGACCAAAATATTTAGTATTATGTATATAATTATATATAATATATATATATAATTTTATTTTATGATAACACTGTATCACAATATAGTATAGATTAGTTTGCTAAAAAATAAGACTGCTACAATGCCCAAAAATCTAAGATGACATTGAAATTTCACAATTACACATTCCACACAATACTAACCTAACTAAAATAGGTAAAAAGACACATCAAAATGGTCAATAATAAAATTTAAATTAAAATAATTACAAGCAATAGAACGAAGATATAAATTAAAGAGTGGACTATCAAACAGAAATTAAAAATACTACAGAAACTAAATATAGTAATTAAATGTAAAAAAATAAATAAAAAATAAAAAAATAATGCATAGTCTGTATTACACTGATTCTTATTTAAGCTACAAGTTCATCAGTCAAGAGCAAGAGATTTTCTCTATCTTTTGTTGTATGATTAACATTAATGAGAGCAGGTCGTCATTTTGACATTACTTTGTCAGTTCTGTAGTTACAATGTGTGAAAACATATCTGTCAGAACTGAACCCTTTGAAATTTCCTAAATGTATATCAAAACAAGGAAGGAAAGAAAAAAAAAAAAAAAAAAAATTTATACTGGTTTATTGAATCTACAAACATGTCACCCATTGCCACGTAAGACCATTATCACGATTTGCTGTTAATAGTCAGTGGTTTTAACAACTTAGCAGAGGGTAGGCAAATATTTGTTCAGCGCAAGGTGTATTTTTGTGTGATGGTCTGGTGTTATGACTACAAACGTGAAACTGGTTGCCCGTGCTGGTCTATCAAGGTTTTGTGTGTAGTGTGATCGGTACACCCGACACAAAAGCACACCACCATCTCATGACAAAGTCCCTCTCAGCACATTCCCACAGCGTCGTGCCTCAGAATACACAGAGAGAGCACGCCCTCACGCACAGCCGCTCACATTTGCCCACGTGGAACCCGGCAACTCGCTGTGACAAGATAAATGGGGGGAAATTTACACGAGCACCTCTGAGCACTATGAACCACCATCATACATGAGATATTTAATACTATCACTTTGCTCTCTGGAATACTCTGTTCTGATTGGTCAGACTCAGGTCAAATATTTTTGCATAGTCAACTAAACTAAAACACTAAAATGTAATAACCTATAGTTCTTTCAATTGATCAACTTCTCATTTCGTTTGGTTTATCCTGAAGTACTAAAACCAATCAATAAAATGAATGTAAACTATAAAGACATTTTTAAAAAAACAGAAGTAACAAATCAAACAGTTCCTACAACTTTAACTGGAATTAAAGTGAAAACAGGGAATCTAAAAATGAAATCCAATGGAAAACATTAACAAAAACCAGTAAATCAATCATATTAAAACAACACTTATAATGGCAGAGTATCACGTTCTGTATTTGTTGTCTCTTTCTTCACACAAAATACATTCATTTCAACTCAAATCAACATCTATTTAGATAATTACTGAATGATTATTGAAATAATGTACAATAAGATTATCACATAACTTTAATTTTGTAATAATTGTTGATTAACTGTACATTATCACTTGTAATATAATTTAAAGAAACATGCCTACAGAGGGCAACATCGAGTTCTGCTACAAATAAAGTGACAGAATTATTCAAGCTAGTTTACTAAATCAAATTTTAGTTGCATTAATTTCGTCATGTGATTTAACGGCACACTCTCCGGTGTATATTTAAAAATATAAATTTGGAGCTGTAACTAACAATTAATTAGGTAATAGAGTAATCCGTCGATTATTCTGATGATTAATCGAGTAATCTGATAATTAAGATTTTTTTTTTTTTTATGTGTGTGGTAATAAAAATAGATCCAAGTGAACAATAGCCTTTAAAATTAATTTTGTAATACTTGTTGATTAACTGTACATTGTCACTTCCATGTGGTATAATAGTCGCATTCATTTAGTCATGTGATATATCGTCACTCTCTACAAGGAATTTTTAAAAACATAAATTTAGAGCTGGCACTATTATTTTGGTAATCGAGTAATTGGCCGATTATCCTGACGATTAATCGAGTAATCCGATAATTATAATAATTTTGTGTCTGTGTGGTAATAAAATTGACCTGAGCTAACAATAGCCTTTAAAATGACTTTAACTTTGTAATTGAATAATTATATTTTTTTGTGTGTGGTAATAAGAATAGACCTAAGTGAACAATAGCCTTTAAAATTACTTAATTTTGTAATAATTTTCGATTAACTCTACATTATCACCTCCATGTAGTATAATTTCAAGAGCCAGGCCTACAGAGGGCAACATTGAGTCCTGCTACAAATAAAGTGACCGAATTATTCATGCTAGTTTACTGAAGCAAATTTTAGTCATGTGATGTAACGTCACGCTCCCCAGCGTATTTTCAAAAACATAAATCTAGAGCTGTCACTAACGATTATTTTGGTAATCAAGTAATCAGCCGAATAACCTGACGATTAATCGAGCAATCAGATAATTATATTTTTGTGTGTGTGGTAATAAAAATACACCTAAGCTAACAATAGCCTTTAAAATTACTTTAATTTTGTAATAATTGTTGATTAACTGTAAATTGTCACTTCCATGTAGCATCATTCAAGAGCCAGGCCTACGGAGGGCAACACTGAGTCCTACTACAAATAAAGTGACCGAATTATTCATGCTAGTTTACTGAAGCAAATTTTGGTCATGTGATATAACGTCACGCTCCCCAGCATTTTTTTTTTTTTTAAACTTAAATATAGAGCTGTCACTGATTATTTTGGTATTCTAGTAATCGGTCGATTATTCTGACAATTAATCAAGTAATCTGATACAGCGAACAATAGCCTTTAAAATGACTTAAAATACATAAAATAGCAATGAGGCAATAATAATTTGTTCAAAATAAGGATTCAAAAGCAAGTACTCATATGGTTTTATTGAACAAAACTTTTAAAAATACATAATGTATTATAAACAATAGCACTAATATACATTATGCATTATAACAAGTGACTGCAGAGAGCGCCAGTGGCCTGTGTTTTATGCTTTTCAGCGCAATCTAATCCTTGTTTAATATTTACTAAACAACATTTAATTCAAATGTCCACTTAATCTTTAATATTTGGCCATTCCTTTATGACAGAAACACTACAGCTACTGTAATTTCTTAAATATGTGGACATTAAAATGTGTAAACTCAGAGTGAGGGTTTGAGCTTTTATTTTGAAATTGCGATGAACAGTTAGCATGTTTAAAAAGGTGTAGCTGTATTCTCCTGTGTTTGCATAGGTTTATAAATGAGTATAAATGATCAGCAACTATTCGCTATATAACAGTTGCTTAAAGGGATAACTTAGCCAAAAATGAAAACAACCCTCAACCCTCAAACAATTGACAGTAGCCATTGACATCCATATTATGAAAGTCAATGGCTTACTGTCAACTGTTTGGTTGCCAACATTCTTCAGAATATCTTCTTTTGTGTTCAACAGATGAAACTCATACAGGTTTGAGGGTGAGTAAATGATAACAGAACTGACATTTTTAGATGAACTATCCTTTTAATTGTTGTCATTCGTCCATCCAAACGTGCACGTGTGCTTTTGGACGACGGGGGAGCGACAACAAAGGAGTTGTCCTCCCGCACTGCGCCTGCTGTGAAGTGAATCATCTCGTAATTGTGTTTCATAAATCACATTGGGCTGATGGAGGGAGTACAAAGACAGTCGTTTAGCATAAATGTTCTGCTGCCTTTGTTCTTGGGTTTCAGACTGTGAGACGGAGGAGCTGGATGAACCCAAACACCGATAAATACCAGCCGACTGACACACTGGCTTAGCAAACTGTTTTATATGGAGCCCTGCCTGTTATTTTTCACTCATATAGATCAAGGGTTACACTGTATTTTAGGTTAAGGAGAAAATGAAAGCAATTATAACAGGGAGGAATGAACTTCTACGATAAGATAGTGTGCTTAGTAAGCAATCTTGGTGTCTACTGCCTGCATAAGCAGATGCCTTTCAAGCCAGCATGCTAACTGAAATAAAACCTGAATAAATGACAGAGACTGCATGGGAGACTTGACTTGCAAGTGATTATGATATTGGCATTAGCAAATAACTAGACTCTGGAACAGAGCTGCATGTAGGGCTGTGTGATTAATCAAATTGTAATGGAAATCACATTTTGGCTTAGTGAAAAATGCGGTGTTTGCAGTGTTATTATTTTCTTGAATTTTAATTTTTTATTATTATATATTTATTCTTTTTAATTACTTTACAATAAATCTTAAATGACTTTTTAAATCCTTTTTTTTGTATATTTCTGTATTTGGGGAATTAATTGTAATTATAAACTGAAATAATAATAATAATAATAATAATAATAATAATAATAAATATTTTATTTTACAGTTAAATAGTACTAGTAATAATTCTAATGCTTTTATTTAGTCTTTTTTATATTTAGTAGTAATAAACATTTTTTAAATATTTTATTACTTTACAATAAATTTTAAAATCACAATTTTTAATCAGAAAAATTGCTTTTTGTATTTTATGTTCTTTGTATATTTCTATACTTGGGGAATTAATTATAAATTGTAATAGTTAATAAATATAATTTTAATTCTACAACTAAATATTACAATAGTAGTAATTCTTATTTTGCTTTTATTTAGCATTTTTTTTTATTTTATTTGTATTTTTTTTACTACCTTACAATAAATTTAAAATCAATTTTTAAATCTGAAAAATAGCTTTTTTTGTATTTATGTTCCTTTGGGGAATTAATTGTAATATAAACTGTAATAGTTAATAACAATAATAAATATATTTAAAATTTTACAGTTAAATATTACAATAGTAATACAATAGTAACCTTGCTTTCATTTAGTAATTTTTATATTTAGTAGTAATAATCTTTAAATCACTATTTTATTAAATAGTATATTATTTTAGTATATAGTATATTATTATAGTGTATTATTTAAATAGTATATTTTTATTTATTATTACTTTACAGTAACCTTTAAATCACAGTGTTTAATTAATTATTTTTATTTTCATTTATTTTATTTTATTTTTTCATATTTTGTTTTTGTATTTATGTTCTTTGTACATTCCATATTTGGGGATTTTTTTCCTCCAAATACAGACCAAGCTGTAAGAGTATGTAGAACGAAGTGCAAATATATGAATCAGAAAGAATCTATGCAAATTGGATGCATATTTTCTATGGGGGACGAAAGCGCAGCTGTAATTCTTGAGTCATGACGCGAAGGCGCGAGCAAGCACGAGAGCAAGAATGGAACAGATGGATGGAGAGAAAGAGAGAGGGGGATAAATAGAGAAGTATGTGAGGTGGTTAGGCTTGGCAGAGAAATGTAGAGAAATTATGGGGGAAAGATGGTGAAAAAGGGGTGGAGGAATGCAAGACGAAAAGAAAGAGCGTCTGAGAAAGTGAGAGAGGAAAAGGTTACGTAACACGAGTGGGCTCGGCTCAGACAGCGAGAATGGGAGGAGGAAGAACATAAGAGGACAATGGTGAAGAAAAACTCCAGAATGAAGAGAGAGACAGACGTGACAGAAGACAAAAGAACAGAAAAAAGGAAAAACCTGAAAGTCCTGACAAGTTTTTATGATGGTTGCCAAACATCTAGGGGCACACAAACCCAAATGATCCCGGGCGAGCCCCCACTTGTTACGCGCCCCTTTTAAATCTAGGAGTAAGAAGAGGTGTGTAACTAAAATAGCGGGGAGAGACTGAGGGAACTGCCGTCTCCATGTCCCAGGGCAGATACACAAAAATGTTTACCGACACCATTTTTAAAATAAAACAAGATATTTTATTAAATGGACTGTGGGAAATAATCAACAAAGGCTAGGTTTAAAAAAATAAAAAAATTAAAAAACTTTCCTACCAAAATAAAATAAAGAGATCTTTCCCTGACTGCTTCTCTAATTTAAAAGTAAAACATCAAATGTAGGGATATTATGAATGGCTGAATTATTTTTATGTACAGATGAATGCACAGTTTCTGCATGAAGGACTGAATCTGGCTCATACAGTTGAGGTCAAAAGTTTACATACACCTTGCAGAATCTGCAAAATGTTAATGATTTTACCAACATACGAGGATACAAAATGCATGTTATTATTATTTTTTTTTTTTTAGTTCTGACCTGAATAAGATATTTCACATGGGTGTTTACATACAGTCAACAAGAGAAACTAGTAGTCGAATTTTAAAAAATGACTAAGTTTACATACACTTGATTCTTTATACTGTTTTTTACCTGAATGATCCACAGCTGTGTTTTTTATTGTATTGTGATAGTTGTTCATGAGTCCCTTGTTTGTCCTGAACAGTTAAACTGCCTGCTGTTCTTCAGAAAAATTCTTCAAGTCCCACAAATTCTTTGGTTTTTTAGCATTTTTGTGTATTTGAACCCTTTCCATCAATGACTGTTTGATTTTAGACATCCATCTTTTGACACTTAGTACATCTGAGGGACTCATATGCAACTATTACAGAATGTTCAAATGCTCACTGATGCTCCAGAAGGAAAAACGATGCATTAAGAGCCAGGGATGTAAACTTTTGACATGTGTATCTGACATTTGTCTTATTTTCCCAAATATCATACATTTTTTTTTTCATTTAGTACTGCCCTTTAGAAGCTACAGAAGATACTTACATGTTTCCCAAAAGACAAAATAAGTGAAATTTACCCTGATCTTCAAATTCATAAAGTTTTCACCCCCCCGGCTCTTAATGCATCGTGTTTTTCCTTCTGAAGCATCTATTAACTTTTGAACCTTCTGTAATAGTTGCATACGAGTCTGTCAGTTGTCCTTACTGTGAAAAGATGAATCTCAAAATCATACAGTCATTGTTGGAAAGGGTTCAAATACACAAAAATGCTGAAAAACCAAAGAACCTGTGGGACCTGAAGGTTTTTTTTTCTGAAGAACAGCAGGCAGTTTAACTGTTCAGGACAAACAAGCAACTCACGAACAACAAATCATTCAGGTAACAATACAGTATTAAGTATTAAGCATATGTAAACTTTTAAACAAGGTCATTTTTATAAATTCAGTTATTATTTTTTCTTGTGAACTGTATGTCAATGTCTTTTATGTGAAATATCTTATCCAGGTCAGTACTAAATAATACATAACAGGCATTTTGTACGATTATTTTGGTAAAACAATTAACATTTTGCAGACTCTACAAGGTGTATGTAAAGTTTTGACCTAAACTGATACTGGTGCTTGTTTTTATCAGATTAAAAAGGCACTTCCTGAGTCATTTCTCACATTCATGTGTGAATCTCATGACAAGAATATGTTGGGTTAACTGTTGAGAAACAACAGTTTAAAGTCTCTTTATCATAAATGAAATGTATGCATTACAGAAAATGTCATTGCAAACCTATATGACTTACTTTCTTCTGTGGAACACAAAAATATATTTTGAAGAACAATTTTGGTGACCACTGACTTTCATTGGATGAGAAATTGCTTCTTTTATGTTCCACAGAAAAAAAGTCAGTCATACAGGTTTAGAGGTGAAAAAATAATGACCAAGTTTTCATTTTTGGTTGAACTACTCCTTTATATTTGAAGTCTTACTTGCTTTATGCAAAATATAATTTCCTATTTCTTTTTGAATTTGAAGTGAACCTGGAGATGTTTTTCGAGAGATTCATCCACACGATTATCTTCATCAGCCATTAACCGTTCAACGATCTGTCAACATACTTGTAAATGGAGAATAAACAACTTTTGTTTCCAAATTTTTTTAAGGACATTTTGAGCACAGACCATTAAAACCCCCATCTCTGTAAAACGCTCCGGCAGCTCTCGTTGGATTAAAGTGGTCTTTAATTGCAGTAAAAGTAAATCTTCCATTTGCATAGCAGCTGTGTTCCATTAAAAGCTTCCAATAATGAGTGTGGGTGTTTGGGATCAATGTCCCGGGATGCACAAAGTTTAAATTCATCTTGATTTAACTGCCGTCAGAGGTCAACAAGCAGCATTTCCTCATGCTCTAATTTCCCAACCATCACAGCGTGATGTCATAAACAAGTGCAGAGAAAGATTAGTCAGAGAGCGTTGCGAAGGACGAAACGGGGCTGAAAAATCACTTATTTAGAGCAGGATCATCACAACACACACCCTGAATGGATTCAAGCATGTGAAGGGAGTAACTAGAGCATGTTTCAGTGCGCTCAGATTTGACATCCAAAATCTGCATTCACGGATGCCTGATTATTTAGGTCAAAGGTGCAAAGCCAAGTCAGCAAGCAGCTAAATGGCTCCTTTTACACAGCTTGCATTAATAAATCAACCTAAAATCTTTCCAGCCACTGATCTCCCTAAATATTAAATCAGAAAAAATGATATAAAATAAATCTAAATGCAAAAGGATTTCAGCACCTGGGTATTTAAATATATTATAAATATATATAAGTTTACCAACACAACAGGTCTGAAATGCATACTGTTAGGCAATGCTTATTCTCTGCTCTGTATCCGCACAAAAACAGGAAGTAGGAACAAGAATGACACATGAAAGTGAAACTGGTTGAAAAAAAAACTATTTTTTCATCCATCACCTGTGGTTTACTTTGATTTTAATATTAACCAAAACATCAGGGTTCTCGGTTTCACCCTCTCTGTTTTCACCTACAATGAATCAGACTCTCCCTCGGGGGCCAAACAGGAAATTTAACCTCGCTGAAGTTTTCAAATAAGACCACAGCCGAGGAGGACAGCTGAAATGACTTTAGACTAGACTGCGTTATGACAACAAGATCTATGATCTCACTGTACAAACAAGGTCGGACTGGAAATTAACAGTGACTCTCTACAATGTTCAGGGCATGAACACACAGGCCTACAGTCACAAACATGCCCCCACACTCCCTTGGGGTTTCTGTGAACAGCCCACATAACGCGCCTGGTTCTCCATAGCAATGCTACGCAATGGTTTATTGGGACTGAATCAAGAAGTGCGTCTCAGTTCACATACTTATGCACTTTCCATGTATGAGTAGAAAAGAAAAAGTGTACTTTAAATATCTGAATGATGTAACCAAAAATACTTTGTGCACTCAACTGTTGCAGCTTTCTTTACCTAACAGAAAGGGAGGGGATATCAGATTCTGATGCTAGATGACAAAATAGCCTTATAAAATACAAATACAATATAAAATACAGGATACACTACCAGTCAAAAGTTTTTGGACAGTGAGAGTTTTAATGTTTTTTTTTAAAGACGTCTTTTTTGCTCACCAAGCCTGCATTTATTTGATCCAAAATACAGCAAAAGCAGTAATATTGTGAAATATTTTTACTATTTAAAATGACTGCTTTTTATTTGAAAATATTTTAAAATGTAATTTACTCCAGTGATCAAAGCTACATTTTTAGCATCATTACTCCAGTTTTCAGTGTCACATGATCCTTCAGAAATCATTCTACTATGCTACTTGCTGTTCAAGAAACATTTATTATTATTATTATTATTATTAAAAACTGTTGAGTACATTTTTGCAGGATTATTTGATGAATATAAAGATCCAAAGATCAGCATTTATCTGAAATACAAAGCTTTTGTAGCATTAGACACTATACCATTCAAAAGCTTGAAGTCAGTATAATTTTTTTCAATAGAAATTAATACTTTTATATAGCAAGGATGCTTTAAATTCATCAAAAGTGATGATAAAGACATTTATAATCTTACAAAAGATTTCAATTTCAGATAAATGCTGTTCTTTTGAACTTTCTATTTCTTAAAGAAACCTGAAAAAAATCTGCTCAGCAGTTTTCAACATAATAATAATACATGTTTTTTGAGCAGAAAATCAGAATATTAAAATGATTTCTGATGGAGCATGTGACTGGAGTAATGATGCTAAAAATTCAGCTTTGAAATCAAAATAAATTACAATTTAAAATCTATTCACATTTAAAGCAGTTATTTTAAACAGTAAATATATTTCAAACCTTTACTGTTTTTGCTGTACTTTGGATCAAATAAATGCAGGCTTGGTGAGCAGAAGAGACTTCTTTAAAAAACATAACTGTCCAAAAATATTTGACTGGTAGTGTACATCGCATAAGCACTGTATACACTCTTAAAAAGGTCCCAAAAGGGTTTTTTTTTTTTTTGGTTTTGTTTTTGCACTTTTGCCATAGAAGAACCATTTTGGGTTCCCCAAAAAAACTTGCAAACTTGCTTCTTCCACTTTTTTTTTTCTTTTTTTTTTTCACTTTTTTTAGTGTGAAGAACATTTTACTAATCTAAGAACCTTTTTTCACTATAAAGAACCTTTTGTGGAATAGAAAGATTCCATTTATTTTAAAGGATCTTCATGGAACCACAGATGCCAATAAAGAACCTTTCTTTTTAAGAGTGTAGAATATAGTACATTACGGGACACAATATTTCAACCAAAACTGAAAATTCCGAGATTAATTACTCACCCTCTTGTCGTTCAATCCTTTAAGACCCTTGTTCATCTTCAAAACACAAATTAAGATATTTTTGATGAAATGGTTGAACAAAGTCGTTATTTCTGTTTTCTTTGCACATAGGTTTTCTCGTAGCTTCATAAGTTTACGGTTGAACCACTGATGTCACATGGATTGTTTTAACAATGTCCTTACTACCTTTCTGAGCTTTAAGTGCTTATTGCTTTGCTGCGTATGCAGGGTCAGAAAGCTCTCAGATTTGATCAAAAATATCTTAATTTGTGTTCTGAAGACAAACAAAGTTTTGAACGACATGAGGTTGAGTAATTAATGACAGAATTTTCATTTCTGGGTGAACTATTCCTTTAAAAATAGTTCAACATTCTGTAAGTAGCTCAAAAGAAACTGAACATTCCGTATTGTAACATACATCCGAGTTTAACAGATTATCATGAAATTAAATATGTAGGGTGTGACTTTGTTATTGATTACATTTTGAGGTGGACTGGAGTGGATTTCAGACTCTTTCTGAAAACAAATGTTTGACTTACAGTTTAATATGACGCTGTTCAACATCCGCCCTGGCCAGCTCCTCCTCTTCAACGTCGCTCTCTCCTCCCGAACTGCTCTCGGTGGCGTCCGAGTCAAACTGCGCCTCCGTCGCTCGCAAATGCGTGGAGCCGCTGAGATGCAGTTGCTCCAGTTCTGTCACCACCCTACCTCCCTTCAAAAAACGACTCAGATTATGTGCATGGGAGTCCACGGAAGCGCGGGACCCTCTCCACGCCCCTGGATCCGCCCTGCGGCTAGATGTCGGGGTCAGAGTGCGGTCCAGAAAACCAGAGAGCTGCTGTTTGAAATGCCGTTCAACCTGCTTGGCCTGCACCACCTGCAGCCTCTTGCGAAGACGCAGCAGGCGGCCTTCTATGTCTGTTTGTCTGTGTTGGCTCTGCTGAGCCCGATCCCGGAGCAGAGCTTCCAGGTTGGGAGTCGAAAGGGATGAGTCTTCACGAACTGGGGACGAGCTAAGGGATGAGGGACAGTCAATGACAATGTTGTTACTGTTTGTTTCAACAACCATTGCATCAACAGGACTCTCTGGTTCTGTTTTAACCTCTGTGCTTTCAGATAAAGCTGTAAGCTCCCCATGTGAGGACACGCCTTGAATGCTTGGTGGCTTCACGTCGCCGTTCTGTCCACCGGTCGTAAAGGTACCAAGTGACTTGGAGGACACGGATAACAACGCTTCCCCGTTGGTGGAAGGCTGGTTGCTGTCTCCATTCACGGTGGCCACGCTGCCTTTTTCAGCCACGGCGGCACTAGGTACGGCCACTTTCTTAGACAGTCCGTTTACAGGCACCATGGTGCTCCCAGCTCCGGCACCGTTGACAAGGCTCTTCAAATGACCTCCGGTCAGCTCAAGTGCGTGGCGCTTGCGCAGCAGGAAGTCGCTGCTGGCAGCAGCGCTCGGGAATATGGAGCCGCTCAGCAGGCCGTGGCTCTTCAGCACCGACTGCTTGATGAGGACACCTTGCAGCTTCAGCGACTCCTTGACTTTGGCGGACGATGGTTTGACATCAGAGCACAAGTAAGGTGCCAGCTTGCCCAGAGACGGGGCTTTGGACAGGGGGTCCTGCTCCTGACCCTTGACGTTGTGGTAATGGGAGAAGCTCTGTCCGTCGTCGGCGTTGACGTGACACTTGCCGTTCGTGTGGCTACCGGCAGAGTCCGAGACCGAGTCGGAGATGAGGATGTTGCTGGCGTTGCTGTTATTCTCTGTGCTGCTGGGGGACAGGGTGGACGAGGGAGAGGCGAGTTTGAAGCGGATGTGGCGGGCTTCGGCTGGGGCGTCGGTCAAAGCGGGCGCCATCGCAGCCATGCAGGGCCGAGGAATGGGCACGGCAGCCTGCACCTCCAAACCTTCACTCCAGCCCACCTACACAGGCTGGCTACAAAGGAAAAAAGAGATTTAGTTGACTGCATAAATACGGAACATTTGGAAAATTATAATGGTTAACATGAGTTTTCAATCAGAGATAAAAGCCATTTAAACAAGTTCTCTTAATTTATAACACTTTCACCAGAAATTACTAAAATACGCAGTTTGCAACCCATTGCACTTGTGTAATCATCACATGTATGATTTTATCCACTTATACGGGCCATTCTACAGAACTGGTGCAAACCGCTGTCCCACAACCAAAAAAAACATTTAAAAATCTTAGATGTTTATTAAGAACCTTCTATTATCTATTGAAACCTGCAATAATATTATTTATTGGGTACTTTCAGTTGGGAGGTGGCTGTCCCAAACCCTAACCTCTAAATTTCAACTTATGTAAAAAAAAAAAAAAAAAATTTTTTTTGGGAGTTATTTCAAAACATTTAGTTTTTTTTATGCGTACCACTCTTCAGAACTGTGCTAGCTAACCATGTGCTGATTAGGATCTTTGAGCTAGGTTCAAAAATTATCTAAAGTTGTTTTTTGGGTGTTATCCTATAGAATTGTCACTACCAAAATGGGAAAAAGGAACACACAATCCTCATATTTAGGGTAAATAAACAACATTTGTGTACAGTGTACAGCTTTTCATGTTTTAGTAGTGTTTTGGTATGTGAGTTACATTTCTGTAATGTGATGTGGTTGCTACCAAAGCATTACTCTCACTACCGAAACATGGGATGTTTTGTCAAAAATAAAGTATACTGAATGATGTTTTTGGAATGATGTTCTTAGAAAACTTTAATAAAATAGCAAAAAAAATATATTTACAATCTAGATGTAAGGAAAATCTTAGGTCAATATAACCCTTCTAATTAAATTATTATTACGGTGTTTTGGCAGTGACAATTTTGGGGAGAGGACAAATATTCCAAAACTTTCTGAAAATATGAGAATTAACTGCACAATTACTAGTGTGTACCTTGGATTTTATACAATTTGCATACATATAAATTTGAAAAAGAGATTTTTTTCCCAAGACGTTTCCAACATTGGATCAATTCTGTAGAATGGCCCGTATACATTAATTGTTTTAGAATATTACTACTACAAGTACTTATCTTAAAGGTTTTATGACAAGACCCAGTGTTTCAGCAAACCTCATTCTGTGGCTCAAAATTTGAAAAATAAGTAAAAAACGTGAAACATAACTGCTCCCAAATTCAAGCCAGCAGGCCTTCAACAAGATTTCTTTTTCCCCTAGCCTATTCATTAATCTTTAATAATAACCGTCTGGTGAGACAAGCTATTTAGTCCACTCACTGTCTAATAATGAAATAACCATTGCACTTGCGTAATCTGCCTATTTAAGACTGAAACAGGATATTCCGTGGGTGGGGCTGTTTTTATTCATTTTTCCACATGAATTGTCTAAGGCTCTTCCTTATCTTAAAGGTTTTCTTACAATGGCCCATTTCGAGGTATTCATGAGTAAAATACCTGAAACACAACTGCAGTCTCTGTCTGATAATCCGTCTCCAAAATTTAAGACAGCAGGCCTTCAATAGGATTAGCTTTTGGGATAGGGAATATTGTTTTAGGAGGGAAACTCCCTGAAATAAAATGCACTGTTGAATCATTTACAGTAAAACCAGGAACGTACATTATGCCACATTGACTTTTATTTTAGTCACAACACAATGAATAAATAAAAATAAACACCAAAAGATAACTAGTGATAACAGAGTGAATGGACACACACAGGAATCTGCATTAGCAGTATTTCTTGACCACAAATACTCTTCGAATGCTCAAAGGGAATGAGAACTCATTGACCTCAACGAAGCGGAGACCATTACCACAGTCGTTAGTAGGGAAAGACCTACTCTATTCAAGCTTATGTAAGAGCAAGCCTCCTCATTGTCCCCTCCTCCTCAGCAGACCATCTGTGTCAACGGAATTAGGGATATGCCTTTAGGCCTCAACAGATAAGAGTACATGTAGATGGTTTGACTCATGAATTACGTTTACGTTACAAATACCATACCTCAACTCCGACGAAAAGAGCTGTAGAGTATTTTACTACTAACTAAACATGTCTGTGTGGCTTCATAACTATTTTAATAGCCATAGCATTATCAAAGGAAGTATACTGATACACTATCAGAGCGTGAAGGATGATATTTCATTTTACTGATCATATAATACTTGCCAGCAGTCTTGCATGAAAAGTACACTCAGTAAGGTTGAAGTTGAGTTAGCTTTTGTCACAATAGAGTGTTTTCACGACGCGCCATCAGTCGCCCATATTGGCGGCACTGAATGTAAACAATGCCATTGAACCAAACGAAACTTGCGTATTTAGCTGACTATTGCTGTTAAAAACGGTCAATTATTGTCATGTTCTGTGCTGTACTAATCGGGCTGCCAAAAGTTAGAACAAATCAAGGAGAATAGAGCAAAAAACTGTCTGAGGAAAAAATGTGTTTGAGGTTGGCCAAACTGAACTTTGACAACATGTGTTTGGTCTTATCACTTCTGGTCAGGTAGGTAAAATATTAGGCTAATATCTTAAGTAATACTGCTTGTATATATTCGTTAACTATATATTTGTTAAAATATTGTGCCCTTTCCTGCTTACTATGTCCTTCTCTATATGAATTAGTAGCTTCCACACGTTTTTCCATGGTTTACACAGCATAAATTAGCAGAACAGCACATTTAGTAATACATTAACTGTGCAATCCATGCTGTTGTTTACATCCGAGTATCGCCAATATGGCCGCGCATACGGGTAACTGACCAACCGTGACATAGGTGCAAACCGTCTACTTCCAATGGTGATAAATTATAATTGTTTACTAACTGCTGCAACTTCACACCAAAGCTGTATGTTTTAATGTACATCGTCTTTGTCCGTGCTGTAAATATTTTATTAATGAATGTATTCGTAGTAGTAAAACAGTCAACTGCATAACGAAATGACTTGGTCATGTGATCACAACATGGTGGTGCCCATGAGGGGGCGACCCGCTCCATCTAGAATACAAACGCTTTCTTCGGAATGCTGACGTTTTAAATTTCAAAAAGTAGCGTTCGATCATTTTATTTAGAAATAAACTAATGTAACCTTTATTCTGAAAGATTAAAACAAAACGCCGTGTATGTTATCTGAGAGTTACCGAGTTTGAAAATCCTAACTAGGTTAATATGTCAAAGTAGTAAACATGACGGGTTAAGGTTTAACAAAGAATGGTCGAAGGCAGCGTTAAGAACGTTTTAACGTTTTGCATTCGCGCTAGTAATTTAAAATAAAATCAAATAATCGCGCCGTTTTCTCCGCATGACTGCGATAACAAGCGAACTCCTCGAGTACACACAATACAGGAAATACCGGTATAATACGCACTTCAGATCAATAATAGCTAATGTGTTTTAGGTTAAATTCGTTAACACAAATGCCTAGTTGCTTACAACATAACGCACAAGTGCAATTTTCCGTTTTAACACGCATATGCTGAACAGACCACATGAACATTCACACCACTTCCGTGCATAAATGAAGGAGCTTTTCAGCTCAGACTCGAAGACTAGACGCAGAAGCTCATAAAATCCACTGCATGACGTTTTTAATGCATTGCTAAATGCCTCTCAAGCCTCATACGGTAAATAGGAGCATTACAAATGTTTTGTATGCTCTCAAACGGCCTTGCTTACGTTATGCAAGTCATTTTAACCACCAATTTTTGAGAACCGGCTTCAAACTGAGTTAGTAAAGACTAAATGAGGTGCGAGTTGTATCATCAAGAACGAGGAAGACATATACATCCGTTGTTAAAAAGGAAAAAATAGATAAGCAAGCGTTTGAGTTTATTGCATGGGAAAGTACTACATAGTAATCGGTTTTAAACCGACCACACAAGCCTTCAAACCCGCATAAATAAAATTACACATGAAATTATTGCAAATACATCAGTTCGTGGTCAAATGAGTTAAACTGGGAGTTCAAACAGGTTTGCAGGATTAGGTTTATGTAACATAAGTGCTGCTGCTCGAGATCGTCCACTAACAAAGAAAAAGGAGGAACCTACCACGTGACGGGCGCGCGATCCGAGGGAATTTCGGCAACTATTCCACCGACCTTTGGCTTCAATAGCACAATAATGTCACCAAAGCACGAAATAAGCCGTTTGGTCAAGCAGCCCCGCCGCCTTTGCCATATCCGTGTCCGCTTCGTGAAAAGCAACCCGGTTTCAGGAACCCTTTTCGTTATCGGCTCCGGAATCACGAAATGGGCGATACTAGACAACACCTTGCTGCTGCTGTCCCCTTCAGTGGATTATGGATAGCAAATGTATATTTTTTCTGTATATTATGAGTCGATGTTTTGCTCAGGTACGAGTTCTTTTCATATACGCCTTTATTTACAGATTGGAGGTGGCGTTGGCCACCGGTTTCGAGATCATTTTCTCATCGTTGCAGGGAGAAACGCACGAAAGATGGCGCCTCGTTCGTCTCCCTTGGATTTGAGCCTGACAAATACAGATGCAGAGCGTGTAGCGAGAAGCCTGTAGGCGGGAGACATTCTCACGCCCGCCGCTAGAGCGAACGCAGAGCTGCAGTTCACCGACCGACCACTAGAGGGAGACTGTGAATGTACTCAAATGTACCCAAATGTACTCGTAGTGTATTTAGGAAAAACATGTGGTAGACGTATTTTTCGACACGCTCAACCATAGTATCAAAAGAAAAAATATTCAAACGAATATTCATTTACAAACAAATCGTTTCCTTTGTTCTTTCGTGTTCTTATAATTAATTCATTATGCCTATTATTAATTATGTCTACTATTGTCAAATTTTCTATAAATAACTCACAACAGACTTCATGTAGGCGTACTTCCTGTACTTGACAGAGCTCCATGCATCTCTCTCTCTCTCGCTCTCTCGCTCTCTCGCTCAGTCTCTGTGTTTTTTTACGTTTTTCTTTTTTTCTAGGCACTAAAACTGGTTTACTACAGTTTATTACTAATTTTAAAAACCCATTCATTTCAATTTTCCTTCCAAAATGTGATTAAAGAAAACTAATTAAAATAAAATAAATTAATTAATTAAAATAGAATTTCAAGACAGACCCCCTGTAATAATAATAATAATAGTAATAAAGAAATGGAAAGATGAAAATAATGTTAAATAAAAATATTAAAATGTTTACAGATTTTACAGTTTTTTTTTTTACTTAAAATAGTTATTATTTTGTTGATAAGTATTTATTTAAGTATTTAAATAATATAATAATAAATTAATAAGTATTTATTATTATTCTTTCTTTAAACTGTATATATAAAGGCAAATAATTTATTGGTTATCTCTGAGACATTTTCTTTATTTCATTTTGCAGTTTGTTCTTGTTCCTAAAGGCCCTTGCAATACTGCGCCATCTAGTGTTTGTTTAGGGTCTTTCCTACTATGCTACTATGTCCACATTATGTGTCAAAATAGTCAAAAATGTTAAAAATAAATAAATAACTTTAACATAACAGTAACCAAATATAAAATAATTTCTGCTTTTGGTTGAGAATCTCCATGGGATTATGCACTTACTCACATAAAATCTACAATTTAAAGGGTTAATTAACCAAAAAAAAAATAGAAAAAAGATAAAATGCTTATACTCAATCCCTGTTAGCAATACTAATTAATAAAATGTAATATAAATACTAAATAATACTATATATAGTAATAAAGACTAGAAAGGATATGGAAAATATATAGAATATGGAAAATGCAGAAAAAGAATATGTAAAATACAGTATATATGACATTATATACATAAGTCTGTTCTGCTCACCAAGTGCAAACCAGTAAAATTTTGAAATATTTTTACTGTTTAAAATATTTGTTTTTTATTTAAATATATTTTAAAGTGTAATTTATTCCTGTGATCAAAGCTGAATTTTCAGCATCATTACTTTAGTGATCCTTCACAAACCATTCTAATATGCTGATTTGCTGCTCAAGAAACATTTATCATTATTATTATTATTAATAGTTTTATTTAGCAAGGATGCTTTAAATTGATCAAAAGTGATGATAAGGACATTTATAATGTTACAAAAGATTTCTATTTTAGATAAATGCTGTTTTTCTAGACTTTCCATTCATCAAAGGAGCCAGAAAAATTCTACTCAGCTGTTTTCATCAATGTATTACTAATTTATATATATATATATATATATATATATATATATATATATATATATATAAATTTATATTTAGCAGCACATCAAAATGTTAGAATGATTTCTGAAGGGCCGTGTCATGCTAAAGAAATCAGCTTTTAAATCACAGGAATAAACTGTGTTTTAAAATATCTTCAAATAGAAAACAGTTATTTTAAATAATAAAAATATTTCAAAATTGTACTGTTTTTGCTGTATTTTGGATCAAATAAATGCAGGCTTGGTGAGCAGAAGAAAATTCTTTAGAAAATATTAAAAAATCTTACTGTCCAAAAACATTTGATTGGTGGTGTATATGCAGTACTTACCTTTTAAGAAGGTACATTGCTGTTTTGTTTTTTTCTAATTTGAACTATTTTGAAAACGCTCTGAGGCTCACTGTGTTCAGGTTGCTTTTGCCCAGGTCATCTTTACTATATCATTCCTGCCCTCTCTGACATTTTGCAGCCTGTTTCTCCTCCCTCTCTTCCTCCTCCTTCCCGCACAGACTGAGAAGTAATCCTATATATATTAGTTGTTCACCCTGTACTTCCTTAAAGGCTCTTCTCAGCTCACTGACATTGTGTCACACAAACAAAGAAAATGCCAAAAGAAGTTCCTGCTCAGTGCAAGGTTCCAAAAGAGGAGCTGGACAAATGGTGAGTCATACTTAGTTAAGGAAATAGTGCATTAATGCAACATTGAATTTTGAATACTTTAAATATTTAGTGCTTTTTATAAAACTGTTGCATGCTTTATAGCTCAGCATGAATTTGTTTTTCATCATAACACCTGTATGTAGGTTATCTGTAGTGGTTTGTGAATGAAAATGTATAAAAAGACTAGTTAAAATGTGGTTTGGATACAGGATTGAGCACATGGTGCCGGGGGGAGCAGGTTTGGGAAGTGATGATGCAGGTGGAAAATTACCCATGTTAGCCATCATGTTGCTAAGTTAAAGCATGTGCCTCGAAAACACACTCCCCTTGGTGCTTGCATTTGATGTCAGTAAAGCTTTAGAGATGCACATTACAATAGTTTCGTCATTTTCCAGCATCATAGGCTTTCATGCACAAATGATTAACCTCCATCTATAACTGTTAACAAAGCGAAGTGCTCTCTTTCTTGGTCAAAAGGTCAGAGGTCAATGCACTCACACAATGACACAATATTGTGAACTTTACGGTGAGTTGCACAAGTTGTAGCATTTACAAGAGAAGCGCTTTATCTACTTTATGACTATCTCTTAACTGATCTAGTCAAGAGCACTCAGCACTCATTGTCAGTTGAGGTTATCATTTGCGGTGCATCATTTCTGGGTTAGTCACTTACACACAAAATGTAGAGTATTGCATTATGTATTAAATTCATTAAATAATAATTCAGAGTACACTGGAAATCACAAAATAAAATGCATGCAATACATGAATGCATATGAGTCAAAATATAAAATAAACACGTCTCATATTTGTATGCAACATTTAGAGCAATATGCCAAGTGCCAAATTTAGCATGAACTTTAGTAATGTATATCTGTGATGTAAATATAGCCCAGTTTCAAATAGGCTCACACATGGAGTGGAGGGAGTGGAGGTGTGCTCACAGCTCACATTACATCGCCTGTATTGCAATGTCTGCTTTATTTATGAGGGTAATAGTTGGCATCACGTGCAGATCTGGTCTAGACTTTAAAATCACCTAGTGCGTAAGAATTATATATTGTCTTTTTTATTAGATTTTAGCACAGTGAGAGACTTTAAGCTAGGAATCTCTGATGAAAATCTGCAAATCTGCATGGATGGGGTAGTTGATCCATAACATGTTCATATCCATCTTTTTTAATCAAAAATAGTTCACCAAAATTCGAAAATTCATTGAGAATTTACTCACCCTCAGGCCATCCAAGATGTAGATGAGTTTGTTTCTTCATCTTAATTTGGAGAAATTTAGCATTACATCACTTGCTCACCAGTTGATCCTATGCAGTGAATGGGTGCCGTTAGAACGAGAGTCCAAACAGCTGATAAAAACATCACAATAATTCACAAGAAATCCACATGAATCCAAGCTAAAGTCTTCTATCCATAATATTGCTTTCTCTGCTGGGAAAGTCATCTCATCTGAATCAGGGGAGAAATATGCACAGATAAAGTATCGTTTTTAAAAGTCTTTTTCACTGGAGGAAGCATTATTATGGATTATAGACATGTATTTTGGCCATAAGCAACATTTTTTAGTTAAAATGCCTTTATGATAGATTTGTTTCTCAGAAACACGCAGCTTTTCACTTCAAAAGATGTTAATTGATGGACAGGAGTGGTGTGAATTACTTGTGGATTATTGTGATGTTTTCATCAGCTGTTTGGACTCTCATTCTGACGGCACCCATTCACTGCAGAGGATCCATTAGTAAGCGAGTGATGTAATGCTATATTTCTCCAAATCAGTTCTAAAATTTTTGTCAAATTTCCTCATTTAATGAGGTCTTAAAAGTATACTATTTTTACAGCAATTCAAAAAATCACAGTTTATCCTGGACCCGGGAAAAGAATTTAGTAAAAAAAATGTACTTTTTCATGTCATTACATTGTTTAGAGCAATAATAAAATGTAAAAAAAAAAAAAAAAAAAAAAAAATATTTCATTCATAAGTTATGCTATGTCCTTGGGTAGAGGACATCGGGACAATTTTTTACAAAAAATAAAAAGACATGAATGAACATGCATAGGCACAAACAATTGATTTTTTTTTTTAAATCACCAATACATTTTTAGTTTTCAGGATTTTTTTTTTTTTTTTTACCAAACTTTATCAAATTTTTCTTTATGCTAAATGTGTGTAAAATGGCCATAAACGGTTTTACTCATTATATACAATGTATCTATAAACTAAATCTAATTTGCATATTAATGTGTTTTTGGGGCAACATGTAATGAAAAAAAGAAGTGTAATAATGGGAGTAATAATAAATGACAAGATTTTCAAAATAATATATAATATTTCATAGAAATATTGAATTATAATTTCTTTCTCTATTAATTTGTTGTGTCTCCCAAAATGCATAATAAACATGCTTTTAGTCCTGGTGTCCTCATATGAGGACATGTATGAAATCAACGTTTCATACATGGTTTTAGGAGGTTAAAATAGTTTCATTTTCTTATAACATCACACTGCACGACTTCCCAAAGAATTTAATGCCAACTACCCATATCTTAAAAAAGCATAACTCTGAAGACTCTCTCATGTGATGATGTAACTACACCCTTTGACTCAAAGAACGTGTCCCCTTTGATCCTGACATGAGATCAGTCATCCAAAAAATCAATGTACAGACACACTGCACAGCAGAATCATAATCTCAAAGGTGTACAGTAGTTCATTGCTAGCACTAAACTCATTGTATATGTGTTTAGTGTTCAGGGGAAGGGAGCAGAGGGCTGTAAGGAGCTGCTGGAAGCTTTTGAGGCCTGTGTGAAGGGAGCCACGGCAGCCTCATGAGGGGACACGGATTTACACGTAAATACTTTCCTACCCAATTTATTCCTAATTTTATTATGTTTTCTTAATTGTGGCTTTTATTCTGCTTGCAATGTATCTGCAGTTGTAGCACAGTTTATGCAGCGTTTCATTACAGTAGTATTGTGTAGTGATTGTGTGTACGTTTATCTTCTGTCTGGATGAATGCATTGATTTGTTGATTCTGATATTTTCTGATTTTCTTCTGCTATTTTTATCTTAGGTTCATCCTTTCTGGGTCCTCCACTGTCCTTGCATTCCCTCACATTGCACTGGACTAAACCATTCTAAGGACAGTGAGAGGGGTGCAAGTGCTGGAAAGCAGTGGAATTGATTATTTCGATCCTGGGAAGTCTTGTTGGTGTTCCTCATGTTGTCCGTGCCATTTGTAGAAGTTGTGGAAGAAAGAAGAACCCAGTTTTATTATAATTATTATTTTCCAGAGTTCACACTGTACAATAAAACACAGTGCATTTTATTTGATTTTCAATAAATTACTATAATTGTTTCTTTACTACACAGTCTGACAGATTTTAACACATCTATGACCATGACAATTAAGGGGCAGCCTATGTAAGTATGATGACTAAATAACTGACACTAAATAGCTTCATAATAATTAATTGCATGCAATGATTGATTGACCTTTAACTGCAGTCTGCATACTACATTACTAATGCCAAGCACATTGGCAGCGCTGCTCATGCAGTTTCCTGAAAGTGGGCCTGTAGACACAGCAACTCACTGTCAGCACCATCTATTGAAGAAATTCTGATGGTGTTGACATAACCGTTTTCATACTTTTCATCACATATTAATCATGCACTTGTCATGACAGTTTTATAGTACTACTAGCTAGGACCTTCATAAGATTAGAAATTTGCATAATGGGGTTGACATATGGTGGTGACAAAAAATATATGCACAATGACAAAGATAATAATAGTAATAATAAAAACTCAGCAAAAATTATTTGCAGTTTGTATGATTGGGTTGACATATAATGGTTGTGACAGAAAATATAAGCACAGTTACGTTAAAGAAATAAGTTAAGTAAAATATTATATTAAAATAAAAATGCATTATTATTATTTATTTATTTATTCATTTTTTAATTATGTTGGGGTTAATGTATCACAGTTGTGACAGAAAATAAGCACAGTGACACAGCATAACAACTACAATAAAAAATCAAGAAATAAAATAAAAATAAAATGCAAATAATAATAAATTAAAAAATAATAAAAACTCACCTGAACCTGTGTAATCTTGATAAACTCTTGTAGTACCCAAGTTTTTGATTACAACTCGTAGTAAAACTTTGATAGTTTTATTTAATTATTTATTTTATTCTGTAAATTTTTTAATGCTGAACAAAAGATGTGAATGCTTATAGAAAAAATAAATTGCCAAATAATTTTCAAATAAATAAATATTATTAAATATTGTCTTTTTTAAAAATATTGCGGTAAATGTATGACGGCTGTGACAGAAAATATAAGCACAGTGGCATAAAATAACAAAAAACAATTTAAAAAAAATAATAAAACATAAATAACAGTAAAATACAAATAAAATGGAAAAATAATAAATAAAAATATATAAGTAAATAAAAATGTATTATTAAATATTTTCTTTTTTTTTGTGTGTGTGTTGGGGTTAATGCATCATGGTTGTGACAGAAAATAAAGAAATAAAAAAAATAAAAAATCCTAAAAAAAAAAACCAACATAAAAAAGTAAAATACAAATAAAAAATGTAAAAATAATAAATAAAAAAATAAATAAAATAACAAAAAAAACTAAAAATTCATCCGAGCCTGTGTAACCTTGATGAACTCTTCAAGTTCTCAAGTATTAAAACTTTGTTGAACTCATCAAGTATTAATACTTTGATATTGTTTGATTTTTTATTTTTACTTTCATTTATTTATTTTTGTTAATTTTTTAATGCTGACCAAAATATGTGAACGCTTATAAAAAAAGATAAATTGCCAAATAATTTCAAACAAACAAACTTATTATTATTAAATATTTTCTTTTTTTTTGTGTTGGAGTTCATGTATCATGGTTGTGACAGAAAATAAAAGCTCAGTGGCATAAAATAACAACAAAAAACAATAAATAAATAATAAAAAATAAAATAATAATAATAATAATAATAAAATACAATAAATAAATAAATAAAATAACAAAAAAATAAAAACTCATCTGAGCCTGAGCCAAGTACTTATCAAGCAGTAAAACTTTGTTTACCACTTAAGTATTAAAACATTGATATTGTTTGATTTTTTAATTTTTATTTATTTATTTTATTTGTTATGTTTTATTATTATTTATATTTTATTTTTAATGTTGACCAAAGGATGTGAACGCTTGTATAAAAGATAAATTGGCAAATAATTTTCAATAAATAGATATATTTCCATGACCTAAACCATGTATTTGGACACGTGTACCATGGCGTTTTATTTTATTTTATGTATTATTGATTTAGTTCGTTAGTTCTACGCATTTGGTACTCGAAGACGCTTATGATTCAGTGCCGTATACATTTAATGTATCATTCCACCATCTGATAGCATGACTGTATCGTACTTTCCTGTGAGGGACAGATCAGTGGCGAGAGGTGCAGTGGGGGAGTGTGTTGGGAGGGAGGGTTGATGATGATGAGGAGGAGGGTGTGGGACCCGGATGCTGATGCGAGGAACCAGAACGGAGAAAATAACGCTTTACAACGCAAATAAACCCTCAAGACGCGCAAAATATCAACGATCAGCGCGCAACGTATCAACCACGATCATAAACGCAAAACCTCCTTCCCCAAAAGTGCACGGCGGACGCGAGCGTGCGCGGGACCGGCGAGAGAGAGGACACACGGCGGAGACGAGCAGGATGAGGATGCTGCGGTCCGTGCGGCAGGATGGAGCTCAACATCAGCAGCAGAGATGAAACAGATCTGCCAGATCCGCCACAGTGATGCGAGAGGATGCAGAGCGACCTGGATCTCCTCACAGTCACATACGCGATCGGACTGGGGTTTTGGGTCTTGCTGAACGTGAAACGGAAATAGATTTACCTGTTTAACAGTAAATGGTAAGATTCTGGCTCCTGTACCTGAGATTTAGGCCTAGCACAAGTGTACTGAAAGCTTGTGGTTGCTTATATGTTACAAACACAGCTGGGAAGAGTTTCTAAATGGTGTTTTTGTCATGAGGAGGTGATGGCCAGCTGGTAGATACATCTAGAAACAGGAGCTTACTAACAGGACCTGCTTTCTCTGGGAACGAAAAGTCTGATCGATTGACTTTGATTGGCAAAGCTATGAATTAGGCTGCTTCTGTGGACCTAACTGTGTCTTTGCCTTGCCATCAGCATCTAGATGACAAACAATACGAGTCTGAAAGAGTTCAGAATAATAAAAGGGCCCTTTTGAAAGATTTTAGGGAGCTCCAAACTCAGCATGGATATATTTACGGGTTGTTGCAGACCCTTGGGAGACTATTTTAGAAAAACTCAACTCAGAAACGGTACGCTGTGATAATATTGCATGCAGTAGCAAGTTTAACAGGAGCCAGGCCGCCACTATGTCTAAGGAACTGTCAGTGACCCAGGCAGCTCAGTATGTGGGGCCGTATCGACTGGAGAAGACTCTCGGGAAAGGCCAGACAGGTAAGGAGATGTTGTTTATGTATTAAATTATATGTGGTTTCAATCTTTTCTTAGTGTTTGTCACTGATGAATTGATTTGTGGATGTCTGCGATGTCGATAGGTCTGGTGAAGCTCGGGATTCACTGCATCACTGGTCAAAAAGTAGCCATCAAAATAGTCAACAGAGAAAAGCTCTCAGAATCTGTGTTGATGAAGGTAAAGGAAGAATAACAGTATACTTATTTATGCTGTAGTGTTTGTAAAGTCTCACACCGTCACTAATAATATTTAAATCAATATTCATAAATTATAATACCTGTTATAAAGTATTATGTGTTACTATGGTTTAGATACAACGGTTCAATGATATTACCATATGTGACCCTGAACCAAAATCAGTCATAAGAATTTATACATCATACATCTGAAAGCTGAATAAATAAGCTTTTCATTGATATATAGTTTGTTAGGATAGGATAATATTTGGCTGAGATACAACTATTTAAAATTTGGAATCAATATATTGAAAAAATTGCCTTTAAAGTTGCCCAAATTAAGTTCATAACAATGCATATTACTAATCAAAAATTAAGTTTTGATATATTTATGATAGGAAATTTACAAAATATCTTAATGGAACATGATCGTTACTTAATATATTAATGATTTTTGGCATAAAAGAAAAATAGATAATTTTTACCTGTACAGTCTATTGTTGGCTATTGCTACAAGTATTCCCGTGCTACTTAAGACTGGTTTTGTGGTGCAGGGTCTCATTATCCAATGTTATTTCAGCATCATTGAGAAACAATTATAGTTTTCATTAATTTTTTGAATTAATTATTATTAGTTGTGTTTTTGCAATTTTTACTTTTTTTTGTCTATATATATATTTTTATTCATTTTTATTTCCGTTTTAGTTATTTTGCATCAAGTTAAACCAAATGAAGATAATCAATTAACATTTATTTTAGAATTTTATCTAATTTTTAAGTAACACTTTTTTTTTTTTTTTATGGTTTTAGTTTAACTTAACTGTAGCCAAAAATACACTATAGCCAAATAACATAGTATTACCATGGTATATGCATTAAAGGAGAAGTTCACTTCCAGAACAAAAATTTACAGATAATGTACTCACCCCCTTGTCATCCAAGATGTTCATGTCTTTCTTTCTTCAGTCTTAAAGAAATGATATTTTTTGAGGAAAACATTTCAGGATTTTTCTCCATATAGTGGACTTCTATGGTGCCCCCAAGTTTGAACGTCCAAAATGCAGTTTAAATGCAGCTTTAAAGGGCTCTAAACGATCTCAGCCGAGGAAAAGGGTCTTATCTAGCGAAACGATTGTCGTTTTCTAAAACAAATTGACAATTTATATACTTTTTAACCTCAAATGCTCGTCTTGTCTAGCTTTGTGTGAACTTTGTGTATTCCGGTTCAAGACAGGGTAGGTCAAAAACTCCAGTTTCATTTTCTCCTCCAACTTCAAAATCATTCTACATCACTACAGAGGTACCGACCCAGTGTTTACAAAGTGAACATGCAAAGAAGATCAAACGCCCTTTACAAAAAAAGTTAAAACAGCGATGTAGGGCGATTTTGAAGTTGGAGGAGAAAATGAGATTGGAAATTGTCTTGAACCAGAATACACAAAGTTCACACAAAGCAAGACAAGACAAGCATTTGAGGTTAAAAAGTATATAAAATGTACATTTTTTGTGGAAAATGACCGATTGTTTCGCTAGATAAGACCCTTTTTCCTTGTCTGGGATCATTTAGAGCCCTTTGAAGCTGCATTTAAACTGCATTTTGGAAGTTTAAACTCGGGGGCACCATAGAAGTCCACTATATGGAGAGAAATCCTAAAATGCTTTCCTCAAAAAACATAATTTCTTTACAACTGAAGAAAGAAAGACATGAACATCTTGGATGACAAGGGGGTGAGTACATTATCTGTACATATTTGTTCTGGAAGTGAACTACTCCTTTAAGAAATGGGAACTCCATGATACTTTTTTTGTATGTTCCTGCTTATGTAAAACTACTTTTATGGCGCATCATGCACAATTTGTTATTTTTGAAGGAAGAATGGTAAATTTAATCTTTTCTTTTTCTCATTCAACCAGGTGGAGAGAGAAATTGCTATTTTAAAACTGATTGAACATCCACACGTTTTAAAACTCCATGATGTTTATGAGAATAACAAATACCTGTGAGTTATCACACTTGCACATGATTTCTTATAGGCTTTTTTCAACACATTGTTCTTCCTGCTTGTCATTTGCCCTTCTTAAAGCATTTATTTCACTCTTTTTCTGGCTCCATTCACAGATATTTGGTACTGGAGCATGTTTCTGGAGGAGAGCTGTTTGACTATTTGGTGAAGAAGGGCAGACTGACGCCTAAAGAGGCACGAAAGTTCTTTAGACAAATCATATCTGCTCTGGACTTCTGTCATAGTCACTCCATATGGTAAGACAAACACACACAATTCTAAATAAAATGGAGAAGCTTTATGATTTTCAGTTTGGTTGAAGGTGATTAAAATCATGTGAAATTTTGTAAAAGTATGTGCGAAGTGGTTTATTTGGTTAAATGGTTATTTTGAATAGGTGTTCAATTGTATTTGAATATGGTAACAAAACTATTTGCATATGGCCCTTTTTCCCAAGCTGGGAATCATTTTCTCATAAATTGTTTTTAAATTTACATCATTTTGATAAAGCTTCTATTTCATTTAGTTTTTCACAAATTTATGTTGCTTCTTCAATATAAACACAATAGCTAAAAAATAATAATTACTTAACGAATACCAGCTAGCAGTATAAAATGAATACCATAAAATATTGTTACTTAAAATAAAATAAATGTTAACCTAAAATATAAAAAAACTAAAACTTATCTTGTTTTAGCTAGATGCCAAAACAACATTTCTCATTATCATGTAGCTTAAATTGAATGACTAAAATAACTAAAACATAACTTAAACATATGTAAATAATCAATAACTAATAATAAAAAAAAAAGAAACATTAAAAAAATTAAAAACACACACAGGTAAAATGAACTAAAATGATATTTAAAAAAAGGAAATATAAACATTTAATCTTATTTAAAAAAAAAAAAAAAATCAATGACTCTAAAATAACACTGCGTCATATTATATAGTCCGGGACTAGAAAATAAATATTGCATTTCCTTTCAGGGGGTCTTTTAGTGATGAATTTTTATTTAATTATTTATTTATAATTAATATTTTTATTTATTATTATATGCATATTTATTTATTTATTATTATATGCATATTCAAAAGACACTTATTATTATTAATATTATTACTATCATCAATATTTAAAACAGTTAAGTACATTTTTGCAGGATTCTTTGATGAATAGAAAGATCAGCATTTATCTGAAATAAAAAGCTTTTGTAACATTATACACTATACCATTCAAAAGCTTGGATTCAGTATTTATATATATAGAGAGAGAGAGAGAGAGAGAGAGAGAGAGAGTTCAGATGCAAAAGCCTCTAAATCCATCTGACATTTTTCTTTAAAATTAGCATTTCTTTCTGGCTACTTTGTATAGGTTTCTGTGTAAGTACTGGTACTTCTGATTGGGCTGAGGCTGGAATTTGAATGAGGCGAGTTTGAAGTAAAAGTATTTGATGGACGTATACTATGTGTCAGGAGCATTCACTCAGTATCATTATCTCATTTTTGACCGAGATGGCTTTTAGCTGGTTTTGCATCTGAACTCTTCATATATATATAACTCTTCACATGTATGTATATTTTTTGGAGAAATTATAGAAATTAATACTTTTACTTAAAAAGGATCCTATAAATTGATCAAAGGTGACGATAAAGACATTTATAATGTTACAAAAGATTTCTTTTTCAGATGCTTCAAATGCTGTTCTTCTTAACTTTCCATTCGTCAAAGAAACCTGAAAAAATTCTACTCATTTTTTTTTAAGACAATAATAATAAATGTTTTTTTTGAGCAGCAAATCAGAATATTAGAATGATTTCTGAAGGATCATGTGACTGGAGTAATGATTCTAAAAATTCAGCTTAATAAATTGAATTTTAAAGTATTTAAATAGAAAACAGTACAATAGAAAACAATTTTCAAAATTGTACTGTTTTTGCTGTACTTTGGATCAAATAAATGCAGGCTTGGTGAGCAGAAGAGACTTCTTTAAAAACATTAAAAATCTTACTGTTCAAAAACTTTTGACTGATTGTGTATGTGGTGGTTCTAGCTCTATTCTCTAAATTGAGCAGATACAGGTGTGTGTTACTATCAGAGACCATGACGGGTGAAGTATTAATGTTTTGACACTGTATATCTTCCAAAGTATGTTTTGTGTGGAGGGTTGTTGGTGAGCGACGTGTTCAAAGCCAGTTGTCCTCTGTGCTCTTGTAGTCATAGAGACCTGAAGCCAGAAAACCTCCTGCTGGATGAGAGGAACAATATCAGGATTGCAGACTTTGGCATGGCCTCACTACAGGTGGGAGACAGTCTGCTAGAGACAAGCTGTGGGTGAGTATTGTGTATGCGTGTGGCTCATAATGCTGTTTGCTTGCTTTATTGCACTTCAAGCTGCATGCATTCCAATGTGAAATGGATAATTCTGATACATGCTGACTGATCAATACAGTTTTCCAGCTGTGTTAAAGTACACAATATACAGTGTTTAAACACTAAAGCCACACTTAAAAATGTATAAATGTCACTGAATTAGATGGAATTACATGGAAGTTGATAAATGAATTTGTTTAGTAATATTTGGGCTTGATAAGTTTAAATGTTTTTACATTATCTACTATTTACTGTTAACATGTTTTAGCACTGCTGGATTGTTTTAGCATTTGGCTAGTGCAATTTAACGTTCCTAGCATGCTATCACATCGCTAGAATGTTACTAGCATGGTTTAAGCATGTTTTGTCACCATGTTAGTTTTATCATTTGTTAGGTGTTGTTAACATTTAGCATGACTCTTGCATGATTTAGTATGTTGCTAGCATGTTTTAACATGTTTTTATATATTGCTACCATGTTTTATAATGTTGCTAGCACATTTAACCTTGTTGCTAGGAGGATTTAGCACTTTCAACATGTTTTAGCATACTGCTAGCATTATTTAGCACATAACTAGCAGGTTTTAGCATGTTGCTAGCACATTATAATATGTTTTAGCATGTTTTATTACCTCAGTTTTATGATTTTGTTAGGTGTTGTTAACATTTATTTGTATGAAGTTAGCATGATTTACTATGTTACTAGCATGTTTCTACCATGTTTACATTACTATGTTTCATCTTGTCTACCACATTTTATATTGTTGCTAGCATGTTTTAGTATGTAACTAGCAGGTATTTACATGTCTTAGCATGTTTTAGCCCTTAGCTAGCAGGTTTCATGCCCAACATGTTGTAGCACTGCTAGCATGTTTGAATTAGGCATTGCTAACATTTTACAACATAAAATTTAACACTAGCATATTTTAACATGTTCTAGCATGTTTTATCACCTTGTTAGTTGTAACATTTTGTTAGGTGTTGAGAACATTTTTTAGCATGAGGCTAGCATGATGTTGCTAGCATGTTTCTATCACGTTTATATCATTACAATATTTCATCTTGTTTCTAGCACATTTTGTCTTGTTGCTACCATGTTTCAGCACGTTACTAGCATGTTTTATCACGCTTCTAGCATGTTTTAGCACTTAGCTAGCAGTTCTTAGCATATCCCAACATGTTTTAGCACTGCTAACATGTTTTCACATTGTATTAGGCATTACTAACATTTTAAGCATAAACCTAGCCAGTTTTAACATGTTGCTAGCATGTTTTTATATATTGCTACTGTGTTTCATCATGTTGCTAGCTCATTTTAGCATTTTCTAAAATGTTTTAGCACTCTGCTAGCATGATTTACCACTTAGCTAGCAGGTTTTAACATATGTAACTAGTATATTTTAACATCTTCTATTATGTTTTATCACCTTGTTTTTACAATTTGTTAGGTTTATTAGCAGTTTGTTAACATTTTTAGCACAAGGCTAGCAATACTAACATTTTCAGCATGAAGCTAGCCAGTTTTAACATGTTGCTTTCATGGCTTTATATATTGCTACCATGTTTCATCACATTGCTAGCTCATTTTAGCTTGTTGCTAGCATGTTTTAGCAAGTAGCTAGCATGTTTTAGCATTTTCTAACATGTTTTAACAGTCTGCTTGCATTATTTAACATGTAGCTAGCAGGTTTTAGCATGTTACTAGCATATTTTAACATCATATTTTATCATCTTGTTAGTTTTTACATTTTATTAGGTGTTGTTAAAAATTTCCAGCATGAGGCTAACATTACTAACATTTTTAACATAAAGCTAACCAGTTTTAACATGTTTCTAGCATGTCTTTATATATTGCTACCATGTTTCATCACATTGCTAGCTCATTTTAGCTTGTTGCTAGCATGTATTAGCAAGTTGCTACCAATCTTTAGTATTTTCTAACATACAGCACTCTGCTAGCATGATTTAACACTTAGCTAGCAGGTTTTTAGCATATTTCAACATATTCTATCATGTTTTATCACCTTGTTAGTTTTTACATGTAACATTTTTTAGCATGAGGCTAGCATTGCTTACATTTTTTTAAATAAAGCTAGCCAGTTTTAACATGTTGCTAGCATGTGTTTATATATTGCTACCAAGTTTCATCACATTGCTAGCTCATTTTAGCTTGTTGCTAGCATGTTGTAGCATTTTCTAACATGTTTTAGCACAATGGTAGCATGATTTAACACTTAGCTAGCAGGTTTTAACACGTTTATCACGTTTACACCGCTACCATGTTTCATTTCATTTTAAAATTTTGTTGGTAGCATTTAGCCAGCATGTTTTAACACACTTCTAGCATTTTTTAGCACTTAGCTGGCAAGTTTTTGCATGCCCTAACATGTTTTGCACTTTAGCATTGTTTAAGGGATTGCTATAACATTTTGAAGCTAGCCTGTTTAACATGTTGCTAGCATGTTTAACCTCGTCCTAACATTTTTAGCATGTTGCAAATGAGTCAGAACAGCCTGAAGGTCTGTGCCAAATTTGGTGGTCAAAGATTAAAAGTTCTAGCTCACATTCATTTTTAATAATTTTATAATTGAATAAGAACCTACTACAATTTCTTATTCCTTATTACTTAATTATATTTTCAGTTTCATTTAAATAAATCACTCAGAGTTGTTTGGAAATTCAATAACATTATGTTATTATAAACACACCCTTTCATACTCTGTTTTCCCAAACTATTTGCAGATCTCCTCATTATGCATGTCCAGAGGTTATCAGGGTAGGTCCAAAGATCCAAAAAATAATCTGTATGTTTCAAAGCATCATCCTGTCTGAAGGTGTACCATTGACCTTACTGCTACCTTTGCCTTCTACTGTAGGGCGAGAAATATGACGGTCGACGGGCTGATGTATGGAGCTGTGGAGTCATTCTCTTCGCTCTGCTAGTGGTGAGGAAATCGCTTCAGCTTTAGGCTCCCTCTGTTTCTCTCAGCTTGTCGGAGAGTATTTTACTTTCCCCCGCTTATCACCTATTACTCATTTTAGCTCACAGGCTGTTAAGCAAATAACTGAAACACTCCTTGCTTGTCACTACCATCTGTGTCTTTGTATCTGGGACTTTCTCTCCGCTGTCCTCAGGGCGCGCTGCCCTTCGACCACGATAACCTGCGGCAGCTGCTGGAGAAGGTGAAGAGTGGAGTGTTCCACATGCCCCATTTCATCCCACCCGACTGCCAGGCTCTGCTGCGGGGTATGATCGAGGTCAACCCTGAAAAAAGACTCACGGTGAGGGAGTACTGTTAACTGTAATTAAGCATTCTCTTGCATATTTACTTAAAAATTCAGAAACATACTCTAAACAAGTACAGAAATGCAGAATCAAATGCAAACTGATGATCCTTATTTCTAAATTCTTACTGTGCATTCTTGCCCAAAGGCCCTCATTACTGTGGTGTTTAGTTAGCTATAAATGTGTCAAAGTTTAATTAACTTAGTGCAAGTTTTATGGTTTTAGGTCTGTTTATTACTTTTGAAAGCATCTGCACTAGGGCTACTATTCAAAAGTTTGGGGTTGGCATGATATTTTAATGTGTTTTCTTTTAAAGTAAGTCTCTTATGCTCACCAAGGCTGCATATATTTGATCAAAACTACAGAAAAACATTCATTCTTCTTCATCACCTTCTTCTTATTCCACTCTGGGAGTCCATGGCAGCCCATAGAACTTCAGTTATGAAATTTGGCACACAGACAGAGACAAACTCTTTAGCGCCACCAATAGGCCAAATTTGCACTCTATTTCTGCTAATAACTTTTGAACTGTAAGGTCTAGAAGCAAATTTTTTTCTTGTGATTCCTTGGCTCATGCTGAGTTGAATGCATACCAAAATTGTAATTTCTACGGGTCAAAATCTTTTGCATAAGGCTGTCAAACGATCAATCGTGATTAATCGCATACAAAATAAAAGTCTGAGTTTGCCTAATATATGTGTGTGTACTGTGTGTAATTATTATGTATATATAAATACATACAAATTAATGTAGATATTTAAGAGAAATATGTAATTTTTAAATTTTAATATGTCATTTTTATTTATATGTAATATAAATTCTATAAAAATTATAATAAATACATATACTTGTAAATATTTCTTAAATATATACATGAATGTGCTTGTATTTATATATACATAATAATTACATGCAGTACACACACATATATTAGGCAAACTCAAACTTTCATTTTGTATGCGATTAATCGCGATAAATCTTTTGCCAGCCCTACTTTTAAAATTTAGAATTTTACAAAAAATTGTACTTTTTTTAACTTGTCATAGACCGTTTGTCTGATTTTCACCAAAATTCACTCAGATCATCTTCAGACAATGCTGGCCAAAAGTTATCAAAAGCTTTTTGATATACCAAACCGTTTTTGAAAAGCGTGTTAACGAATTTGATGAAATTCGTGCAAAAATGGACATGGGGCTAAATCTTTGCAATGCTTTAGTGAATTCAGACTAAACTTGGTACGTGTTATACCATGCATGACCACCATGGCCACCTACTGGTCAAAAGATATCATAAATTGCAATTTTTGGTTATAACTTTTGATCAGTTTGTCCAAAAATCATAAGATTGGTCTCGTTAGATTCGAAACGGCATAATGTATTAAACAATACTAATATATTATTTCAATTATTACTACAATTTAAAATAACTGTTTTCTATGGAGGCTTGTTTCTACCACCGAATAAAAAATTCTGGATGTTTTTCCACAGTTCTGAATTCATATCTTACAATTCAGACTTTTTTTTTAGAACTGCAAGATATAAACTCTAAATTTCTAATAAAAGCTGACATTCTTTCTTGTCATTTTGAGTTTACATCTCGCAATTCTGACTTTTTTCTCTGAATTCTGCTTTTAAATCATGCAATACATTTTTTTTATTGTTTTCTCCACAAAATAAAAAATGTAATTCTTGCAATTCTGCATTCTTATCTCATAATTCTAAATTTATATCTTGCAATTTTGAGATATTCTGAGCCTAAATTGTGAAATATTGCAAGAAAAAAGTCTGAATTGTGAAATAAAAATTCTCAGTTATCTCAGTTATCAAGTTTTTCTATCCTCTGATGGGAACAAGCTTTTAAACAAGCATTTCAATTTAATTTAAATTTATTCCTGTGATACAAAGCTGAATTTTCAGCATCATTACTCCAGTCTTCAGTGTCACATGACCCTTCAGAAATCATTCAAATATGCAGATTAGCTGCTCAACTCAATTTCATAGTATTATTAATGTTGAAAATATTTTTTCTGTAAATTGTGATGCATTTTATTTGATGAAAAGAAAGATCAAATGAACAGGAATTATTTATGAATCAGTGGTTTGAAGTATATTACATTATGTTATTTAATGTTATTTAATGATTTGTAGATTACATTTAACAGCTTGTGAATGGTGCCTGTATGCATGTTTGATCAGCAGCCTATGTGTTTTGAATGCTTTAAAACGAAGCAAAGCATTTGATTCAGATTTTCAAAAAGCTTTAGCTTACAGCGCCATCTGCCTGTGAACAGGCTCTACTAATCACACCATCTGTTGTCCTTCTGCAGCTAGAGGCCATCCAGAAACATGCCTGGTATCAGTAAGTATTGATTATTTATGTGACTGATTATTTATATTCTCTCTATCACTATAATCAATCTACAGAGATTCAGTGAAAGCATATTACGTGTGTTTACGACTGTATTTCATTAATAGATCTCTGTTTATATTGAAGTGTTATGAAATGATTTCAGTTTGCGTCTTTCATGACGGGCAAAATCGCAGATGATTTGTACAAGCAGCTCACATTCGTATGCGTGTTTGTTTGTGTGTGATGAAGAGCTGGACGCAATGAGCCGTGTCTGGAGCAGCCGCCCCCGAGGCGCGTGTGCATGGGACGGATCATGTCTCTGACAGAGCTGGACCCAGATGTGCTGGACAGCATGTATTCTCTGGGCTGTTTCAGGGACCGGGTTAAACTGGCCCAAGACCTGCAGTGTGAAGAGTGAGTGTAACGTCAGTGCTTTTGAATCTTGTGCATTTAAAAGTAAAAATTGAGTTAACCCTGTAATGCTGGACATATGAAATAATAGTCAGAAAATAAATGGAACAGTGTATTGAACTGTGTATCTTTTCTATCTGTTATTTTTGAGGGTCATGTTTAATACAATACAGCTCATATAGTGTGATATGATAAGAATATGGAGCTCATACTTAAGGACGAAAAAACAACTCATTTTATTTAGAGGCCCAAAATGAGCAAAAATATGCAGTGTTGTGCAGTTGTTGCTGTATTTCTTTACTGTCAAAGAGTAAGATGAAATTCTGGTTGCAATATAAATCAATGATATTTGAACAGTATAACAGATTATTTGCATATATCACTACCACCACAGTAAGATGTTTTTCAAAGAAGTCTGTTCTGCTCACCAAGCCTGCATTTAGTTGATCCAAAATACAGCAAAAGTATTAATTTTTACTATTAAAAATAACTGCTTTCTATTTGAATATATTTTGAAATGTAATTTATTCCTGTGATCAAAGCTAAATTTTCATCATAATTACTCGTGTCACATGATCCATGATATCATTCTAATATGCTGATTTGCTGCTCAAGTAACATTTATTATTATTATTATTATTATTATTATTATTATCAATATTTAAAACAGTTGAGTACTTTTTTCAGGATTATTTGATGAATAGAAAGATCCAAAGATCAGCATTTATCTAAAATAAAAACTATACCATTCAAAAGCTTGGATTCAATATTTATTTATTTTTTTTTTTTTTTTTTTTGGGGAAAGAAATGATAGAAATTAATACTTTTATTTAGCAAGGATGCTTTAAATTGATCAAAAGTGATGATAAAGCTTTTGAATGGTATAGTGTATAATGTTACAAAAGATTTCTATTTCAGATAAATGCTGTTCTCCTGAACTTTCTATTCATCAAAGCCTGAAAAAAAAAAAATCTACTCAGCTGTTTTCAACATAATAACAAGTTTTTTGAGCAGCAAATCAGAAAATTAGAATGATTTCTGAAGGATCATGTGACTGGAGTAATGATGCTAAATATTCAGCTTTGAAATCAGAGGAATAAATTACATTTTAAAATATATTCGAATAGAAAAGAGTTATTTTAAATAGTAAAAATATTTCAAAATTGTACTGTTTTTGCTGTACTTTGGATCAAATAAATGAAAGAGACTTATTTAAAAACATTAAAAATTTTACTGTTCAAAAACTTTTGACTGGTTGTGTGTAACAGACTATTTGCATATAAATGCATAAATATGAGTTGTATTCTCTCCTCTTTGTCTCTTTTCCTCAGAGATAACCAAGAAAAGATGATCTATTATCTCCTGTTAGACCGTAAAGAGCGCTATCCTAGCTATGAGGATGAGGATCTTCCTCCCAGAAATGACATCGGTTTGTGTTTTTTTTTTTTTTTATTTAACAAATCTGCATCTTCTATTTTTAACAGGTTAACATGTAGTGGTTAGCATCTGTCAGTTGCTTTCTTGGTCTACAAAATTAGCAGAGGAAGAATTTGAAGTTAGTTACACATGTTAAACCATGTTTGTCCCATATAGAAATGTGATATATGGCTATATATGAACATATATATAAAACGATAGTTAATATATGTGAACATATATGTACATATTTGTAATAACACTGTTTGAATGGGCCATATATGATAAAGAACATGTACAAACATGTGGATGACTACTTACTTACTACTTACTTTTTACACAGTTATGAAACTATTTGATCATATAGATAAAAGCAGTTAAGAAAAAAGTGGCTGCTATATATTACGTTTATACATTTATATACATTTATACATTTAGCAGACGCTTTTATCCAAAGCAAATGACTGCATTTTCCGGAATACAAGTCACTTTGTGAAATATGCTGCAACTAATGTAATTAAAGGGATAAAAATTCTGTCATCATTTACTCATCCCGTGTCGTGCCAAACTTGTTGCATTTCTTTTGTTTCTGGAACATGAGGGAAAATATTTTGAAGAATGTTGGTAACCAAACAGATTCTGTCCTTACTACCTTTCTGGGCCTTGAATGTGGTAGTTGCGTTGCTGTTTATGCAGGATCAGAAAGCACTCAGTTTTCATCAAAAATATCTAAATTTGTGTTGCTAAGACCAACGGTCTTATAGGTTTGAAAAAGATGGGGGTGAGTAATTAATAACAGGATTTTCATTTTTTGGTAAACTATTACTTTTTGAGTATATAAATATTATCAGTTATATATTCTATACTCTACTTTTTGATCTACAGACACACTACTCTGCATACTCTGTGTTTTGTATTTCTATATAGACCCTCCACGGAAGCGTGTAGACTCACCCATGTTGACGCGTCACGGCCGCTGCCGGCCAGAGAGGAAGAGTCTGGAGGTGCTGAGTGTGACGGAGCAGGGCTCTCCCACACCCCCGCGCAGAGCGCTGGACACCTCCACGCACAGCCAAAGGTACATATGCAGTCACAGACACATTTTCATGCATAAATGGAACTTTGTAATGTTTGATTTTATCACCACTGACTCCTGACCACCACACTCCTGTTTAGATCTCGATCTGTAAGTGGAGCATCAACGGGCCTCTCGTCTAGTCCTCTAAGTAGTCCCAGGGTAAGTGCCTGTCTGCAAACCTTTTTTTCTACTGAAGAGATACACTAGTTTACCCAAAAATAAGTCACTCAACAGCAGTGTTATCAAAAATGGATGAAATACTTGAATACTCATTTTCTTGCAGTATTGATACACCAATACCAGCTGCACTTTCTTACTCTCTCTTCTCTCTGACTCACTGAGTTAACACACACCACAGTGTGTATTTTAAAGGGATAGTTCACCCAAAAATGAAAATTCTGTCATCAACTACTCAACATGTCGTTCCAAACCTGTAAGATCTTCGTTCGTCTTCGGAACAAAATTTAAGATATTTTTGATGAAATCCAAAAGCTCTATGACCCTCCATACGCAGAAGAGAATAATTGTTGAATAAAGTTGTTATTTTTGTGGGGGGTTTTTCGTAGCTTCATTAAAATGCAGTTGAACCACTGATGTCACATGGACTATTTTGTTTTTGGTACTTTTCTTTTTCTATGGAGGGTCAGAGAGCTCTCGGATTTCATCAAAAATATTTTAATTTGTGTTCCGAAGATGTTTTTACGGGTTTGGAACAGCAGGAGGGAGAGTAATTAATGACAGAATTTTCATTTTTGGGTGAACTATCCCTTTAAATAATAAGTATATAGTCCGTTGTGCTTTAGAGTGAAACACAGCACTGTGTTTATTTACATGGAGCAGCTCATGATCCAGTGTTTTTAGCATCTTAAGGTAGGGACACACCAAGCCGACTAGTGGCGACAAAAGCCAACAGGACCAAAAAGCTGCACTTGAACACATGGCACAGACTACAGTCAACTGCAAACTAACGTGCGCTCTGCACCTGTGTGGGAAGAATAACAACGAAACGTTGCGCTTTTGTAAAATAAAGCAAACAGGATGTGCTTTCTGCTCTCTCGGTCTCTGTAAACTTGAGCACGAAACTTCAAAACTCCATGTATACTTGCATTACAGACATGAAAAATATATCTATAGAGAGTGAAATGTCTACTTTGAAATGAACCAGTTCAAATAAAAAATAAATATTCTCAGATCTACTGTGGAGATGACGAGTCAGTGTCGCCAAATTCATCTCATAAGCCAAAAACAAAGAAAGCACTAGTTTATCAATGAATCATTAAAATGTCAATGCAGTCTCCTTGCTGTTTTTTCCTGACACATTCATAATCATTATATCTGCCGGTGTGCTGTGGTGCTGTGGCAAGCTTTTTTTGCATGTGTTCGAGCGCTTATTATGCTATTTAGGCAATTAAAGACTCATTATTAAGATTTATATGGTTTATTAATAAACGTGCAACTAATAGTCGACTAATGCTTAAAATGAACGGCTACTAGTCGACCAGAAAAATCTTCAGTTGAGGTCAGCCTTATTGATAACTTTCTTAATTTTAAGCAGTTCATTTGCATATTGGAATGCTTGGGTAAGATCACTTAACATTAGAACAGTCTTCTGTTTGTGCTGCCTTCATTTACTTACTCACAGGGCGAAAAACGAACTTTTGCCACACCTGCCAATGGCCAGTGACGTGCACTTAAGACTTCATAACTTTATGACTTATAACTTTATAAAATCTAAAAATGTGTTTACAAGGTAACTCGCCAAAACCACGCATTTTGACATAATTGTGTGTGTTTTCGTCCGTTGAACCGCTACTGATGCACTGTCTGAAGCGGCTCAGTGTATGCGCACAGCCGAACATGCAACCTTTCAAACTATACTTCACTGCACCGTTTAGGTGGCGTAACCTCACGTAAGTGTCGCCACATTCTTGGGTTATAAAGAATAAAGAAGGGAAAAGTTAATCTTCTGAAATAAAGCAGCAACATCTTCTCACGTAAAAGTTATTAGAACTGTGTCTGGGGACAAGATGGCCATCACACTGCTCTGATCTTATCTGCCCGTTTGAATCCTATTATTTTATTCGATCTTGTTGCTTATTACAGAACAGCTAATCATGATGATCTTGTGTTTGAAAAAGATTATTTTGTTCGCTTATGTCAGAAACAGCGAATCTCTTTAAAAACTGGCTGTTGTTTTCACTACATTGCATTGTTATATTTTGTAAAAGTTTTACCTGCCAACTGGCGACTGACACTGTTATTTAAGGCCCTGCTTACTCATTTTCGTTACTTTCGCTTAATTCACCGCCACTAACTCGTTCACAAAACTAGGTGAAACTAGGCTTGGTGTGTCCTGGCCTTTAGAGTGGCTCAGTTTAAAGTAAATGCAGCAAACTCACCTTTGCATGTTCAATGTGCATTTTCACTTTCTACTGTGAAACAACAGGCCAGGCCAGTGTTGCCACCTTGTGGAACAGCTGATGAATGCAAAACAAATTCAATGTGTATGTGTGACCTATGCGTACAAAGTATGCGCGGTTACAAAAATTGGGTGGTGTGCATACTGTTCTGGTGACAAAATTTGCATCATGCACACTATATGCGAACCCTCATGTGTGCGTAAAAACCAAAGTATACTTTAGACCAGGGGTGCCCAAACTCGGTCCTGGAGGGCTGGTGTCCTGCAGAGCTTAGCTCTAACCCCAATTAGACACAGCTCTTACTAGGCATACTAGTTGTGTTGAGGCAAGCTAGAGCTAAACTCTGCAGGACACCCCTGTTTGGGCACCCCTGCTTTAGACACACACACACACTTCCCCGTACACCATCACTATGCACTAAAGCCTTATCACCTGCCATTGCTCATTATCACTCCTGTTTCTCTCTCCATTTGCCACGGCCTTCACTCTTCCACCCCTCTTCTCCTCCTCCTCCTCTTCATCCCATCAGAGCCCTGTCTTTACCTTCAGCGAGCCGGAGGTAGTTGCCGCCACCAAAGCGGCAAGCGGCAGCACCGGTGCTCGTCCCAACCGACCGCATGAACCCAAAACGCAGACGCTTCCATCTAAAACCGCCCCTGAACGCCCCCAACTCCAGTCCATGAAGTCCCTCCCCCTGCCCTCCTCCTCCTCCCGCTCTCCCTCCCCTTCTCCGCTCTTGTCGCCCATTCCCCGCTTCCTCTTCTTTCCTTCTCCATCTGCGGTGCTGAAGTCGGTGACTAAAAGCTTGTATCCCATGTCTCAGGTCACCCCTCAGGGCTCTCCCCTGCCTACCCCGCTGGGTACCCCTGTGCATCATCCCCACCCCCCCACCGCTACCCCACCCTCCTCCTCCTCTTCCTCTTCTTCCTCCCGAGCCGAGGGAGGAAGTGTGGGCGTGGGCTCACTCTCCTTGACCCCACCCTCTAGTCCAGGAGGAGGCAGCGGCATAGCTGCCAGTAGCTCCGCCCACTGGAGGACACGCCTCAACTCACTGAAGAACAACCTGTTGGGGTCGCCACGGTTCCACCGACGCAAGTTGCAGGGTGGGCACCGATATCTTACCCTTTTAGTATTTAATCAAATAGAGCAGGTGTTTTCAAATTATTTGATGTGGTGGACCCCTATAGACCCATTTTTGATCTGATAAATTTGTTATATGAAATATATTTACCTTTCTTTAAGCTGACACTGATCTATCTATCTATCTATCTATCTATCTATCTACAGTAGAGGTAAAAAGTTTACACCCCCCTTTCAGAATCATTAAAAAATATTTTACCAAAATCAGAGGGATCATGCAAAATGCATGTTATTGTTTATTTAGTACTGACCTGAAAAAGATATTTCACACAAAAGATGTTTACATATAGTGCACAAGAGAAAATATATTTATATAAATAAAAAATGTATAAATTTATAAAAATTACCCATTTCAAAAGTTTATATCCCCTTGATTCTTTATACTGTGTTCTTACCTGAATGATCCACAGCTGTTTTTTTTTTAGTGATAGTTGTTCATGAGTCTCTTGTTTGTTCTGAACAGTTAAACTGCCTACTGTTCTTCAGAAAAATCTTTCAGGTCCCACAAATTCTTTGGTTTTTCAGCATTTTTGTGTATTTGAACCCTTTCCAACAATGACTGTATGATTTTGAGATCCATCTTTTCACACTGAGGACAACTGAGGGACTCATATGCAACTATTACAGAATGTTCAAATGCTCACTGATGCTACAGAAGAAAACACGATGCATTAAGAGCCAGGGGGTGAAAACTTTTTGAATTTGAAGATCAGGGTAAATTTTTATTTTGTCTTCTGGGAAACATGCAGCTATTTTCTGTAACCTTTGAAGGGCAGTACTAAATGAAAATATATCATATTTAGGCAAAATAAGAAAAATGTAATAAGAAATTCTGTCCAAAAGTTTTCATCCCCCAGCTCTTAATGCATGGTTTTTCCCTCTGGAACATCAGTGAGCGTTTGAATCTTCTATAATAGTTGCATATGAGTCCCTCAGTTGTCCTCAGTGTTAAAGGTTGGATCTCAAAATCATACAGTCATATGGGTTGGAAAGGGTTCAAATACACAAAAAATGCTGGAAAACCAAAGAATTTGTGGGACCTGAAGGATTTTTTTTGAAGAACAGTGGGCAGTTTAACTGTTCAGGACAAACAATGGGCTCATGAACAGCTATCACCAAAGAAAAAACACTCAGAAGATCATTCAGGTAAGAACACAGTTTTAAGAATCAAGGGGATGTAAACTTTTGAACTGGGTCATTCAAATTCAACTATTATTTTGTCTTGTAGACTATATGTAAACATGTTTTATATGGAATATCTTTTTCAGATAAGTACTAAATACACAATAGCATGCATTTTGTATGATCCCTTTTATTTTGGTAAAATAACTAAAATTTTTAATGATTCTGAAAGGGGGATGTAAACTATTGACCTCAACTGTATCTATCTATCTATTACAAATGTATATAAAATAAATGTTAACTGAAATAAAATATAAAAACATGTATTTTATATAATAATTCATATAAATTTAGATATTTTATATAATAGTTTTATATTTTCAGCTAGTCGCCAATGTAACATTTCTAGTTTAAGCTGAAGTACTTTATTAGTTTAAGAAACTAATAAACTAATAAATAAAAAAATATATAAATACTATACAGACATATTTCATACAAATATTTCAAAATTTAAAATGTAAAATCTCAAACTTTAACTAAAAAAAACAAAATTTAATTTATTGTTGTAAAACTATAAAAGTATATGATACTAAAACAACACTGTTTGTGGCCCTAGGGGTCTCTGGATCTCAGTTTGAAAACCTCTGAAATAAACAATTGTCAAATAATTGATAATAATCACTGTCATGTTGTATTTTCCCTATATTTCATTTTTACTCTTACATTCCCAACAGTGCCAACCTCAGAGGACATGTCCAGTTTAACACCAGAATCAAGCCCAGAGTAAGAAACATATGCCAACCCAATAAGCACATGCATGTTGCCAAGAAGTCTGTCAAATAATCATCTGGAAAGCATTGCATTCTTTTTTTAAAGGGCTTACTATATACTGTAAAATTTTATGTTTCATTAATTTATTCCCTGAGGTCCACTTAAAATATTAGGAAAAATTTTCTTCTCCAAAAACAGTAATAATTTTCTTTTCATCTCTGACCGTTTGTGCTACTGTGCCTTTAAGTAACACCTGCTTTAAGCTCAACTCGATTCACATACATTCTGAATAATAACTGTTGCAACACAGCCCTTCAGTGTCTATCATCCAACGGGGAATGTTTAAGTGATATCCTGCAGATCCTAAAAATGAAATGTTCCAGATGACAATGCTCATAGACGTCATGGCGACTTGCATGTGCTATTCAGGGAAATATATTAACGATAATGATCTCCAGCTTTTAATTCTTCAGCGTGCTGCATCACCGTGATGAGTGTTACAGATTATCCAAGTGTCTGTCTGTCTGTCTGTGGTCCAACAGGCTGGCTAAAAGGTCTTGGTTTGGAAATTTCATCAGTCTGGAGAAAGAAGAGCAGATTTTTGTGGTCATCAGAGACAAACCTCTTAGCTCCATTAAAGCAGATATCGTCCACGCCTTCCTCTCTGTGAGTCTGCCAGCTGATCTGTGCAGCTCGCTGTTGAATGATTAAGCATTTTAATAAACTAAATGGATCGCATATACACTATGCAAGATTTTTAATGTTATGAAAGTCTCTTTTGCTTACCAATGCTACATTTATATGATGAAAAACACAGTAATATTGTGAAATATTATTACAATTCAAAATAACTGCTTTCTGTTTAAATATTTTAAAATGTAATTTATTCCTGTAATGCAAAGCTGAATTTTCAGCATCATTACTTCAGTCTTCAGTGTCACATGATCCTTCAGAAATCATTCTAATATGCTGATTTGCTGCTCAAGAAACATTTATGATTATTATCAAAGGAGAACAGTAATAACGTATACAGCGGTAAGAGTCAGTTCTTTCTCTCTTGTGTTTATCTTCAGATTCCCTCTCTCAGTCACAGCGTAATCTCTCAGACGAGTTTCCGAGCAGAGTACAAGTCTTCTGGAGGTCCGTCTGTCTTCCAGAAACCTGTCAAATTCCAGGTAGACATCTCCTTCTCTGAGGGGGAAAGAGAGCGGGAGCGGGAGAGAGACAGGGATGGACAGAAAGATTATGGAATCTACAGTGTAACATTTAGCCTCATATCAGGTGAGAAGAATTATCTGTCGTAAATGATTTTATGTTATGTTTTCCCACTTACGTTAAAGTGTATTAGAGCGTTAGAGTGTATTTTTAGCACAGAAGCAAAACAAAATGAACTACTGTTTAAATCACTTTTTTTTTTACATTTCACAGTGAATAAACTTTCATCAGGAGGCGTCATCTCTTTTGCGTCCCTGGAGAATTAAAAAATTGAAGCTTCACAATATATGCTCATTACTTACATGGTCTATTTAAATGCATTTCATTTAAATTATACATTATGCAATATTATTATGCATAACATCAGAATTTTGAAGCTATGTCAATATTGTAAAAATATTTTAAAATGCTAAATAATATATAAACTATTATATGAATATTATAAAAAGTGTAAATTACAGTGGTGTTCCATTGGCCTTAATCATTTCCATTAAATGGAAAATAACTTTTAAATTATCATAAAAACACTTTTTAAAATTAGTCTATTTTAATGCATTTTTAATGCTTTTTTCCAGTGCTTTAAATATTTTCCTAAAATATAAAAAAATGTTAATGAGAGTTTGGTTTTAATAAAAAACTGATTATATAAATTATATAAATGTTATAGCCACTGATAAAATGGTGTTCCATTGATCTTTAACATGAAAATCAGTTTCATTAAAATTAAATGTAATTCAACATTTTTCACTTTTAAACTTACATTTTCTGGTTTAATGCATTTTTTTCTAGAAAATATTTAAAAATGTTCATGAAACTTGGATTTTAATAGAGTATTTAAATTATATAAACTATTATATAAATGTTATAGCAAGTGTATAATGAAATGTTGTTACATTAGACTTTATAATGGAAATAATTTCCATTCAAATTAAACAGAATTAGAACATTTGTTCGACTAAATAACATTTGTTACTTTTAACGTGTTGTAAACATGGTCTACTTTAATGCATAAATTTTATTTTCTTAATGGCCAGTATTTGAAATATAATATACAGAGGCGTTCAAATGTTTAGAATCAGTAATATTTTAATGCTTTATAAAAATGTTTCTTATGCTTATCAAGGCTGCTTTTATTTAATTGAAAATACAGAAAAAAATGTGATTTTGTAAAATATTAATGCAATTTAAAATAACAGTTTCCTATTTTAATATACTTTCAAATATAATTTATTCCTGTGAAGCAAAGCTGAATTTTCAGCATCATTAATCCAGTCTTCAAAGTCACATGATCCTTCAGAAATCATTCTAATATGCTGATTTTATAATCAGTGTTGGAAGCAACAGTGTTGGGACCCGTGATACTTTTTTCAGAATTCTTGTTAAAAAGTTAAAAAGAGTTAAAAAGAACAGTGTTTATTCAAAATATATATATATATTTTTTTGTTACAATATACACTACAGTTCAAAAGTTTGGGGTCAGTATTTCTTTCTTTCTAAGAAATTAATACTTTTATTTAGCAAGGATGTGTTAAATGTATAAAAAGCAATATTGACTTATATTGTTAGAAAAGATTTCTATTTTGAATCATGTTACACTGAAGACTGGAATAATGGCCGATGAAAATTCAGTGCTGAGTCACAGAAATAAGTTATATTTTTATGTATATTAAAATAGGAAACCAATATTAAAAATTGCAATAATATTTCACAATATTACATTTTTTCTCTGTATTTTTAATCAGATAAATACAGCCTTGATGAACATGAGACATCATCAAAAAACATTAAAAGTCTTAATGATCCCAGCATTTTTGAAAGGCAGTGTGTGTATATATATATATTTACATATATATACACCCCACTGAAGTTATATTACTGTTTGTGTGTATGAATTTGATTTTTTTAGGTCCAAGTCGCAGATTTAGACGAGTTGTTGAAACAATTCAAGCCCAGTTGCTCAGTGCTCATGATCAGCCCATGGTGCAAACTCTTTCAGGTAAGAACGGACCCATGTTATGCATTATTCCAGTATGTTTCCACTCTTCCACAGCCTTTTTTTGCTCCACGCTAGATGAGAAGAACGGTCGCCCTCCTAGAACACCAACCAGACAGAACTCCCGGCGCTCAGAAGGCGGAGCCGACCGCTGCGAGTGGGTGGAGCGTGGAGAGGCCGGGGTTTTACTCCAGCGCAGGGGGTCGGGAAGAGAAAGAACCCGCCTACTTTCCTCCAGTGGAACACAATCACAGCCCTGAACAAGAAATAGTGTGAATAATCAGCAGTCCATCAAGATTTGAGCCATGATATGACACTAAACTACTTGTTCCTTCTCCCCTCTCACCTCAGAACAGCATGAAGGTAAAATGTGTTTTTAAAGGAGTCTAATGAAACCAAATACTGATACACATTGTGCAAGAACACGGGATGCAACGAAGCAAGAACCGTCTCCGTTGAACGATAACACAACATAATCTTCTGGGAACTTTCTTCTGAAACAAATTTAATTTGTCATCCTGGACAATGCTTTGATTTACGCTGTATTTTCTCTCATGTGATGTGGATGTAATGTGCAAAACTTGAGTTTATAATGACATTCGTGAAACGAAAGGTTTCAGTTGGGGGTAGCACACCATCTGTTCCTTACAGGCCCAGTATCCGTTTCAGCAATCAAGTAATTATAGCAACAGAGACGTTAGTCCAATTTAGTCTGAATTTTTATCCTCCAAGAAAATACGTAGAGATCCAGAAGCTATCAGCACCAAGAGTCTGCTCAGTCATATGCAATAAATATCAATAAGCTACAAAAGATTCAGTCTAACAAAGCTGCACATGCTGAATCTTTTAAAACATGATTACCTCTATGAGCGGACAGACTCATGATGATTTTATGACCGTAAATAACTAGCGTTGCTCACCAGCCCTGAGTCATTATCTATAGACGACTTCATCTTCACCCTCCATAGAAATGCTGCATGCTAAATAACATCAAGCTCCAGCCCCTAATGACTGATTGTGATTGTAAAACATTTCTGCGAGCGTTTACACATCTAAATCTGGCCTCGATTTACCCTTTTGGCAGCTCAAACGTACGAGAGCGTCCGACTAACGGAGGATTCCCATGACTGTTGTCTCCAACAATATAGAGAAACGGGAATCTTAACGTGAAAGGATGTTCATCCCGATTCTCTGTTGCTGCAAGACTTTTGGTTGAAGCCAACCAAGTGAATGTCGTTGACTATTTTATTTGTGAATTTTGGTTTATTGAAAATAATTTATTTGTATATTGCTCCTAAGGATTGAAAAATTGCCATTAGGTGTACATATTTATGTTTAAGAAAGAATGGAACGTCTGAGGTATTAAAAATACATATTTTGGGGGAATTGCAACATAATCTATGGCAAAAGTCACTTTTCTTTTAAACAAGCAGAGATATGTGCTTTCAACTCGTGTCTTAATCATATTTTGGATTTTAAACTATAAACATTGGTTTAAAAAAGAAAAAAAATGAAGCTTTTTAAAGATGTGTACATTTTGTGTCACTAGCATCACTGAACGGAAATGCAAAAATAATTAAATTTCCTGAACCCTCCCCCTCATCTGCCAGTCAAACAGATAGCCACACCCCCAAACTCACACCATTGGTTGAGCCAAAGTTGTTTTTTAATTCAAATTTTCCCTACATAAACTCTAGGTTCTCTAAAACTCTCTAGAACTTTTAACATCCATGGAATCATTTCATTCCATTCTTTACAGTTTAAGTCAAACATTTACATACACCTTGCAGAATCTGTAAAATGTTCATTATTTTACCAAAATACGAGGGTTCATACAAATCTATGTTTTTTTAATAAGATATTTCACATAAAAGACATTTTTAGTTGAATTTCCAAAAATTACGCCGTTCAAAAGTTTACATACACTTGATTCTTAATACTGTGTTGTTACCTGAATGGTCCATAGCTGTGTTTTTTGTTCAGTGATAGTTGTTGATGAGTCCCTTGTTTGTCCCGAACAGTTAAACTGTCCCACAAATCCTGTGGTTTTTCACCATTTTTGTGTATTTACACCCTTTCCAACAATGGCTGTATGATTTTGAGATCCATCTTTTGACACTGAGGACAACTGAAGGACTCATATGCAACTATCACAGAAGATTCAAATGCTCACTGATGCTCTAGAAGAAAAAAACGATGCATTAAAAACTGGGGGTGTAAACTTTTGAACAGAATGAAGACATATACGTTTTTCTTATTTTGCCTAAATATCTTTTTTTTTTTATTTAGTACTGCCCTTCAGAAGCTACAGAAGATACTTACATGTTTTCTAGAAAACAAAGTAAGTGAAATTTACCCTGCTCTTCAAATTTAAAAATAAGTTCAAAAGTTTTCACCCCCCCGGCTCTTAATGCATTGTGTTTCCTTCTGGAGCATCAATGAATGTTTGAACCTTCTGTGATAGTTGCAACTGAGTCCCTCAGTTGTCCTTAGTGTAAAAAAAGACGGATGTTGTAATCGTACAGTCATTGCTGGAAAGGGTTCAAATACACAAAAACGCTGAAAAACCACAGATTTTGTGGGACCTTAAGGATTTTTCTGAAGTACAGCGGACAGTTTAACTGTTCAGGACAACTAACTATCACTAAACAAAAAAGACACACAGCTGTGGATCTTTCAGGTAGCAACACAGTATTAAGAATCAAGTGTGTGTAAACTTTTGAACAGGGTCATTTTTATAAACTCAACTATTATTTTCTCTTATGAACTATATGGAAATGTCTTTTATGTGAAATATCCTATTCAGGTCAGTACTAAAAAAAATAACATGCATTTTGTATGATCCCTCTTATTTTGGTAAAATAATTAACATTTTGCAGATTCTGCAAGGTGTATGTAATCTTTTGACTTCAGCTGTAGATGATTCAAATGTTTTTCACACCAAGAAAAAAATGTTCTTCTAAGAATCATTCTTTAGGGAGCCAAAAATAGTTCTTCTATGTCATTGCAGCAAAAACCCCCTTTATTTTTTAAGAATAATGGTAAGAAAGTATTTTAAATATCCCTCAAAAATCACACACTTCACATTTGAGAAGAAAACAGTATCACGGAAAAGAACTCTCCCTTGCTTGTACGCCTGCACACAGTATTACCATAATGACAGCGAAAGAACGACTTCCTCTGGACATTATCTGATGAGGAAAATATGCTGTACCTTGCGACCTAAAGAGGAAACTGAAAATTTGAATGGTATTTGAAACAAAATAAGCCATTGTCTAGGCCACGGACCTTGCTCGCACCATCACGACTATGTACTTTCACATCAATTTCTCTCCGAATATGATTATGATACAGTATGAAATATGAAATTGATCTCTTTGTACAGCACTGCTTTGTCATTGGGCTTCCGTGCAGCGGTTATGCAACTGACCCAGCGTAATATATCCGAAAGAGGGACACTCTCTCTGTATAAATGGCTTTTCTGCTCAACAGTTGTCATGAATCCTGTAAATGTGATCCAGTTTTGTGTGTCTCTGTGAATTTTGAGTTGTCTGTGTCAGCTCACTATCTTCTTCATTTGTTTTTTGTATCAGTTGGGACTTAAAGGCTCATTATATCATGTGACAGATGTACCATCATATCATATTTATAAAATACACATAGGTTTGGGAAAGCAAACCGTCATCATTAAAAACTGTCCAGATCTAAGAAAAGCACTGTCCATTTATGCTGCAAAAACAAATAGCATATGTATTTTTGCATCAGGTAATGGCACAAATATTGATATGAACAACTATTTGGACATATCACAACTTGTATAGTCTTAGTTGGCTATCAGTTGGTTAACATCAGTATGTATTTTTAGGAATAACATCTGGATGACTTAGGAACAGCATTGCCAATGCAATATTGATTTTTTTGTTTCATGTTTAATCTGGCCAGGTTTCATTTACTCGTCATTTTCTGTGGTTATGTATGTATGTATGCGTGCAATGTGTTTCCAGCTCCTCAGTCGAATTTGAACTATATCAGTAATTACATGTTGACATCTCATTCACTGAGAGTGAATGGATCATGATCGTGCATCTGGAAGTTTGTGCACGGTGTGTGTTCACAATGCACAGAGTCATATGAGTGTTCTGCATGTCAGATCACATTGTTTATTGTATATCTGCTTTGAAAGTCAACATCTGTGTGTATGGCCGTGATGTTGGAATGCATTGCTATTGTGCACATGTGTGTGTGTGTGTGTGTGTGTGTGTGTGTGTGGGAGAGAGGGAATTGAAATGGATTCAGGATGGTCTACGTAATCAGTTTGATAGGCGTCAATAAAAATAACCAACAAGGTTTATGAAGCCACAGCTTTGTGTTGTTCCTCATCTGCATGGATTAGCTTCCTCCCATCCTTATATAAGCATAATAAGTTAATATATCTGCTCACCAAGGCTGGAATAATTTATCCAAAATAGAACAAAAACAGTAATATTGTAAAATATTTTTACAATTTAAAATAACTGTTTGCTATTTGAACACCTTTCAAAATGATGAAAGCTGAATTTTAAGTATCATTACTCCAGTCTTCAGGGTCACATGACCCTTCAGAAATCAATCTAATATTATGATTTGATCCTCAAGAGACATTTTGTGTAGTATTATCAATGTTGAAAACAGTTGTGTACACTTTTTTCAGGATTCTTTCTTGAATAAAAATATCAAAAGAACAGCAATTAGCTGAAATAGAAAGCTTTTGTAACATTACAAATGCATTTACCCTCACTTTTGATAAACTGCAATTAATTTCATGATTATAAAACGGATAGTTCCGGTCTTTGATTCTGACTGGTTGAGCCGTGTTCGAAGCTGTTCTAAATTAATCTACAAACATACACCTTTGTTTACGTCTGTGACTGATTGATTGACAAGATACACATCCAGTACAATTAAAGCTGATGCTCTTGGACACTCCCTGAGCAGACATTTTAAATTTGAAGGTTGTACAAAGTTATGTATCCATCCCCAGTATCTTCAACGATTTGAGTCGCCACTCGTATTTCCTAAACTGAACTCTGTCCATCATAAAATCCTACCACAATTAACACAAGTCCTCTTAGCAAACTTTTGGCAGTAAAGTCAAGGGGAAAAAACATGTTTTACATTGAAAAATAAAAGAGATTGTGTTTATAATGTTTTTTTTTTTTTTTTTTTTGGCTGAAATCCTGAACATTACCCAGTGTCTGAGGAGCTGTGAACTCTAACCAAGAATATTTGATCATCTGGGGTTAAAATGTGGTTTATATAGATGAATAGATGTTAATTACCGTAATGTTCTACAAATAAAATGTACCTTTTATTATTGTATTCTTATTATGTTTTAAAGTAGAACTTTTATTCAGTACAGCAAACTTGACATGTCTTTTTTTTTGTCTGTCATAAAAGATGTTTTAAAAGTATATTGTAACCCACAACTTTGTTGCAGCCACAACCGTTTCTGAGGAACTACATTGTTTGGCGGAAGAATAATGTTTTTATTAATATCATTACACTTTATTGTTTTGTGAAAACTTACAATCTATATGAAATAACCATTTTATAAAAGCAATAAGCCCCATGAAGCCGTGGTGAATTTATAACAGCTAAGGGGTCTTGTTATGCACGACGCAAAGCGGAATAACAACGCCTCTTAGCTGTTATAAATTCACTTATTGCTTTATTTTAAAACTATATGCTCTTCATGCTGGCTGAGGAATCAAAAAAACTGGAAAATATCCTTCTATCCACCTTATTTTTCAATACGAAAGTAAGCCGTTTTCTATGAATGGGCGAGACTTCCGGTTCACTGTTTATTTATATTAAACATTTAAGCTGAACGTTTTCAAATTTACGTTGTACACTGCAGTCTCCGTGCTCACAGCGTCCCAAACAGAAATATTTTTTTCTTTTTATTTATTTATATTTTCATTGTCTGGTCATCTGGGATTTCGGTATGAAGTTAAAGGTTAGGATTATAATTTTTTGGTAGTCACATTGTGAGTGTATAATTAGTACCGTTTGTTGTTTTATCGTGTCATCTAATGAAGCGTTTGGACCCGGAAGTCACGGAAGAGGTGACGCTTGACGTCAGACAAAGTGGCTAAACGGTAAAACTGTTTGCACTACAAACCAGTGTGCCCATAATATAGATAACACATTAACATATTATAGTAAGACACACCTATTTGCAATATAAAGCAGCAAAAATAGCTGGAAGCCAGACCCATAAAATGTACAAATGGATGCGGGAAGAAAAAGGTGGTACCTCTAAAATTAATTTTCAAAGTCGGTTAACATAGAATATTAAGCATTCAGTATGTAGCCTAGTAACAGACAGACATCATTGTACTTTTCGCATACTTAATTTTTACATTATCTTGCATATTGAATCATGATAAGTCTGCCTTGAATATACATATTCATAGCTACCTCCAAGGCTGCAAAATATCACTGTTGTTTTTGTTTGCTGAAGTGGCTCTAATTTGGCATTTCAGTCACACAGAACCTGCCTTGCAATCGCTGGTATTTCCTTCAGGAAATGCAAATCTATTTTTTTTTTTAATTACTCAAAGCTAATGGAAATTTCCTAATGGAAATTTTACCCGTGAGCTCTGTTAGGTTATGTGTTTCCTATGCATCTTAATGAGATAAACTTAAATTAAATGCCCAGGAGGGGATTAAGGGGCTTTCTTTTTCACGTTTTTTAACCTATTGATTCGCCTTTCATCGAGCTGGCAGCTGTTTGCTGTATTCTTCTGTCACCGCTGGATGTCAGTGAAGCCGCCTGTGGTCAATATAGAGATACATAGATAGCGCCTCCCAGCGGTTATGGTGAGAGTGGCATCCTCACATATTTACACTGAACAAGTTAATATTTATTTTACTATAACCAAAAAGTTATTAGCTAAACTTGTGTTGCCTGTTTATTTTCCAAATAATTAGAAGCTTATGGGTCAATATCAACCCAATAGTGTTTTTTATACACAAAAATATCCTCACCTAGGATACACAGTTAAGGATTAGGCTATATCTTCCTAAAAATCCATTCATTAATGAGTACTTTCTACCACAAATCTAGCAAAACAGGAAGCATTTAATGCTAGCATAAAGGCCACAACATCAAGACTGTGTGTCAAAACCTAATGAGCTGCCTACCTAGACAGCAGTGTTGCTTATTGTAGGCATGTACAGTATTTTTGGGCACATAATGCCCAAAAATGATGCTCACACAGAAAGCACTTAAAATGCCCAAAAGTTTTGGTATCTAGTGCACAATATTTTGAGACTAAATCCCTAACTGAAATGTCAGTTTATAGAATTAAAATTCCAGAATGCAAATTTGTAATAATGTGATGATAATAAGATTAAAGGAAGTTGTGTTTATAGCTAGGCTCATTGCACACCTTCATGCATGAGTGATTAGTTTTGGATATTTGTAAATTATTAAAGCTTGATGCTATATCAGGACATCAGAATGAGGCTGGTAAACCGCTCACCTGTTTTGTTTTATTGTTTTAATGTAAAAGTGTTTTAAAGGTTACACAAATAGTATAAATTAATTCACTGTGTGCCTTATGTTGTGTTTTAAGGTTAAAAGAAATAGTTGTAAATTTAACAGATTAAAAATTATTACAGAAAACATTAATTAATAATGTTTGTTGTTTAAAATCAACATACAGAACCAGTGAAACCAGAAACAATGGTGTATGACGATAAATCTGGCATATAACTACAGAAAACGGCACTGAATGAAACATTTTTAAGAAGACTAAAATAGTATTTTCTAATAAAACTTACTTTAGTCATCTTTATTTACAGCTGTGTACGATTTAGTTTGAAAATTTTGCATATAATTATAAAAAAAACAGTACTGAACTAAACATTTTTGAGTAGAAATACTGAAATCGCATTTTCTCATAAACTTACTCATTATCTTTTTTAGAAGCTTTGAAAAATCATTTTTAAAGTGTAGACTGAAAACACAATTAGTGCAGACAAACACAATTTTGTGTGTTTTGTTTTGTTTGTATTTTTAAAATTCTCCACTAATCTTTATTTACAACTTAACTTTACAAAAAAATATTTTTTACATTGTGTAATTCGCTCTGTGGCAACATCTAAGCTAAGTAGTTTTCAGATACAATTATTTTCATATGTCTAAAATGCATTTTAAGGATTTACTACTTTTGTTCACCTAAACAAATTTGACCTTAACTTTTATTTTACATTTAATGCTTGCAGAATCTGTGTGTGTTTAACAACATTAAATGGTGTTGTAAACAAAGCTGCATTAGGTTTAGGCCAATGAAAGTAAGTCAGAACAGGTAGAACTCTCCCATTTACCCTATTCACAGGGCAGTGAAAAGCTTCACACTGTTGGTATAACTGTATTATTACAAGCCCTGCCATTACAAAGCCATTTCATCCGGCGTGGGGCAGCAGGCTGATATGTAAACATATGCTAAATGATTTGTCACCGTTCATGGTCATTGTCAAAGGTGTGTGGGGGTCGCGGGGGGACGACTTTACCACCACAGCAGCACGCAGCAGCCTACAATGAGTTTCCAACGAAGGCCAGACATCCCCGAACGTGCATCTGCGAGCGTCTCCCCCTTCTCTGGGCTCTGACCATTTTGGTTGAATAAGAGGGAGCACTGTGTGTTCCGGGAATAGCTTCTGTTAGTGGCTGCCGTGGAGGCCGAGGGGAGGCGGAGGTGAGGTGGACCAGACTACGCGTGAGCTCGACTATGAGAGAGACAGAGGGGAGGGAGAAGGGAGAGAAACAGCCGCCTTCAAAAATGGCGTCTTCGAGGGAAAATGACTAATATTATGAAAAAAGGAGGCCTCGAGCTCGGAGTTGAAGCGAACCGTTCGGGACCCGCACGCAGCGTCGGTGTTTGAGAACGTCGAGTCGAACGCAAGGCGAAGCGCTTGAAGGGGAAACGAGCGGGATTTACCGAAAATATAGGCTACGGCGGCAGCAACACCATCTTATTTTGATGCGTCGACGGGGCTAGCGCTCGCTGCTAGCTCACAACAACACTGTGGGTGGAATTTAAATGTCGCGTTTGCTATCCCTCCAGATTCGCTCGCAATTTCGTTGCATGCGTAATGTAGCAGTTGTTTAACGGCCGATGCCCCTTGCTCGCTTGATGCATATTTCATACAAGTAAAGTAAGTGGAGAAAGGGGAGGAGAAACAAGGGAAAGGACGTATACGGTCATATGCGTCCATCGCTAATTTATCGGTAACCAGGTCAAACCGAATTCTTCGCAGCCCGCCAGGAGCATGGCATTACTTGATCTGGTTTTAAATGAGAAAAGGCTGAAAAGGAGGTGAGTTATTTCTTTGGAGGTGGTCGGTGAACACCCCCTCTATCACGCACTCATCTCCTCCCCTCCATTTCCCTCTCCCTTTTCAATATGCTATTTTTCACTCTTATGGACTTAGTCGTTTCTCACCAGGAAGAATGATTAAAAACTGACAACGGGACCGCGATCGTGCTGTGCAAACGACAGTTTTGCACCGAAACCGTTCGCTCGCATCCAGCCGCGCGTTATTGCGAAGCGATGGACAGAAATTACCCGGGAGCTGGCTTCGGTGATTTGGGCGCAGGAGCCGGATGGAGCTACGAGAGATCAGCCAAAGCAAGGTAAGCATGCAGCCATGCTGAAAACACAGAATGATGTTGTCCGCTCTTTGGGACAAAACAGACTGTGAAAAGCCGTGCATTTGCATCTGACTCTGACGATGCATTTGCGTAGGATGTCATAAGGTATTAGTGTAGCTATTGTTATTCAAATAAGCGAGGGATTGCAGCTTTGGAAATTCAAGTGTGATTGATGGACTAATGTGCGGTTTGGGGAGGAGAGGGAAGAAAAAAGGTGGGGGGCGGGGTGAAGTCTGCTCGCACGATTTTATTACAGATCCCCTCGTACATTCATTTAGCATCCCCGATGAATGAGGGGCTCGGGTCAAGTCTACTGAGAAAAGAGCGAGAGGTCGAGATCGCTAAAAAGAACGCGAGCCGCAGATGCTGCAGCTTTACCTGCGCTCTTTGATTTGCAACGACACCATTTATTAAAAATACACCATGTACGAGTATTAAACGTAGCAGTTGCATTGGAAATGCACTTGTAGCTTTATAGCACACTGCTGCTGCGACAGCGTGTTAAATAACATCCTTCGTTGTTTTATAAATCGTGGTGGAAACAATGCTACGCGGCCTCTGATGATGAGGGGCTACAGTCAAACCTCCCATTCAGCTGACGTTAGCTAACCTCATCATGCTATTGTCGCATGTGGGCCTACTACTGATTTAACGTCAAACAAAAAATTCTAAAACCGATGTTAGATTTTATTTTAGATCAGTGAAAATAAAAAACGCCCATCTTGTTGGTTAAGACATGCCTAAGCTGGCTCTCCCGCTTGTTCTCCTGAAGATGGGAGCGACCTGCGCTGCTTTGCTAACGAGTTAGCCTCCAATGCTAAGCTCACTGTCACACACTAGGACGTGAATTCCAGTCAACAAATCGTTGCATTAATAAAACCTTTCTTCTTTTTTAAATTAAAAAAGGCATAATTGATCGTGTTTTAATATTTTACATTTCAAAGTACTTCACTGGCGTGATTGTTGTTCATACATCATCAGTACACACACATAACTGACAGGTAAGATAATAATAATAAATCTAATACTGCTAATAAAACAATTTGTAATATGGGATAGGCCTGCATCATTGTACAGTGTGGCAGTGGCTGGTGTCTGATGGGGTATAGTTAAGATTAACATTTGCGTTATTACATTGATTTGTTTTATTTATAAGTGTAATTTAGCATATCAAAAATGCTGTCCAGGTGCCTTATTACATAGTCTTCCTTTCTATCTGAGAAGTTCAGTGCTCTGAACTCCCATGATAAGATGAGGATAAATTAAGATGTTTCTACAATACAGCCCACAATATCTAAATATAATAACAATAATAATAATAATAATAATAGTAATAATAATAATAATAATAATAACAATAATGTTAATAAAACAAGGTTAATCATTTACAATATAGAATATATTCCCAACAAAACATTATGCACAATATTATTGAGCAGTTTCTGATGCCATGTAGTTCAAATTAAGATTTGTCACTACATTAATTATGTAGAAATTTAATATCTCAAAAAACGCTGTCCAGATGCATAGTCTTCCTATCTTAATAAGTTCAGTGCTCTGAAAGAGATCCTAAGTAAAATCCTCTATAAGGATAAATCAAGGTGTTTCTGTAATACAGCCCACAACATCTAAATATAATAATAATCATAACAAAACAATGTTAATCATTTACAATTTAGAACATATTTCCAACAAAACATTATTACATAATATTTCTGATGGCATGTTATTCAAATTAAGATTTGTTACTACATTAATTATTTTAAAGTATAAATTCAATATCTCAAAAATGCTGTTCAGGTTTATTATAGTGTATTATAGTTTACTGAATAAGGAAGTTAATTATCTTAATATCTGAACGAGGTCCTAAGTGAAATCGCTGTGGTTGATAGAAGTTAGGATGTTTCTGTAATACAGCTCCAGATATCTAAATATTAGGGCGTACCAGTAATAAAGATAGTTATGTCGGATCAGTTTAGTAATTCAGAACATTATAACAGTAAATTATAGAAGCTGGATAACTGTTCTTTTTGAGATCTAAAAAAAAGTCAATGAAAAACAACAAATAAACATTAATAGAGGCCACTTAACACAATTTATGTTGTGATTTAACATATAATTTGTGTTTGACAGATATTTAGATCTTTCAAAGTAACTTCAAGGCGCAGACACAATTGTGATTTTTCTGATATATAAATCCACATTTATATATAACAGATTATGAATTTGCAGATTATTCATTTAAAATGAATTATGTACTAATTAGGAATTATGACTTTAAAAACTTAATTTAGTTTAATTACAAGTTGTATATACCAGTATAATACCTTTTACAAAATTGCTGCTTAAATATTTCTCATTAACCAACTTGATTTCGCATTACTATGCACAGAGAGATTACCATAGAAAAAAACAGCAAACTGTTTAATGACTGCGTTTTTACACTTGCTTTACACATCATTGATAATTAATACTTAAGTCACTGGTGATCTCTGCTCTTGCCAGCTTGGTGTACGGCAGCTCTAGATCATCACATCCAGAGTCTGAACTTCTTCATCGCCAAGCCTACGCCACTCCCCATCCCCTGCAGGGTTATGCTACCAATCACCATCCTGGAGGATCTGGCCAGGGTGGGGCTTGGGGTGCAGCTGGAAGGAGCCTGGGTGAGTGACACTACTTTGAATTCATGTTCAAACATCTGGTTGACATGTTGACGTGTATAATACCACAGCACTTGTGGAATATCTCATATTTGTTTATGATGAAAGCTGATCATTTATTGAGTGATATAGTGATTGATTTATGATCAGATGAAGTGACCACGGATTGTTGTTGATAACAGCAAGCCCAGAAGATTTTTACATGTGTACGTGTTTGGTAGTGAATTTTTGATGGCTGTGATGTGGACACACTTGCATAAAGATGACACACTGCATTCCTGAAGGGGTTTGTAGCACAGTGTGCCCAAAAGTAGCTTGGCTTATCACATAGTCTCATCCCACCTTCCAACTACCATGAGACTACGCTTGTCACGAAAAGTACCAACATTTCAATCGTCAATACTAATATCAGCCAAATATTCCAGCAAAAATAAATTGAAATATTGATGTAATTAACTATTTATTGAAAACGGACAATAATAAAATAAACAATGAAACAAATTGCAAGCAATAGAATGAAGTAAACAATGCTTGCAGTTTTCAGGTATCCAATAGCAGGATCAAGTATTTACTTAAATGCTCAGATTTAAAAAAAAAATTACCACATGCAATAAGATAACTACTTAATAGTCTGCACTATGTGATTAGAAAATATAATATGTTAGTATGAATAGTTGTGACTGAGAAGCAGGCTTGTTTACACTCACATTTGCCAAGACAACTGTTTTGACCAAGAAATGGATGTGACTTTGAGTATGTGCACAAATGTGAGCATTTGAAAGCAGCCACGAGTACAAAATTGTTGTTGTACTCTGTATTACAGATATCATAGGGAAACATGTTGTTACATTTATATTTTTATTGTAGTATTGGCTTGTTACTGAAGCACCAATACTTTTGATGTTTGATCTGTGTTTTGTATAGAATTAAAATGTTCATTACATGCTTATTTTTCCATATGTGTTTTTCTTAGGCCTGTCTGGACTTTTTGATGCTGGGCTGCACCATGCAAGTCCGTCAGGCCCAGATCCATCGGTTATGAACCTTATATCTGCACTAGAGTCCCGGGGTCCACAGCCACCTCCCTCTGCCTCATCCCTTTTATCTCAGTTTCGCACTCCATCATGGCAGACTGGTAAGCTTTGCTTACTGACTTGTGTATCTAAATAATGTACAATAAAATGAAATAACATATTTGATAAGCATCAGATCAAGAATGCACAGTCATGGTTTGCTTCAGATGTACTGAATATATGGTGGAGATGCTGTAAGTGCATTGAGCCAGCACTGTCAACACTGTTGCCGTAGCAACAACTTGTAAGCCACATATTAAAAAATATTAATTGGCTCTTGTAAAAACTCTGTGTGCACAGATGTTGAAAGCCAGTATTGTATTTTAGTATGTGTTTCTTAGCCTTAGCTTTTGTCTTTTCTTTGTGTTTTTTTTTCTCCAAATTTTAGCAATGCACACACCTGCCCCTGCAGAGCTCTTCATCTCTGGTGCCCTTCCTGGATCTGGATCCTTCCCATCCTCTTCTGCTTTGTCTGCCTATCAACACCCAGCGCCATTCTCAGGGCGGTCCTTTCCTGGTGTGACCCCCTCATTGTCCTTACAGGACACGCCCACTTTCAGCCCCACCTCCAACGGCCTCCTGTCACCTCATGATCCGTTACTCCACATCAAGACCCCTTCTCAGTCAAGTCTGGGCTTTGACCGCCTGTTGACATCACAGGGTGCAGCAGCGGCTTACCGTGGAAGTCATGATCCAACTGGGGGTGGGGTCACATCTGCTCAAGCCTCCTCCGCAGCCTCAGTTTCTGCCCGCCATATACCGTCTCATCAGTTCAACTTGTTGTCCTCGCAGCTTCAAGACCAGTCCTCCCAGTTGTACAGTGCCTCTGTGTTTTCCTCTACCCCAGCTCCACCTCAGCCAACATCCCAAGAGCGGACAGTACCAAGACAAGACAGTGTAATTAAACACTTCCAACGTCCCTCTCCAGCACAAGCCCCCTCATCCGCCCCTCACCCCCTCCAGCACTACCTTAGCTGTGGGGTGTCAGGATATCAGCAAGCCACTCATACTCGCCATGCTGGCCTCTCTTGCAGTCCCCTAGGTGAACATAGTCCATCCTCAGACCATAAACCTTCCCCCAGGACTGAACAGTACAGACCGATAATCCAGCCATCTTATGGGTCCTCCTCATCATCCTCTGGTGGGGCTGGAAAGGGGACGAAGAGCAGCTCCAGTAGTGGTTACTCCTCTTCTGGATCTGCATCCTCTTCCAGAACCCCCCACACACCACCCTCTGCTTCTTCTGCTTCATCCTCATCTTCATCCTCTTCTTCCTCCTCTGCGTCTGCTAGTGCTCGCCAGTCTAATTCCATTCCAGCCTCCACTTCTGCCCCTGCATCCTCTCGACAACAGCCACCAACCCAGACTGTACCTCCTCCACCCCAGACACATTCCCAGCCCCCTCAGAGCTCCTCTAACTCCACCCAGCAGACCCTTCCCAAGTCGTGCCTCTCGGGTTACGGATCCCCAGTGGCTCCTGTCAAGTCATCAAGTGGTCTAACGGGCCAGACCCCTCCTCAACCACAACCTCAGTCTTTCTCTCCAAGTCAGCCTCCCCCATCACACCTTTCCCAGTCATATGGGGGATTCAGTTCTCCGCAGACTCATGATCTTCCTTCAGCTAGGACCTCTGGAGTGGCTAAAGGGTATGGGAATTTGGGAAGTCAGCCGTTTTCAGCAGAATCAGTCTATGGGACAGATTCTGGATATGGGTCGCTGCCACCATCCTTAGGAGGTGCTGGAAGTCCCTCAATGGGTTATGGTGCATCAGGACACTCTCCTGCCCTTCTTAGGTCAGGAGCAAGTGGTGGAACAACTGGTGGTAGTAGTAGTGGAGGCAGTACAGGAACTGGAGGCAGTGGAAGCGTGGGAGGTGGAGGAGGTGGTGCATCTTACCACATCCCTGATTCAAGCCCATCTCCGTCTGGCAATTCTGGAATCATCCGCCCTGGTCTGCATTCTCCCGCACCTTCACGGCCTGCTCAGTCGCCTGTTGGAACAGGATCCAACAAATATCTACCTTCATTTTTGCCTTCTCCGCAAGGGTACCCAGACACAAGAGGACCTCGTTCACAACCCTATCACCCCTCTGCTCCTCCAAAAACAAAGTCTGATAACAGCATGCTTGGGGTTACGGAGTCTAGGTCACAACAGGACGATGATGTTGATGATGATTTCCTCATCCAGCACCTTCTTCAAGCCCAGAGCCCTGCTCCTCAAGCATCCCATCACCATCCTCCTCAAAGCCATCATTCCTCGCAGCCCACCCAGCAGCCTCCAGTCCTTCCAGCTCAGGACGGAAATAAGGGGCTTGCTTATGAGATGAGCAAAAGCTCAGAAGAGAGGTACCACCTTCAAAGCGTTATCCGAACACATAGTGCCACCTCTAATGCTGCCGTCTCTGGCACAGGGAGTGGAGCTGGACTGGACAGTCAATTGGAGATGTCCTTAAAGAAACAGCAACAGCACCAACAACAACAGCATCAACAACAACATCAGCAGCAGCAACAGCAGCAGCATAAACAACAACATCAACAACAATCACAGCAGAAAAGCAACAGAACTGTAAGTGATGGAGGACGTGGGAGTTCAGATCAAACACATTCCCATCCTCACCATCATCATGATTCTCTGGGATCAGTGGTGCATTATGGCCGGGGTGACCCGTATTCCCAACACTCCATTCCTCAACACTCCACCTCCCACCATCAACACACTCCACATACACCCACGCACCCACACCTACACTCTCACCCGCACATGGATCTTCAGAAAAAGCCTCAAGATTCAGGAGATATGGCTTACATACGTAAGACGCCTGATTTGCAGCAACATCACCATCCGCATCAACAGGCACATCAACAGCAAACTCAACATCATCAGTCCCATCCACAACAACATCAACAACAAACGCAGCAGCAACAGCGTCACTCCCAGTCGCAGTCGCTTATGGACTCTCCCACTGACCAGTCTCGCCAACCCCCTCATTTGTTGCAGTCTGTGTTGTCCCACACTCGCAGCAAAATAGACCCTCAGCAACAGCAGCATTCTGTAAGCCAGCAGGCCCTTATGGAAGCCACTGGGGGAGTTGTGTCAGCAGAGACCCATTCCCAGCCTCAGACATCCCAGCTCCAACTCCAGCTTCAGTCCCAAGCTTTGGAAGCCGCTGGTCACTATGGTCATAGTACCCAGCAGCAAGACCAGAGCCGCCCTAAGTCTAACACAGTGTCTTCACTGGACATGCTGGAGCATTCCCTATCTCGGACATCTAGCCAAGAGGGAGCAATGGTGGATGAAAGGACAGGAGGTGAAGGAAGCAGGGGAAATTCTGGTGCTGCAACAGCAGGAAGTGTAGAAAGGCGCCAATCACAGGAGCAACAAAGACTTTCATCTCATCACCCAACGCAGCACCATGCTTCAGAGTTACACTCGTATCTTCCTGAGCCAGACATGAGTTTATCAACAGCTTCCCATGGACACCACCTATCCCACCATCACCACCAACAGCAACAGTCGTCACAAGGTCCTCAACATCCTAACTCCCACCATCAACACCCTCACCCCTCCCATCCTAATCAGCAGAGCCATCATCATCTTCCTCCACAAGCCTCCTCAGCAGCTTCTCAGCAACAAGAGCAGACTCACCCCTCTCATACCTCCCAGATTCCGCAACCTCAACTTGACCAGCATCAAGGAGAGCCCCACTTTGACACCAGAAATCAAGCAGTGAAATCAAATCAAAACCAAAATCAAAGCCAACAGAGCCAGAGATTTGTTCCTTTAACATCCATCTGCTTCCCCGATGCTCTTCTCCCAGATGAGGACCGTTCATTCTTTCCTGGAATGGAGGATATGTTCTGCTCAGAGGAGTACAAATCCACTTGCTCAGGAGGAACTGGGCAAGGTCAAGATGGGGTTGCACCTGGCCAAGCAGTGCAGGAAGGAATGGAAGGAATAAAAACAACACCCGGAGGAGGAGACAATACAGGTCCAAGTTATGACATGCTTGGCCATCACAGTGACCAGGGGTATGGGCAGTATTGCCATGATCTTTCAGAACCTGACAGTGGAACCATGCATTTGGATCTTGACTCGTTAAAGACTCATGAGCTCCCATCTACAGTCAACACAGAGCAGCTTGGACTGATCCAATCTCAACCAGCCAACCTTGGAATGGGGACACCTGGACCAGTTGGGGAAGGATCTGGTGCCAAAATGGGAGGTACTGCAGGATCAGGGTCTGGATCCGGAGGTCTTACTTCTCCCATCTTCTGTTCTTCTCGCCCAAAGAAGCTCCTGAAGTCCAGTTCCTTCCATCTGCTGAAAGAAAGGCCTGATCCAAACTCCTTGCCCAAGAAGAGCTATGCACAGGAGTATGAATTTGAAGACGATGAGGACAAGGCTGATGTCCCAGCTGACATTCGCCTCAACAGCCGAAGCCGACTTCCTGATCTCATACCTGACCTTGTGTCCAGCTGTCGCAAATCAAGTGGTGTGGGAGGGGGAACTTTAAGCCCTTTAATGGGTGATCTAGATTTCGGATACCCGTCTCTTGGTCCCCCTCCACAGATGATGCCTCAAGATGGACCGAAGAAAAGAGGCAGGAAGCCCACAAAGCCTAAACGAGAAGGACCTCCAAGGCCACGTGGACGACCACGTATACGCCCATTGCCAGAACCTCATCACTCTAGGGGTATGATGGAACAGTATGGAACTGGATATGTTCCTGAAAGAGGCAGAGGCAGAGGAAGGGGCAGAGGCAGAGGTAGACGAGATGAATCAATGATGGACATGGAGATGGCCAATAAAGACCCAAATCAGATGTATCAACAACACATGCAGCAGCAAATGCATCACCAATCACAGCAGCAGCCACAGCATCAGGAGCCAATCAAACCCATCAAGGTAAGCTGCTAAAATTTAAAAGCTACCGTTTATATCATACTCACAAAAATTTGAGAGAGGTTAAAGGATTAGTTCACTTCTGATATTTCTTGATAATTTACTCACCCCCATGTCATCGAAAATGTTCATGTCTTTCATTGTTTAGTCAAATAGATATTAAGGTTTTTGAGGAAAACATTCCAGAATTTTTCTTCATATAGTGGACTTCAGTGGGGACCAATGGGTTGAAGGTCCAAATTGGAGTTTCATTGCAGCTTCAAAGGGCTCTACACGATCGTCTCTGGGATCAATGGCGCATTAGGGGCATAATTGCATGAGCTAGTGCAAGACAAGCATTTGTGGTTAAAAGGTATATACATTTTTATTTTTTCTTAGAAAATGACTCATCGTTTCGCTAGATAAGACCCTTGTTCCTCGGCAGGGATTGCGAGAAGCCCTTTGAAGCTGCACTGAAACCGAAAATTGGACCTTCAACCTGTTCATCCCCATTGAAGTCCACTATATAGAGAAAAATTCTGGAATGTTTTCCTCAAAACCTAGTAAACTAGTCCTTTAATGTGGATTTCAGCATTTGTAGTTGAAGATGGGCGATATAGTAGATAGACTGTGATAGTAGAATTATTGTTCTGTATTGGGTATTTAGTGAGCCATAACATTAAAATAATTTTCAGTTTATCAGTGTCTGCCAGAATTTTATAATTGGTGCATCTTTAGTAGTTATTGAATGATGGGACATCTGCTTTGATCACTTTCCATAATTTTTTGTTTTCTTTCACTAGATTAAACTTCCTATTGGAACCATGTCATCTTCTGATGCCTTGTTGCGGACAGACTCCTTGTCAGGCACTGATCCGGCTCTCTCAGATGGCTCCCTCGGTTCAGCACCGTCTTTGGGATTGAGCCCAGGGACTCCCGGAGTTCCTGACATGAACAGACCTCAAGACAAGAAATCCAAATCCCAGGAGGTATGATAATGCAATGTAGATCCCAGAGTTGTGTTCATGATGTTTTGAAATTTTTATCTAGTGAAAAATTTTGTTCTTTCATATTTAGCTGGAAGAGAAAGAGTCAGAGAAGACTGGCTTTGTTGCCTCATTTTTGGATTTTCTGAAGTCTGGAAAAAGGCCATCAGGAATGTCAACGGGCTCAGCTGACAGCGCTGGAAATGAAGACGGCTCTCCTGGGAAAAGTGGAGGCATTCGCCCATTATCCCCTCAACCGCCACCTCCCCCAGCCGCTGCGGCTGTATCTGGATATGGAGATGGTGAAAGTGATGGAGGACTGTCTTTGGGTGGCTGTCCTAGCCCATGCAAGCGCTTGGATGAAGAGCTGAAAAGGAACCTTGAGACGTTGCCCTCCTTCTCGTCCGATGAGGAGGACTCCGTCGGAAAGAACCAGGACCTGCAAAAGAGCATCTCCTCTGCAATCTCTGCCCTGTATGACACTCCTCAACTCACCTCCTCAATGCAGCCTCCATCACTTCCGCCACCCCCTCCTCCACCTCCTCCGGAACCACTGACACCCACGCAACAGCCACCAGCCCTCAGCCCTCAACCACCACTGCTTTCACACCCGCCCTCACATGCACACACCCACTCTGCTGAGCCTGCAAGATTGCAAAGAGAAGAGCAAGAAGAAGAAATGGAGGAAAAAGACAAGGACCTAGACGAGGTGGTGGAGCAAGACAAGGAGGAGAAAGAGAAAGTCCCAGATATGGAGCTGCTGAGTGTCCCCAAAATTGGAGGTGAGGGTCATTTTTGAAAGTAGGATGAGTTAAGCAGCTTTTGCAGCTTTTTCTTTGTTAAAATAGGGCATTATTTAACACTTGTTTGCTGTTGTTTTGCAGAGTCGCCCAAAGAAGCTATTGAAGCCCAAGCTCCCCCATCTCTCCCACCAGTTTCTCCATCATCCCCTGCTCCCTCCTCCACCTCCTCGCCATCACCGCTTCCTCCCCTCCCCCTTCCCTCTCCACTCCCTCCACAGGAGGACAATTCTTCCCCCTCTCAGAAGTCACCTCCACAACAGTCTTCGCCTCCACCCAGTCCTGTGGCTTCCTCTGTGCCTGTCCTTTCTCCGCTACCTCCTCCTCCTCCTGTAGAGCCTGCTCTGTCCTCTAGCCCACCTTTGCCCAGTCCACCTCCGGTACAGGAGTCCATCGCAGAACCTGCCTCTCCTGAAGAGCCCCCTGCGCCTCAGATTCTACCATTGCACTTGGCACAGAAACAGAGCGGTGCTGCCATTGTCGGCGAGACTGATGAGGATGAGAGTGAGAGTGGAGGCGAGGGTATTTTCAGAGAGAGGGATGAGTTTGTGGTGCGGATTGAGGACATCAGGAGTCTGAAGGTACAGCAGTCCATTTTGTTTCGTTTTAGGTCTTTGTCAGCATGTGTATAATACATATGTGACCCTGAACCACAAAACCAGTCATAAGTCGCACAGGTATATTTGTAGCAACAGTACATTGTATGAGTCAAAATTGTCGATTTTTCTGTTATGCCAAAAATCCTTAGGATATTAAGTAAAGATCATGTTCCATGAAGATATTTTGTAAATTTCCTGCTGTCAATATATCAAGAATATATTTTCCTTATATTTTCAATATATTTTCAAATAGTTGTATCTCGGCCAAATATTGTCCTATCCTAACAAACCATACATCTATGCAAAGCTAATAAATCTCCATTTCAGAAAATTGACTCTTATGACTGGTTTTGTGGTCCAGGGTCACATATGTAATGCGGTATGTAGGTAAAATTTTGCGTGTCTTTCCAGTTGGCCTTGCAGACAGGACGGGAGCCCCCTCCTATTTGGCGTGTACAGAAAGCTCTGCTGCAGAAGTTTTCCCCCGAGATTAAGGATGGACAGAGACAGTTTTGTGCCACTAGTAATGTGAGTCATGACCGATCACATCATTTGTAAAAAGCTGCACACAATGTTTCAGCTATTTCTTCTGTTTACTACCTATGTTTCTACTTGTAAAGCTACTATTAATTGATAAACATTAATTGATTTATCATTTACTGATAATAAAACAGACTGAATAATCCCATTCATCTACACAACATCTTATCAAACATCCATTTAGTGCACTTATATAATGCCACTTATAATGCCAACTTATAATGCCAACCACTTATAATGCCAACCACTCAGAACAATGTAGAACTGTGGCATTAAAGGATTAGTTCACTCCAGAATTAAAATGTCCTGGTAATTTACTCACCCCCATGTCATCCAAGATGTTCAAGTCCTTTCATCAGTTGAAAAGAAATTAAGTTTTATGTTTTTGAGGAAAACATTCCAAGATTTTTGTCCATATAGTGGACTTCAATGCAATGTTAATTTTGACAACAAATTTTGATTTAGTCTTAGTCCTAGTGTTTTGACTAGGTTTTAGTCATATTTTAGTCATCTGAATTGTTTTAGTCGACTATATATCATAAAATTTTAGTCAACTAAATCAGTAGATTCAGTCAGTAGATTCAGACTGAAATCTCATGGGTTTCATTACAGTGTAATGCATTTATTAAGCAATTCTCTAAAATTACCAAACTCATTGTATAGGTTTGATATTAAGGTTTTATCATGATAGACAGATAATATATTAAAATTTTTTATCATGATAGACAGATAATATATTAAAATTAAATGAAACCATTAAATGAAAATTAAATGAAATTAAATGAAACCACTTCTCATAAAGAAACGAAAACATGGTCTTCTTTTCAATTAAATGCCAGTGGTTATATAGGCTAGTTATGCATTCTTTACAACTTGTTTACCACAGTCTTCATTCTTTCAAGCAGACATTTACTAAAGTGAGTGATTTTCTGTCTTTTGTTGCTTGATTAACACCGATGCCACAGAGAATAGCAATTAAAGTAGGCCGCTGTCTATTTAAAACCGAATACACGGATGCAATGTACTGATACACGTTCAAGATTCTCCCAACAGTTTACGACAATTCGGACAATGGACAATTTGACATCATTTTTGTTTGTATTTCTCCATTCATGAGACGCAAAAAAAGTACTCAGGCGTTGTGTGAGAGGCACTGCTTTGGTGTGTGCACTCAGAAAACCTGACCAAATTGAGTTCTCTTTTGCAGCGTCAAATTTATCCATATGTCCGCTCTTCTCTTACTCCCAGATATTGACATTTTTTTTAACGTTTTATACGTTTTAACGTATGTTAGCTTATTTCCTGCCAGATAGATCAATAGGCTATGATACAGTTCAAATCATCAGTTCATCTAACCTCTTAACCACTTAGCAGAATCGTTTTGAATGAAATCGTCCCTCCCAAACATTTTCGTTTAGTTTTTATTAACTGATGAAAATCAATTAATCAGTAGATTTTCGTCATAGTTCTTGTCATTCAAAACTAATTTTGACCATCAACATAGAAGTCCACTTTATGGAGAGAAATCCTGAAATGTTTTTTTTACGACTGAAGAGAGAAAGACATAAACATCTTGAATGACAAGGGGGTAAGTAAATTTTTTGTAAATTTTTGTTCTGGAAGTGAAACTCTCCTTTAAGTGATTGGTCATTCTTTGTTTTGTTTCTGTATTTGTGTGAGGTGCGTTTTAAGTTGTCACTATATGTTTCTAAATGTGTGTCCTTCTTTTTCCCTTTCTCCTTGATTTCTGCTCCCTTGCAGTATCTGGGTTACTTCGGGGATGCTAAAAAGCGTTACCAGCGGCTGTATGTGAAGTTTCTGGAAAACATAAACAAAAAAGACTACGTGAGGGTCTGTTCCCGTAAGCCCTGGCACAGACCTTCTGTCAATCTGAGGTATTTCCAACCCTTTTATCTATCTTGCTGTCCTATCAACTCAGTGGGGCAGTGAGTTCAACATTTGAGTGTGAAGGCGTCTTTTAAAAAGCGCAGCAGACGAAGGCATCTTAGTAGACAGGATATTGTGCAAATGTTAGATTCACATATTTTGTTGCCTCATCATACTACATGTGAGGCCAGCATTTTTCGGATTTCAGACACATCCTATTTGTCAGGGCTGTAAAGGGCTGTTCGCTCCGACTCTCTCTCACACATACACACACATACACACACATAAACACACATACACCTACTAATAGCAGGCCCAGACAGTAGGGGGACAGAATGAAGTTACACAGGACCTAAAATTTCCACTCTTTTATTAGCCCCGGGTCCAGTGGACCCGAACATCCTGTGTGTCATATAAGTGTGTAGGAGGGGTGTGCAGTGAGCGGTCATTGAAAATTTGCCCCTCTATATGTTCTTCACAGAAAATGAGCCAAGGCCAATGAGTAAGAGCTTGAAAAAATTATTTTGTGTATCATTTTTCTTTTGACAAAAAGTGAAAACAGGTCCCACAGACCTGAACACCATACAAGGGTTAATAAACATACTAATTTTATGAGATTGGGAAATCCACACCACAACTATAAAAACAAGGACATTAAGGAACGATATAATTGAAATCACATTTAGATAATTTTTTTCCAGCTAATGAGGGACAAAAACATTGACAGCAAATCAGAATCCATCTATATGTGACCCTGGACCACAAAAACAGTCATAAGGGTCGATTTGAATAAAATAGCTTTACACTGATATGTTTTGTATGGTTTGTCAGGATAGGACAATATTTGGTCCTATTTAAAACTATTTAAAAATTTGGAATCTGACGGTGCAAAAAAATCAAAATATTGAGAAAGTCACCTTTAAAGTTGTCCAAATGAAGTTCTTAGCAATGCATATTACTAATTAAAAATTTATTTTTTATATATTTATGATAAGAAATTTACAAAATATCTTCATGGAACATGATCTTTACTTATTATCCTAATAATTTTTGGCATAAAAGTAAAAATACAATGTATTTTTGGCTATTGCTACAAATATGCCTGTGCTGCTTTTGACTAGTTTTGTGGTCCAGGGTCACATATTACATGCATGTAATAAACAGCATGCTGTCACATGTTTGTGTGGATGCTAATATAGTTAATGTCCCTTAAAGGGGAAGTCCACTTCCAAAACAAAGGTTCACATATATTGTACATATAATCACCCCCTTGTCATCCAAGCTGTTCATGTATTTCTTTCTTCAGTCGTAAAGAAGTTATGTTTTTTGAGGAAAACATTTCTGCATTTTTCTCCATGTAATGGACTGATATGGTGCTCCGATTTTGACTTCCAAAATGCAGTTTAAATGCGGCTTCAAACGATCCCAAATGCGGTTGTAAACGATCCCAGCCGAGAAAGAAGGGTCTTATCTAGTGAAACCATACCAGTCCATTATACGGAGAAAAATGCTGAGATGTTTTCCTCAAAAAAACATAATTTCTTTACGACTGAAGAAAGAAAGACATGAACATCTTGGATGACAAGGGGGTGAGTAAATTATATGTCAATCTTTGTTTTGAAAGTGGACTTCTCCTTTAATGGTTACATTTGACAGCCCTTATGTTTATTCATCTAGGGTTTAGTAATTTGTGTGTTTTGCACATGCTTGATAATGGTGTTACAATGATATAGATGACAGCAGCATTTACTATTTCTGCAACCCTCCTGTTGTTTTTCACTTTTTAGGAGACAGTCTCAACCACTCCCGAAGTTAGCGCCACCCTCCAACAACCAGACTCCTTTAGAGAGGACTGAGAAAGACAGAGAGAAGATAAAGGAGCCACGTGAAAGCCGAGAGAAGAACAACATTCGGCCAAAGGAACAGCGGGAGAAAGAAAAAGTGGTTAAGACCAAGGAGAAGGAAGAAAAGAAAGAGAAAGAAAAGGAAAAAGAAAAAGAGAAGAAAGCTTCACCTCCACCTCCGCCACCTCAGAAGCCCGAAAAACGGGCGGCAGTGACAGAACGAGGGAAGGTAAAGGAGGAGAAGAGGAGCGCTGGACAGGAGAAGAAGACTGAACGCTCTGCCAAACCTCAGCCACCAAAGGTGAAGGCTGAACCTCCGCCGAAGAAACGCAGGATGTGGCTGAAGGAAGTACCCTCGTCCTCAGACTCAGACTCCTCAGCAAGTGAGGATGAAAGTGAGTATATGTATAAATGTATGGCATCCATTTGTTGAAATGTGCAATGCATGTTGTTTCTTATGTGACAAATTAACCTTGCATTCATCTAGAATCTGCATTAAGACTTTTATACTAAAAATAGATGAATCTCTTGAAACCATATCCATAGATATTTTACCCCGAAATCAAAAGACAAAAATGAGAAGACTGTTTTGCATAGAAAAAAAATCCTATAGTTAAGTTCGGCTTTAACTATAGGATTTGCAACATTATAACACAAATAAAAAAAACATAAAATAACCCCCCCTAAAAAATAAAATCAATAAATAAAATATTATATAAGAATTTGTACAATTAAGTTTTTTTGCATTGTGACATTATTTCTTTGACTTTATTTTGACTTTATTATTTTAATCTTTATTAAATGTATTATTTAATATATTATTTTATTTCTGCCTTTAGTGTATGTGGATTTCTAAAAAAAAAAAATGCATTAGCCATTTTGTAAGAATAATGGAAAATATATTAAATAACAAAATATGTAATATTTAATATTTTTTTTTTTTTTTTTTTTTGCATTGTGACACTTTGACTGTATTTCTCATTACTGTACTGCGAAATCGTAATCTTCATCATATAATCTTATTATTCAATATATTATTTTATTTCTAAAATGTTTATATATCACATTATTTGTTAGTTTTACTGTCTTTAGTGTTTGCAGATTTTAAAAATGCAGTAGCCATTTTTTCTTAAAAATAATTGGAAGTATGTATTAAAAAAAAATATATATATATATTTGCATTGTGGCATTAATTTTTTTTACAATAATCTTATTATTCAATATTTTATTTCTAAAATCTTTATATATCACATTATTTATTTGTTTTATTGCTTTTAGTGTATGCAGATTTTAAAAAACGTATTAGCCATTTTTTCAAAAATAATGGAAATTATGTATTATATTATTATTATTTTTTTTAATTTAAAACTTTTATTACATTTTTTTGCATTGTGGCATTATTTCTTTGACTTGAATTTTTATTGTTGTATGCTAAATCATAATCTTCAATATATAATCTTATTATTTGATATTTTATTTTTAAAATGTTTATATATCACATTATTTATTAGTTTTACTGCCTTTAGTGTATGTAGATTAAAAAATGCATTACAGCCACTTTGTTCTAAGAATAATCAAAATAATATGTTAAAAAAACATAAAATTGAAATCTTTTATGTACATTAATATTATCAAAATTTTGTAGGAATTATGGAAGCCATTATCATAGAAATAATGTCTGAATGATATAAAATTGGTCTTGGTCTGGTTCATTTAATATAAAAATATAAATTCTTTTTTTTTTCCTTTTGATTTTGTGGTAAAATGTGACTTGTTTTTGTGCGACTCTTATGCAAAGTGAATTTTTACACAGATAAAAAAAAAAATGCAGACATGTGTCATGAAATAGCAGGCAGTGTACAGTTGGGATAGTGTGTTGACGTGAATATAACTTGATGTGTGTCTGTCCAGCAGTCTCAGTAAAAGCGGGCCTGAACACACGTGCGATGCGTGAGATGTACCGGAGCTACGTGGAGATGCTGGTCAGTACGGCACTCGACCCGGACATGATTCAGGCTCTTGAAGACACAGAAGGTAAGCAAATGTGATTACCTCTCAAACAAACTGTAGCACTCTGTTATTATGAAGGCATAAAATGAAATTCACTCTTCCTGTATTTTTACTGCCTGTTTCAGATGAGTTATACCTTCCTCCAATGCGCAAGATCGACAGCCTTCTCAGTGAGCAGAAGAGGAAGCTTTTGAAAAGAGTCAATATGAACTCTCAGCACCAGGTACTTCATGTTATTATTTGTGCTTGCTTGATTTTTTTTTTTTCTTTTTTATTCAATTGCTCAGTTTCTCTTTCATGTCCCTTAGCAACAGTGTTAATACAGAGACCACATTTTGAAAATCAAGGACTTTCAAGCACTTTTTCCATCACCATTTTTCATCAAGGACTTGATACAATACATTGTTCTTAGTTGACTTATTTCTCAGGTTTTCTTTATCCTTCTGAGAAAATGAACAAAATATAATATATGAACAGAATTCAGACTAAGGACAGAATTTAAAACGTATAAGATAAATGTATTTATAAAACACTTCTATATTACTGTCTGTTCTGCAAATTAAATAAACAGGTGGCAACCTTGAGCACCTGTAATGACATGAAAAAAAGTGTTAATAATCGATCTTGTTTAGACACTAGTTGCATTATGTGTATAATTAAAATAGATGATTAAAAGCGGTGGAAAGAGACTCACAGATACTCATTCATGCATTTTATCCCATTTCAGAAACAAACTAATCTTGAATGTGGTTACAGAATTGCACAGTAAAGCATTAAACTTGCATAACTGAACGAAGCGTGAGCCCGGAAGCATCTACATCATAAAATATTTATTTTGCAAAGCGATCTGGACATTACTCATGTTGTATAACTAGAATTCTGAATATCACAAATATCAGACTTTCTAAACTTTTCCAAATACAAAGTTCTGTCTTGGAACTCTAGATGGCGCTAACTCAATCTATATAGTGACATCATCATTCACATTTTCTTTTCGCATCAGTAGCCAATGAGCTTGCAGCGTGTTTCAGAAACCCTCCTCCTTCCCCAGCTCCACCTGTATAGATATGCTACCTGGTGGTTTCATATATACTGTATATGCAGGGTTATTTTATATGTTATATGTGTGGCAGCAGTTTTTCCTACAGATCTGTTCCATGAAGACGAAACACATTAACATCGCCATTTAATATTACCATGCTAAACTCTTAGAGAGTTGACATGACAGAAATTAGTTTGTTTCTCGTGTGCAAACTGAATCCACATATTCCTTTTAAATTTAAATGAAGACTTTAATTTTTCAAAAGCTAAATTAATGACCTTGTGCGAACCCTGTTGCAGCCATTCTTTACTGAAGTTCCTTCTGTTTCTGTTCCACAGGAAGCTCTTCACACTTTCCCTCAGATAACGGCAGAGCCCTTGGACTCGGGGACAGTGAGGGTCAGACTGGGTGGTGAATGCTACAACCGAAAAACCCTGAACCGCATTAAAAAGAGTGTTCCCAAACCACAGGTAAACAAAAAAAACGTTTTTTTTTTTTTTGTTACATTTAATGAATAAAAGTGCTGTCAAATGATTATTCGCAATTAATCATGATGGCATCCAAAATAAAAGTTTTTTTAAAAGTACTTTATATATTTATTATGTATATATAAATACACACACATAAAGTATATATTTTGAAAATATTTACATGTATTTATGTGTATATGGGTCAAAGACGTTAAGATGTCCACATCAAAGGACATTTACAAAAGTGATTTTATGTCCATAGAAAGCAAATTAAATGTAAGTAAAGTGTCTACTTTTAAGGTTTTGGAGAATAAAATGTCAAAATTTGGTTGAAATAATGTTACATTGTCATTCAGTGTAACACAGTATTTATGTGAAAATTCAAACAACATGCTTATTCTGACTTGCACATTAAAATATATAAAAGAACAAGGGAGCATATTAAATTTTTATTGTGTTTTAAATGAGTAAAAAATTCTTGCTGACAAATGGGCAAAACCTGGGATAGTGGCAAATTTTAAAAATGTAGAATTACAGCTAATTAGTATTTGGGGTGAAAGTAATTTGTCTTTTAAAATGTCATAAACTGATTGTTGTAAATATGCCTGACAAGATTCCTACACTGAATGACATTTTAGTGGGTGTCTTCTGTAAATTAAAAAAAAATGTATGATACTTATTTTTTGCTCAGAAAAACAAAAAAAAACAAATCAAAAATGCAATTAAATTAAGCAAAACTTTGTTTTTTTTTTTTTATTGGAATAACAACAATTTAAAGCAGTATGACACTTATATATAATGCTGATCAGCTTTGATTACAGGAATAAATTATATTTTAGATTATATTACAATAAAAAACAGTTCTTTTAGACTGTAATAATATTTAACAATCATTACTGTATTTTTGGTCAGATAAGTGCAACCTTGGTGAACAGAAGGGACTTCTTTCAAAATAGTCTTTACAGCCCCAAACTTTTGAACAGCTGTGTATTTTATACTGATTTGATTTTAATGTATTGAAATTATTTTATTAGCTCTCTTTTTCTGTTTTCATTTCATGTAAACTCCATTTGAATCTATTGACAAGCCTAATAATTAACGGGGACAATATAGAAACAATAAAACGATTCAGAAACTAACATGTTATCATTCCTGTCTCCTCCAGGACTTCAAGTTATCAACAGAAACATGTCGACTCTACAGTCTCTACCATTCACTGCATCATTATAAATATCATACCTTCTTACACTGTAAGAAAGAGGTAAGGATTGAACTGTTGAACTACTACTATTTCCTGTACAAAAACGGCATGCAGATCTTCAGTGAAAATCTCTGTCTTTTCTTTTAGACGAACACTATAGAGCAGGCTTCAGAAGATCCTGGACAAGAGGAAGTTGTTCAGCAGTGCATGGCCAATCAGAGCTGGCTGGAGACGCTCTTCAACTCCTTCTTAGAGCTGATGACCCTCAGCACCAAAGCTTGAGAGAGAGGAAAAGAAGGGAAGGGGAGAGCACGAAAAAGGAGAAACGTTGAGGAATCAAGGAGGCCTCGACATACAAAGAAGCTGGATTTATTGTTGCCTAGCTCTCCCGTCCTCCTCCTCCTCCTCAGTTTTACAGAAATGTTTCTTTCAAACGGCGACAGGAGAGGACCGGGCGACGAGCCCAGCAGGTTGCCGCCGGAAAATAACTTTATTAACTCTTTACAAACGTCTGCAAAAATGCAGGATCCCTCCTGAACGTTCAGGCAAACGGATGCGACCAAACTGAGATCCGATTTTTCACTGAAGGAAATGGTACACAGAGCCATAGAGCTACGGTTGAAGGAATATACTGTGTGGAGTCTTTATACTTTCGAACGGCGACTAGAATAACTGACAGAGGAGCTCGCTTCGCGACGACACTAGGAGGAAGTCTGTTACTGAGTTTTACACGAATAATTTTTTAAGACAATAGCAGTTTTATTCCAGCTTATTTTCTGAAACGAGAGCGAGAACGAGAGAGAGAGCGACGGTTCTGTTTTATAAACGAGTGCAGATGGCAAAGCGGTCATGGGAAGATGCGTGCAACGACGTGATGACATTCAACGCTTTAGTCTACACACGTGAAACAAGTGAGCTAAAGTAATACATTTTTATTATTTATAAAGACATTTTTAACAGGAGTTCGCACACAATACAAACCAGTGATGCTTCATATAAAACAGTTCAAATAATGTTATAAATGGATCTTATTGCCACATTCTGAGCTGTCTTCCTTTTTGCTCATCTGAGGTGGGTAGATACCATGGCAAATGTATTATCGTTTTTATCTGTTACAGAAGAGAAGAGAAAGACAGAGTAGAACAAACTATTTCGAGCTACGCAAGCGGTATTATTGCAGTGCATTCTACAGAGAAAATAAATGGAATCGAAAGTGAGAGCGAAGCGTTCTGGTTCCCATTAGGGAGGGATTATGTATTAGTACTATTTAAAATGGAAATTTGTTTTTATTTGTTTGTCTTTTGTCTGTATTCTGAGTATTATTTTGGAACAATCTAATACTGTGCTTCTTTCAAAAGTAAAGCCTTTGTGTAAATATTGTACAGCTCTTGACAAAAATCTCCCGGTTCTTCTGTACATGGACTATCCCTGTATTTGACAAACGAATAAAACCATCAACAACTACACCGTGTCAAATAAGATGCTGCTTTTCTCCTCAGGTTTACGGGAAATTAACTCTTGCGACAGGTGGAATAATCACAGCTGAAGTCGGATCTTTTTAAACTCTTTTTGGCTTCCACAGAACTTTCTTCCCTAAATGACTAAATGCAAAGGTTTGTACTTTTTCTTGAACTTTGGCCATGACTTCATGACAGTTCCTCTTTTAGCTGTTATTGTTTATTGTTTCTGTTGTTTTGCACTATATGTTATCACTGTCTATTACAATTGCTTATCTTTGCAGGAGGGTATTTCCAGCCAGAAACTCTTTTCAAAAAAAGTAAAAAATGTCTAGCTTTTTCTGATTATTAGTCAGAAATGGTTTGGAATGTTGTCAGAAAGTATAAACCAGAAAGTCTGACCCACAGTTTACATAAATATGCAAATGTGCAAAGTCAAAAAGTACGTTGTCACAAATACATATGATATAAATAATATTTCTCATGACCCTAATAATCGTTGATATAAATGAATACTTACATTCTTAGTTTTTAGACAGTTATTCACTACCAATCAATAGTTTTTGAACAGTAAGATTTTTAATGTTTTTTTTTTCTTTAAAGAATCCTGTTTGCTCACCAAGCCTGCGTTGTGATCCAAAATACAGCAAAAACGGTACAACTGAAATATTTTTACTACTTAAAACAACTGCTTTCTATTTCTATTATTCTATTATCTATGAATATATGTTAAAATGTAATTTAGTCCTGTGATCAAATCTACAATTTCAGCATCATTACTCCAGTTTTCAATGTCACGTGATCCTTTAGAAATCATTCTAATATGAATCGATCAAAAGTGATGATAAAGACATTTATGAGTCGATATTATGAGACAAAAAGTCACAGTTACCTTTTTTATTTGTTATTCCGTTGCTGAAACAGGCTTTAATATAACAGAATAATGTTTTTTACTGTGAAGATTTTTTTTTTTTTCAGGATTCCTTGATTAATAGAAAGATCCAAAGAGCAGCATTTGTCTGTAATAAAAAGCTTTTGTAACATTATAAACATTAAATTCGACTCCGCTGTTTTAAACTTAATAATAGTAAATCAGAATATTAGAATGATTTCTGAAGGATCACGTGACTGATGTTTTAAAATCACGGGAATAAATTACATTTTACAATATATTTAAGTAGAAAACAGTTATTTTTAATAGTAAAAATATTTCTAAATTGTACTGTTTTTGCTGCTTTTGGATCAAATAAATGCAGTCTTGGTGAGCAGAAGAGACTTCTTCAAAAAACATTCAAAATTTGACTGTTTAAAAACATCTGACTGGTACTGTACGTTAGGACAAAAGTTTTTTAACAAATGGAAAAAGACAGCAGTTTAGATTGGTTTGACATTTTTCGTCTCAATGTTGATGAATATCCAAAATTGTGGAATTGAGTAAGCGTGTCCAGGTTTTGGGTACGTTAATTAAGCACTCCTTAATTTGGTGCATTAAGCACTTGTATATATTGGCAGGATTGCTAGATGATAACAAAATTGACTGAAATAAATAAAAATAAATCTGATAAGTGTACTGATCTGGAACGGATTAAAGTCACTGTATTAATACAACAATTTATTAAAAAAATCTCGTTATTGACTTTCACGTTGTTCAAACCTGCTATGTTATTTAATACTCGGATCAAAAAGACCAAATAAGAGATTTTCTTTTTATAACGGTCGTCTCCGCCATCTAGTGGACATCTGAGGTAAGAAGCTCTTGGAGCGACGTATGCAATGACGTCAAAATGGGAAATCGAAACTGACATGGATTTCCCGAGTAATGTTTAACACCTGATCGTACGGCACAATCTGTAAATAAAGTAGAGTATTAAAGGCAATTGTCCGTCAATTGTTATTGACAGGCAAGTCCGTCTCATCGTCCTGACGTCCGAAGAGTTCGCTGAAAAACACAAGAGGCCACAGAACACAGTCGCTACGATTAAAGAAAGGTAAGTGACGATTTAATGACATGTTGTACTTACGGTTTATTATTTGAATCCTGAGATCGTATTATTCATTATATGGGCTGTCTTCTCAAGCTATGGCATTTTTTAAAAATGAAAGTGTCAACTGTGATATGTAAGAAAGTGTTTATAACTTAACGTTAGACCATAGGCTACTATTAAGTTGATGAATTCAGTCAAAACATTGAGAGTATGGAAGGAAGTATCGTATTCAAGGGTTTTTGTTTATGTTGTGAGAGTTTGTATATGACTGTAAGGATGTTTCAGTATGGTTTTCGGTTGTGTTGTTCATACAGGTACATTGATGGTTCAGTGTGTGTAGTCTGATTGCATCATGGCCCAACCAAAACCACTCTTCGTGCCCTGGTTGTATGAACAAATCCAAAGTGGAAGTTATCCTGGAGTTTCTTGGACAAATAAGGAACAAAGACAGTTTAGCATTCCCTGGAAGCACGCTTTAAGACAAGACTCCAACAGTGCTGATGTCCTCATATTCAAGGTGAAAATAACCATTATTTTTCATAAATCATGAACAAATTTCTATGTAGAAGACCCTATTTATTCTCCATGGTGCTTAATAAGTATCATATTTATGTGGCATTCCATGTAAAGAGGAAGTGTTAACTATATTAAATGTGCACTTGCAGTACTTCAAATCTTAAAAATAAAGTGAAATAGGAGACTAGTTATGTGTACACTTTCATCACTGTTTCTTAACACACTTTTAAAAAGTGCACTGTCATTATGTCAAATTAAAAGTTTTACTTTAAAGTGTTTTGTTGTACTTTAAAGTGCACTGTTTTAATGTGTTGACTGACATACTAAAGTACAAGTACATGATTGTAATTTTAACTATAGTGTGTTATTACTGTAGACGCTATTGAAAGGTGGTATTTTTAAATGCACTGAATTGCAACTTTATACAAATTACTAAATATATGTAATTACAGATTTGTAACACTGATTCAAATGTGTAATTACAATAATTTAGTGTACCATAAATGCTTACAAGTACATTTAGCAGTACACTTTAATAAAACAATGTAAGTAGTTATGAAATTATGTATAAAATGTACTTACATCTTACTTAAGTGGATTAAAAAAACAACTTTTAATTTCTATTAATTGCATTTAATGTACATTTAAAAACTATAAAACCTTTTAATTTAATTGTAAATTAAAATATTTTTTAGATTTTTTTTTTTTTTTTTTTTTTTCATTTAATTGTAAATCCAAAAATATTATATTAAATTCATAGTTGGGTATATTCTTTTAAAGTATATCATTTCTGTAATAATATTTGTTTTTTAATGTGAAATACCATCCTTTGTAAAAAAAAAAAAAAAAAAATATAGATATATAGATAGATAGATAATTTTTCTTTTCTTTTTTTGACAAAGGATGGCATTTAAAAAATAAATATTAAAATAAAAAAATAAATATTATTGATTTTTTTTTTGAATACTTTAAGTATTAAAAAAACTGTGGTAATGCAATACTATATTTAGTATATTATTGACAATACCTTATAATCTACTGAAAACTACTACACTCCTATTACAATCAACATTTACACATTTCTATTCATTACAATCAAGCAACACTGCATATTGCATTTAATATAAGTAATGCATTATTAAAGATTTTTTGAAGGACCTTGGAGTACCAGATAAATACTATCCTACCTATCCTACTGTCAAACCTAAAATTATTCAGACACCAGATACAATTTTTTATATTTTTTACTAGTGGGTGCAGGACACAATAGTTAATTTATGTAAGTGGGGATAGCAAAATAAAGTAAACTGTGACATATGATAGCCAAAAATTCTTCATACGGTGGACTACCAGTAAAATTGATAAAAATTTGGGACCAAACATTTTTCAGACACTTTGACCTGACCATGTTTTGCTTAAGTGTTTTTTTTAATTGCTAATGCAACCTTTTTACACCACAGACTGAACAAAATTAAGCATTGCTTGGTAACTGGTCAACAAAGTATTGATAGTTGTGTAAATATTGTCATACTAACAGTTTCCTGAATAATTTTTGGTTGATTGTAATCCATTACATACCTTATCTGACATTATCTAGATGAATTTGTTCTGACACAGTTTAGCTCTGAGTTCTTGTCATTTTATTATTATTATATGTTATAATGTGAGAAATGTTGAGGGTGTTTGAATACATTTTGGTTTGACTGTAAGTCAAAGAACCATGGTATTACCATCAAAGCGGATGTGGGTAGTGGCAGTAGTTTTTTGCAGTAGTACTTCTCTTCTGATATCTGTATTTTGTCCCCGTCAGGCGTGGGCTCAGACGAGCGCGGCTGGAGATGGCAGGATAAATGGAGATCACTCGGTTTGGAAGAGAAACTTCCGTAGTGCTCTTCGTGCTAAAGGCTTCAAGATGATATTTGACAACAAGAACGATGCCGCCAATCCACATAAAGTCTATCAGTTTCCATCTGAACCTCATTCTGCAGGTAGGAAACATCACACTTGTGGCTGATGCCATTAAGAAGATGGATTGAACTGTTAAATCTGATATTTGTTTTCTCTCCTCTACAGCTTCAGGATCCGAGGGCTCTCAAGAGACCGATGTGAGTATCTGTTTCATCACTTCTAATCGGTGTTTGTCTGTTTTTTCTTTAAAGCTCTCTCAAATAGATCAGATAAGACATACAAACAGTGACTTGGGAAATTTGTTTTCCATTTTTAGTTCTCACCAGAACTATATGTGGATGAGAACGACGTGTTCTTAAGTAAGGCAGCATTTTTATACTTAGCCATACATTTGTTATATATTTGTGAGTTTGGCTTTTCGTTGTGATGACGGTATGTTTTCATTTTATATTTCTTAGAACATCCACAAGGTTTGGAGCAAGATTTCACGGGACTAAACCTTCAGGAAAGTCCCTCAAAAGGTAGATTGAAAAGGCCAGAAAAGAGGATCTATTTTTATTATAGCAGGATGTGAGACAAAGCATAATATGATATAGATGAACTTTATGATTTCATTACCTTTATTTTATTTTATTTTATTCTCTGTATGGTTGGATAATGTTTACTATAGTATTTTATACTACTGCATTATAATATACTAGTATTGTTTTGCAACCATGCCAATAAAATACTTCTAAATTGCAAAAAAAAAAAAAAATTAAAAAAAAGGAACAGAAAAGAAAAGAAAAGAAAAAAAAAAATTGTATTTATTATATATTTATCCATCCTGGAAAGGGGATAGTTTTTACATTATATTATATATACTACCAGTCAAAATTTTTTGAACAGTAAGATTTTTAATGTTTTTTAAAGAAGCCTCTTCTGCTCATCAAGCCTGCATTTATTTGATCCAAAGTACAGCAAAAAAGTACAATTTTGAAATATTTTTAATATATATAATAACCATTTTAAATATGAATATATTGTAAAATGTAATTTATTCCTGTGATCAAAGCTGAATTTTCAGCCTCATTACTTTAGTCTTCAGTGTCACATGATGCTTCAGAAATCATTCTAATATGCTGATTTGCTGTTCATGAAACATTTATTATTATTATTATATATTTTTGTCAGCATTTAAAACAGTTGAGTATATTTTTGTCAGGATTCTTTAATGAATATAAAGATCCAAAGATCAGCATTTATCTGAAATAAAAAGCTTTTGTAACATTATTCACCATACCATTCAAAAATCTTGGAGTCAGTATATTTATTTATTTATTTATTTTTGAGAAAGAATTTATAGAAATTAAACCTTGTATTCAGCAAGGATATATAATAATTTATTATAATAATAATAAATGTTTTTTGAGCAGCAAATCAGAATATTTGAATGATTTCTGAAGGATCCTGTGACTGGAGTAATGATGCTAAAAATTCAGCTTTGAAATCACAGGAAGAAATGACATTTTAAAATATATTCAAATAGAAAGCAGTCAGAATTTTACTATTTTGGCTGTACGTTAGATCAAATAAATGCAGGTTTGGTGAGCAGAAGAGACTTCTTTTAAAAACATTAAAAGTCTTACTGTTCAAAAACTTTTGACTTAGTGTATCAGAATAAATATATCTTTACACTATGTGTCAAATATTTGGAATATTTTTTTAAGATGTCTCTTATGCTCACCAAGGTTATTAAAAAAAAGTAATTAATTATTAATTAAAGTATTTAATTTAATGATTTTTTTAAAAAAAATGTACTTCAAACTTTTTAATGGTGGTGTATCACGGTTTTCACAAAAATATTAATCAGATTTTTAGAATGAAGAAATGTTACATAAGAAATATAATTTCTTAAGCAGCAATTTGTAATGATTTCTGAAGGATCATGTGACACTGAGGACTGGAGTAAGGATGCTGAAAATTCAGCTTTGATCACAGAAAACAAATTGCACTTTAAAATATATTTTTTAAATATAAAACAGTTCTTTTAAATTGCAATAATGTCAGAATGTTGATGTTTTTACTTAATGTGATAAATACAGCATTAGTGAGCGTAAGGCACATACAGTATATAATGATTTAAAAGACAGTGTATTTGTACAGTGTGTACAGCTTTTTCATTTTGTTCCAGTTCCTGAAGTTTGGGATCCAGATCAGTTATATCTGGGGCCCGAGGAACAAATACTCCTGCAAGAAACCAGTCCCTGTCAGGAAACCCAGTATACCCATTATCAAGTAGTGGGCACTCATGGACAGTTTTCTTCAGCTGAGGGTGCTGTTGGTGGTTTGGGGCAGAATTCGGCATCTGAGGGGGCGACGGCTGCGAGTCATCATTCGCCAGCTTATCAACCAGATGGTGAAGGTGTGGTTCATCAGGAAAGCGTTTCTATTCAAAAACTGGGTAGGTGGATCACAAATTCATCACATATCACAATGATTACTGGTGTTTGATGACTCACACTGCTTTATTTCTATTTATACGTTTTCTTTACAGAGACATTTTTTCGGATAAAGGTTTATTACAAAGGGAAGATGGTGAAGGAACAGTTGGTGGAGAATGATGCTGGTTTCAGACTGATGTATCAGGGAAACATGTTGGTATTTTTGTACTTGATTCATCACTGATCTTTAAAGTAGCAATACAGATGAAAAACACAATACCTTTTACTCCCACAGGGACGAGTCCAGCGCAATGGGCAGTGCTGACCTACCAGTGGTCACACTACCTTTTCCAGGAAATATTCCAGATCAGATCCAGGCCAAGCATACAATTGATATTCTGAATAATCTGGGTGGTCTGGAGATCAGGAAATTGGACCGCGTGGTTTGTGGTCACCGTTGGGGATCGAGCAGGATCTATTGGGGTCTGTGCAAACATGAAAATAGCCAAACACCCAGAGAGCTCTCCAAAAACATACCTGAAGCCATCTACTTGTTTAAAGATTATTTATCAGGTGAGTTATATCGTGTTAGACGTCAGATTTCTCCCAGCCATGCTTAATCAAGATCAACGGACTACTTGCACAACTACTTCTGCGTTCTACTTGTTAAGGCTCGGTAGTTTCCGGTTAGCGTTCAGCGCACCTACATACAGACAGTTTCTCATGAGAACGCAGATTATTACTACATTTTAGGGCTGGCATTTCTTTAAAAAAACAATTAATCATATTCAACCTGCTGAAAGGTTAATGTAATGTATTTTTTTCTGTGAAAAATGTATTTCCCTTCGGTATGTTCATTCTGAATAATAAATAAATATATTTCCCCACTAACCTGCCGCATTCTCAAGAAAGGTATTTGTCTTTTACTGATCGTATTTCATACCTGATGAATGTACAGTTTTAAATGAGTTTAACTGATAAACACCCTTGTGAAAATGAACCATGTTTTCCCCATTCTCACCATTTGTATAACAACACTTTTACTACAAATAGCCTACCATCGTTAAACTATGGGCAGTGTAGTAAAACCCGAGTTAATTTGTGGTTATATGGATTAACTTAAATTGCAATTTTTGGTTTTATTTGTAGTAAAACCATTTGTTTGTGTGCGTTGGTGCACTTATTCCGAGCCTCTACTGTTTATTCCATTGTTTAGAATGGCTGAATGAATGTGCGGTAACTGCCTTATTTAACGATGTTAAACATTTAAATAATTTTTAACAGTAACACGCTTACAGTGCGACTATTGAATATTCATATTTTGGCATTAGACTACATACAGTGAAATGATGACAGAATATGACACAGAATAGCGACTAACATATTTAATACAGATAAATAAAGGTTCATTATGATCTTATTCATCAGATCTCGCAAACTGCAGCGTCGCGATTAGGCCACTATAGAGCACTGACACCCTGTGGTGAACAATCAGGTATGATTACCAGCCACCGCTTTCTCAAATCGGTTTATGTTGGATTAAAACTTCGCGTTCCGTTGAGTTTCATCAGTAATCATCAGAATATGTCTTCTCCTATCTCTGAAAATTTCCGAATTTAAAATCATCCCGCGAAATCTCATTTTATTAGGTTTAAGTCAACTAGATGATTACAGCGCATTGAAAATGTACATAACGGAAGTGCGTCACGAGGCTCAGTGCAAGTAGTCCGTTGATTAAAAAGCCAGATGAATAAATGTGGCAGATGAGTACATCATTAAATAGATATTACAAAAAAAAGCAGCTTTAGATGTCAGTTTATTGCCTATTTCCATATTATTATTTCAATATATGAACATAAATAACAACAGTAGTAGGATGCGATGCGGAAAACGCGGACGGAATCGCGGAATCCTATCAGAAAAACATAATTTACTGAATAAGGCGGAATGTCACGGGATTTGTCGAAGTTTGAATGAATTAATCAAAAGTAGGTAATTACACTTAAATCAAACCGCAATATGGACCAGTATCTGTAAACGTTACGCCGCAAAAATACTATTTAAATGTGAATCCTGCAAATGAGGACATAAATACATGAACAGTATCTGCTGAGAGTCACTTAATGAGCATCTGACCGTTCCATTTGTAAAGGTAGACACGGCAACCCGTCAAAATAAAAGTCCTGTTTAACTTGAAGACATTGTGCCAGATATATTACTACTATTGCTACTACTACTAAAATGAAACAAACATTATTTTTTAGGGTATAATCACACAACATTTCTTCCATGTTTTCATTTTAATAGTAAATTCCCCTTTGTTTGCCCAAAAAAAAAAAAAAAAAAAAAAAAAAAAAAAAAAAAAAAGCCTTAATTTTCAATAATTAAAAGATAAATGAAATTAATGATTTATGCCTTCATTTGATAACCAGCACATTTTAAATACACAACAGAATTTCTGAGGGTAAAAAACCTTTCATAAGGCTATTTTAAGAATAAATTGAGTATGCATTCAAATAATTAGACATGCTAAACCACAGAATTTGATGACAATAAAACATATGGTGAAAAAAATAAAGCATTTCATAGGGCCCTAAACATGTCATTTTTGTTAAATTGTATAAGTTTTATGATTTTAATTAATTAGACATGCTCTTTGATTAAGAAAATTTAAATAACCATTAAAAAGGAGTTGAGAAAAATTAAAACGGAAAAAAACGGAATCCAGAAAAAACTGAATTTGGGAAAAAATAAAATAGATTTCATAGGGCCCTACAGTAGGAAAATGCCTTTATATGGAATTTACACATGGTTCATGTAGCATGATTACTTTTTTTTTTTCATATAATTACATTAAAAATTGTATTGTGTATTTGTTCAAATATGGTTGATGGTTGGTGGTTGGAAATATTTAGTTGATTCTTATTATGCTAGACTGGTCAATTGAAATTTGTGCTGGATGTTTGATGATGTCGTTTCTTTAGGTTTGATGAAGTTTATTCAGACAAGCCGTGAATCTCCTTCTTACGCTCTTTACTTCTTTCTGGGAGAGAAGTGGCCAGACCCCAAAATGAAGCCGTGGGAGAAGAAACTCATCATGATAGAGGTTAGGACTGGGCAGATTACATTTTCTATTAATTTAATATTAAAATATAATAATTTGTGACCCTGGACCACAAAACCAGTCATAAGTAGCATGGGTATATTTGTAGCAATAGCCAATAATACATTGTATGGGTCAAAATTATTGATTTTTCTTTTATGACAAAAATCATTAGGATATTAAGATCAAGTTCCATGAAGATATTTTGCAAATTTCCTACCATGGTCACATATTTAGGTTTTTAATATTTACCCTATAAAGCCTACTGTATCACATTTCAAACGCAAATTTCTAAGGCCTCTAAATATCAGCATGATCAGTTTTGATGAAAAACCTGTTGTACACAATCTACGACATGCCTTGTGTTGTCTGATCGATAGTTTATACTTTTATAGCAAGTAAAAGGCATTTTAGCATAATAGTAAAAATGCTGAATGAAATGTTTTGCCCCACAATAAAAACTACAGAGCTTTGATCATAAAATTAAGCATTAAATATCATCTTACTAAGACATATTGTTTTGAGATATAGGGTGACAACAGATTTGTGTACATTTAATGTTTATGCATATATGCTGTTATAAAAATCTCATTGTTTTACATTACAACCTATCACGATTTCATCTTATATATGAATATAAATATCAACGTCTGCACCAAATTGAATATTTCTGCATATAAAATTGAGGTGTTTTTTCCTACTACACTACGAAAAGTTTTTGAACAGTAAGATTTTTAATTTTTATTTTTTTTATGTAATATTAATAATTAATAATAATTAAAAATATTTGATGATAATACATATTATTATTAATATTTAAAACAGTTAAGTTAATTTTTTAAGGTTTCCTTGATGAATAAAAAATATCCAAAGGTCAGCATTTATCTGAAATAAAAGGCTTTCGTAACATTATACACTAAATTGATGACAAGTGATGATAAAGATATTATTAATGTTATAAATAATTTCTATTTCAGATAAATGCTGTTCTTCTGAACTTTCTATTCATCAAAGAAACCTGACAAAATTCTACCCAGCTGTTTTCAACATAATAATAATAATAATAAAAATGTCTTTTTGAGCAGAAAATCAGAATATTAGAATGCTTTCTGAAGGATCATGTGACTGGAGTAATGATGCTAAGAATTCAGCTTTAAAACCACAGGAATAAATTACATTTTAAAATATATTCAAATAGAAAATATATATTAAATAGTACATTTATTTTAAATAGTAAAAATATTTCAAAATTGTACTGTTTTTGCTGTACTTTGGATCAAATAAATGCAGGCTTGGTGAGCAGAAGAGACTTTTCTTTAAAAAACATTAATAATCTTACTGTCCAAAAACTTTTGACTGGTAGTGTATATCATACTATATGGGCCATGAAACTTTAAATAATTTAAATAATTATTAAATTATTAAATGAAATACTATAATATGATTATTATTATTCATAGTGAGGCATTTTTACTGTGGTTAGTAACACACCTTACAGTCATGTGAAAAAGTTAGGACACCCTATTGAATTTCATGGTTTTCTGTATCAGGACATAATAAAAAATTATCTGGTCCCTGGCAGGTCTTAAAATTTGGAAAAATAAATCTTCAGATAAACATCATCACATAACATATTGCACAGTGTCATTATTTATTGAAGAAAAATACAGCCAAGAGGGAAAGACCATGTGTGACAAAGTTAGGACACCCTATAATTCAACTGCCTGAAGATCCACTTTTAGCAGCAATAACTTGAAGCATTCATTTTCTGTGTGACTTCATCAGTCTCTCACATCATTCTGGAGGAATTTGGACCACTCTTCTTTTCAACGTTGCTTCAGTTTATTGAGGTTTGTGGGCATTTGCTTATGCACAGCTCTCACCACAGCATTTGAGTCAGGATGAGCTCTGGACTTTGACTGGGCTATTGCAACACCTTGATTCTTTTCTTTTCAGCCATTCTGTTGTAGATTTTCTGGTGTGCTTGGAATCATTGTCCTGTTGCATGACCCAATTTTGGCCCAACTTTAGATGTCGGACAGATGCCCTCATATTTGACTCTAGAGTACTTTGATATCCAGAGGAGTTCATGGCCAACTCAATGACTGTGAGGTCCCCAGGTCCTGTGGCTACAAAACAAGCCCAAAATGATCAGCCCTCCTCCAGCATGCTTGTCTTTTGGTATGAGGTGTTTGTGCCGATATGCTCTTCAGGTGTTTACCAAACTTGGCGCTGTGATTTATGGCCAAACATCTCCACTTCGGTCTCGTCTGTTCAAAGGACATTATTCTAGAAGACTTGTGTTTGGTTCAGATGCAACTTTGCAGACCTAAACTGTGCTGCAATGTTTTTTTTAGATAGAAGAGGCTTTCTTCTGCCAAGCCTTCCAAACAAGTCATTTTTGTCCCATATTTTTCTAATGGTATTGTCATGAACTTTATCATTTAACATGTTAACTGAGGCCTGTAGAGTCTGAGGTGTAGTTCTTGGGTTGTCTGCCATTTCTCTGAGCTTTGCACGGTCTGATCTTGGGGTGAATTTTCTGGGACGTCCACTCTTGGAAGGAGAGGTGTCTGTTTTAAATGTCTTCCACTTGTGAATAAATTTCAAATTGTTTGGAAATGGCCGTATTACTCTTCTCAGATGGATGGCAGCAACAATTGCTTCTCTAAGATGATTGCTGATGTCTTACCTCCTTGGCATTGTTTTAACACACACCTGAAGGCTCCAGACCAGCGAACTGCCAAAGCTTATGCTTTTATAGAGGCGCTCAGACTTACTGATGATCAGTTAATTAAAAGTATTTGATTAGCAGTGCCTGACTGTTATTTACCCTCTTAATTCCAATGTAAACAGAAAGGGTGTCCTACCTTTGTCACACATGGCTTTTCCATTTTGGCTTTATTTTTGTTCAGTAAATAATGACACAGTGCAATTTGTCATGTTTTGTTGTTCATCTGAGGTTTTATTTTCAAAATTTTAAGACCAGCCAAGGACCAGTTATTTTTAATGATGTCCTGATATGGAAAACCATGGAATTCAAAAGGGTGTCCTAACTTTTTCACATGACTGTAGCTGTAGAATAACTTGAATGAAATGCCTCTTGTGGCTTATTGCTTCACTTCTACTGGCAATTTCTTCTAGACACCAATTACCGCATTGCGGTTTAAAAACAAGTGATTTTAAGATGTTGAAACACAATCAGCAGTGAAAGAGTACTCATTTCACCATATGAAGATGGTGCTCATATATAGTTATTATACTCATATATAGTTAGGCAATAGTTATTTTGGGTGCTTTATAAGACTTGAACGGTTAAATACATACACATGTATGTGTTTTAAAATTTTGGTTATATTGCCCACCATGCGTTTTTGATCAGAGTACATAAAATAAAAAAAAATTATTGTATTATGATTTATTTTCATCTTTCCCATTTTCTCTTTGGCATTTGTTTAGGTTGTTCTCACTTCACTGGAGGTTTTGAATACAATAGCTGTTTCAAACGGGGCGTCTTCACTGGAATCAGTGGAGCTGCAGCTCTCTCTGGAGCAAATGATGGAATTGTGTTAGAAAGATCGTCTGTGACTAAGCAGAAAGACATGACTACACACGTATGTGGCTCCCAAATTGAAATGATTTCTTAAACGGTTTACTTAGTGGTGACTCCATGGTTAATTGTATTTATTCAAGGTGTGTGGACTAATATTGCAGGGTAATTTCAATAAAGGTACAAAGGAATGATCAATGATTCAGTAGATAATAATAGAAAGATGAGTTTACAGTCGTATTTTAAAAGGATGGGTTTCATAGTTGCGTGCCATCATGAAAGAACAACACAAAAATATTTAACTGCTAAAATCCAAGTCTTTTTCAAGTCTGTTTTTACACTACTACAGTTCTCTGATACAATATTGTTGATGATGATGTCTATTTACAGTATGTTCTTCAATCATTTCCTGACTTGAATTTCATTGTTATTATAACTTTGACATGAGAACTGTTGTTCCAGTGACGTGCCGTGTTTCTTCCTCTTTTACAGCTGATATGAACTAAGTAGCTTGCACTTTGTATCATGGTTTCCAGTCATGTACAACCTGGAAATTTCAGGGATTTTTATGTTTTTGTTTGAAAAGCATGCAAGTTAATAACTCATCAAAGTCATGGAAACGTGACGTACGCTCTGTTCTAAAACATTTCATTGGAAAGATATTGATTTTTAACAGTAAAACCGGTTGGCAAGCCATTGTATTTGTGAGTGAATCATTTGAGTTCTATTCAATGAGTCAATCAAACTGGTTCAAACATCAGTTTAACATTTAATATTCAGATATGGAGAGGGATTTGGACCAATGAGATTTCTCCATGGGCGGAGCCTCCCAGTGCCACACAACATAAATAAAAAACAAGAATCCCACAACATATCTTGTTACCTGTTTAGGACACTGGAGGATACAAGAACTAACTTATGTCAAAGGGGTCATCGGATGCAAACTTCACTTTTTCATGTTGTTTGAACATTAATGTGTGTTGGCAGTGTATGTACAAATCTACACTATAATGATAAAAATCCATGCAGTGGTTTTTAATTAATCTGTAAAATAATATCCCCTTTTTCAAATCGAGCCGTTCTCAGATGCCTGTCGGTGTGGCGTCACACCGACAGAGGCCGCTCCCACGATAGTTGATTGACATTAGCGTTTTACCTCAGACCAGCTGTAACAGTCCAGTAACTTTCCTTGTTTCGATGCCGAAGCAGGGATGTAAGTTAGACAAGAATATCTCCGATTGAGGTGTTGTGTTTCTGGATGTAATAATGAACACAGTGGTCGTCATTTACTCCCGACATCTGAGCCCCTGAAGATGCAGTGGATTACGTTTGTTTGTGAAGGGAATGCGCCTCCCGATCTACATATATCTGTCCATGTTCGCGCGAATCATTCGTGATCCAGCTTCACTTACAGCAGAAGTGTGTAAGAAGAAGCGTTTTTATATGAATCTTTGCGATCACCTTTCCTTATAACGTGGTAGTTAGGAAGTTTAGCGGCTAAAGTAAACAAGCTCGTCACTCCACAGATGAGATGATTTGTGCAGAGCTCATTTTGACAAGGTAAAAAGGGTGGTGTTTTACAAAACCATTGAGAATTTTTTAATCAAAGTATATTAGAGACTTTTCATTAAGACCCTAAAGAATCATGTCAACTTGTGGAAAATGGGCATCCGATGACCCCTTTAAACAGACACACTATGGTTTTACTATTGATTCTACATTCACAGAAGATAAATAAACATTTAAAGAACATACATTTTCACAACACATAAATGCATTGACTATTTGAATAATTACGATGTAAACATATTTATATATACACTACCTTCCAAAGGTTCAGTAAGATTTTTATTTTTTAATGTTTATGAAGTCTCTTATGCTTTTTACATGCAGTAAAAATTGTGAAATATTATTACAAATTAAAATAAATGTTTTCTATGTGAATATATTGTAAAAGAAAATTATTTCTGTGGTGCAAAACTGAATTTTTAGCATCAATACTCCAGTGTCACATGATCTTTCAGAAATCATTTGAATATTCTAATTTGCTGCTTGAGAAATATTTCAGATTATTATCAGATTATTTTTGTGGAAACTATTATAAATTATTTATACTTTCCTTGATGAACTGAAAGTTCAAAAGAACAGCATTTTTTAAAGAAATATTTTCTTACTGTTACTTTTTATAAATTTCATGCATCCTCGCTAAATAAAAATATTCATTTATTTAAAAAATCTTATTGATCCAAATTTTTAACTGGCTGTGTACTAATTAATTAAAGTGTCTCAATTAATTAGACATATTCTGGTAATATCTAAGGGTATGTCTAAGTAATGTTACTGTTAAGACTATATATTATAATATTCAAATATTATTATTATTATTTTATCTGATCGGTTTTGATCATCTGCCGGTTTTACTCCACGTTTTCCAGGTCATCATGTTCTTCCTCTGATTTCTTCTCCTCCACCGAAAGGTCTCTGAGGTCCGACAGCGGCACCAGCTGACCCTCTTCGTTCAATCCCATTGGCTGAATCACATTATCCCTGTTTAGGAAAAGACACAAGCGTGTTAAAGCAGTATTGTTTGTAAAGCAGGTGTTTTGATAAGAGGTTTAAGTTTCTTACTTTGAGAGTTTGTTAAAAAGACTGATGAGCCGGTGAGCCTCCTCCTCTTTCTCCTCCTCCGTCATTCCCTCCATCGGATCGGGCTGCTCCTCTTCCACCTGTCCCGTTACAGGATTCACTCGGTCTTTAATCTGCCGGTACTCCTCGGTGTCCGAGTCTGAATCGCTAGAGTACTTCGTGCCTGATGATGTGGTTTTTGACCTTTGACCTCCTAGCAAACCTCTAGTGGCCAGGAGCCCAGCAGCATTTCCATATCCAGTGTACTTCACGAAACGACTCACTGGAGTAGCCGAGAAAAAAAAAATATACAGTTGAAGTCAAAAGTTTACATACACCTTGCAGAATCTGCAAAATGCTAATTATTTTACGAAAATAAGAGGGATCATACAAAATGTATGTTATTTTATATTTAGTACTGACCTGAATAAGATATTTCACATAAAATATGTTTGCATATAGTGTGCAAGAGAAAATAATAGTAAAATTATTTTGATCCTGTTCAAAAGTTTACATACAGTTGATTCTTACCTGAATGATCCACAGGTTTTTTTTTTTTTGTTTAGTGATAGTTGTTCATGAGTCCCTTATTGTTCTGAACAGTAAAAACTGCCTGCTGTTCTTCAGAAAAATCCTTCAGGTCCCACAAATTCTTTGGTTTTTCTGCATTTTTGTGTATTTGAACCCTTTCCAACAATGACTGTATGATTTTGATATCCATCTTTTCACACTGAGGGACTCATGCAAGTATTACAGAAGATTCAAACTCTCACTGATGCTTCAGAAGGAAAAACAATGCATTAAGACCTGGAGGGTAAAAATTTGAAGATTAGGATAAATTTAACTAAGTCCCTCAGTTGTCCTCAGTGTGAAAAGATGGATCTCAAAATCATACAGTCAGTGTTGGAAGGGGTTCAAATACACAAAAATGCTGAAAAACCAATGAATTCGTGGGACCTGAAGGATTTTTCTGAAAAACAGCAGACAGTTTAACTGTTCAGGACAAACAAGGGACTCATGAACAACTATCACTAAATAAAATTAATGTAATTTTGCAATAAAATGAAAGGGTCTTAATTGGCATCTATGGTTCCATGAAGAACCTTTAACATCCATGGAACCTTTCCATTGGACAAAAGGATCTTCAGATTATTAAAATATATTCAAAATTCTCATATTTCCGACTTTTTTTTCAGAATTAAAGGAAAGTCAGAATTGTGTGAAATAAACTTGCAAAGAAAAAGTCGCAAGTAACTTTTAATTTTTTTTATTCTCTTGCAGAAAAGGGCTTCTATATAAAATAAATATTTTTTCCATGACATAAAAAAGAGATTTAAATTTAGAATTCAGAGAAAAAAAATGTTTGATGTAAACTCAGAACTGTAAAAAAAATCAGAATTCTGAGTTTATACCTCACAAATTCTGACTCTGTTCTTAGACTCGCGAGAAAAAAAGTCTAAACTGTGTGATAAGAAAGTTGCCAAAAAAAAAAAAAAAGCAGGCTTTTATAAGACCTGTTCATTGAAAGGTTGAACCCAATCCATGGCATTGTTACAAAAAAGAAAAAAACTTTTAAAATCTATATGTTTAAGATTGTAGTGTGTTTTTGTAGGGAAATTCTACATTTTAACAGAATATTGAGAGGGATCTGTGGGTAACAGTGTGTCTCTGCGCGTTACCGTTCTCTTTGCAGAGCACGAAGAGCAGGTCAGCAGCGCAGTGTTTGAGCCCAGTGTCCAGGTTGGTCATCAGCCTGACCAGACGATTCCTCATGGTGGTTCCCTGCTCAGGTTTAGTGCTGGCATCTCTTAATGGAGGCAGAATCTGTACTCGACAAGAAAATACATTCAATGTGATATAAAACAGTGCAGGGTTTTTTAGACAATGTGTTTCCTGATAAAAATTTGAAGTTGTAGTCATGCCTGTTGTCTGAGGTAGTGTCTTGTGTCTCTGTGAGCTCTGGAGCACTCAGTCAGCAAGTTCAGTACAGGAGTCAGTCTCTCTTTGACCTTTTCACCCTGCATGTGAAACGCAATGGTGTTAGAAAAGACACTGTCACAAACACATGTATTTTTTCCCATGAGGTTCACTATTAAAGACCAGGTTTTATTATTATTATTTATTTACTTATTTTTCCCTCCATTTTCCATCCTCTCTTACCCTTTAGAATTAAATGCTCCAGATTTTTCAATTTTTAAAGAAATTTAAATAAAAATGCATTAAGAAATTACAATATAAGCACAATATAAACTACCATTCAAATGTTTGGGGTCAGTAACATTTTTTTTCCCTTCCCTGATTTATATTTTTCACTCTCTCATTACCTGCTCCAGCTTTCTCTCCATGTACATGAGCAGGTTGTGCACACAGTCCATGTTGGCTCCATTCATCTGGTGTGAATCTGGACCCAGAGGCACAGATACCAGAACGTCTAGACAGCTCAACGGGAGAGCAGACAGCATATTTGCTGCATGCCTGAGAGAACGACAGAGAGATGAGGACAAGTGTTTGCTCAAATCTCTTTAGTTTCAGTCGAATGTTCCCTCTATCAGTTTATAAAATGAACTATGAAAATGAATTGTTCATATGAGTACAGATGATAGGCCCACTGTGGTCAATTTAGAGATATGAGAAAGATAAAGTCCTGTCTAATTCCTCATTCTTTTAAACAGTCACAGTTTATTTATTAATATATTATATATATTGTATTACATTTTTCAATAATATAAATAATAAATGGATACACTTTTAATTTTTGTAGCGCTGGCAAACATTTAATCGTGATTAATCGCATACAAAATAAAAGTTTGAGTTTGCCTAATATACATTTTTGTGTGTACTGTGTGTAATTATTATGCATATATAAATACAAGCACATTCACGTATATATTTAAGAAATATTTACAAGTATATGTATTTATTATTTATTATATATTATTATATATAAATAAAAATATTTTGTACATAACATATTTCTCTTAAATATATACATCCATTTGTGTGTATTTATATATACATAATTACACACAGTACACACACATATATTAGGCAAACTCAAACTTTTATTTTGTATGCGATTAATCACGATTAATCGTTTGCCAGCCCTATATAGTATTATATTTTTTAATAATATTAATAATAAATTCATATCATTAATATATATAATTAATACACTTATTATTTTATATATATATGAAGAGTTCAGATGCAAAACCAGGTAAAAGCCATCTCGGTCAAAAATGAGATAATGAAACTGAGTGAATGCTCTTGACACATATTATACGTCCATCAAATACTTTTTCTTCAAACTCGCTAAAACACCAGCCTCAATCTATCTATCTGTATATATATATATATATATATATATATATAGCATTACATTTTTTAATAATAATAATAATAAATGAATACCATATTTTATATTATATATATATATATATATATATATATATATATATATATATATATATATATATATAATTTATATATAATATATAATATGCTATATGTAAAATATATATAGTATAAAATTTTGTAATATTAATAACACATTAATATAATTTTTATAATTTGTATTATATTTATTATTTTATATTATATTAATATATTATTTATATATTATTATACAAAATATATTTTTTAATATATTATATATATTAATTATACAGTACTGTGCAAAAGTCTTAGGCTACTAGTATTTTCACCAGCTCAAAAAAATGGTTTAAAGTCAGTTATTTCTATCTTTTGCTGTAGTGTGTGAGTAGGAAATATCAGTTTACATTTCCAAACATTCATTTTGCCTTTAATCGTAATAATAATTCAGTCAGATTTTTGTTTGCACAAGAAGTCTGACAACAGCCAGTGCTCCACACAGAGATCTGATCTCATCATCATCCAGTCTGTCTGGAATGACATGAAGAAACAGAATAAACTGAGACTAAATCCAGAAACCGTGGCAACGTCTCCAAGATGCTTCAAGAAACCTGCAAAGTACTGTTAAATGTTTTAGGCACTTGTGTAAAAATGCTATAAAATGAGGACGCTGTCAAAAATAATGCCATAAATAGATTTTATTTATCAATTAACTTCTATTAACTAAATTAAATCAACATTTGGTAAACCATATTTGCGTTTAAAACTGCTTTTGCCCTAGGTACACTTGCGCATAAGTTTTCAGGTAGCTTTGCATGTAGGTTTCTTAAAGCAACTTGGAGATGTTGCCACAGTTCTTCTGTATTTAGTCTGTCTCAGTTTGTTCTGTTTCTTCATGTCATTCCAGACAGACTGGATGATGGTCAGATCAGATCTCTGTGTGGAGCACTGGCTGTTGTCAGACCCCTTGTGCAAACAAAAATCTCACTGGATTATTACAATTAATGGCAAAATGAATGTTTAGAAACGTAAACTGATATTTCCTACTGACACACTACAGCAAAAGATAGAAATAACTGACTTAAAACCATTTTTCTGTTGGTGAAAATACTAGTGGCCTAAGACTTTTGCACAGTACTGTATATATATATATATATAGTATATTAAATTTTTTTTCTTTCTGTCTTGATCTTGTGAATCACGCCAATACTTTTTTTTCAACATATAAGTTATATTTGATGAGTCCAAAACACAACATTTTCAATTAGTGGATAATTAATGCTACAGATGCTGTTGATAGGGCTTATATTACATTTTTAAGTATTTATTATCGAACAATCAACAATATTTATCAACACTAACCCTTTTAATTCATCTGTAGCTTCCTCTTCCTCACAGGAGACCATCAGACAGTGACGCAAAACTGCAGCCAGATGGCGATAGAGAGACGCATCATCCTAATAGACACAAAGAAAGCCTTGACCTTAACAGTTTAGATAAGAGTTAAGAGTTTATTAAGTGCACAGTACAATACATGGTGCTATAATATTAGCTGTCTGTAAGAGAGGTGAGTATGATCATGTCTGCATACACGCACCTCTTCAGGTTCTTGAGTGTGTGTGCTGTATGTGATATTAAAAAGGATCTTGAGGGCCTCCTGAGCCTGCTGTGAGTCCTCCACACTTATAGGAGGCGCTGCAGGATCCAGTACTACCTCATACTGATCCTTCCACTGGACTGATAAACTCTTCTCCAGCACTGTGGTCAACAGTGGCACTCCTCCCTCCTACACATTAAGAAAAGGTCAATAAAATATATACATGAATAAGTGTGGGGCTGGAAATATTTTTATGCTCACCAAGGCATCTTTATTTGATCAAAAATACAATAAAAACAGTAAAATTGTGAAATATTATTACAATGTAAAATAACTGTTTTCTATGTGAATATACATTAAAATGTAATTTATTCCTATGATCAAAGCTGAATTTTCAGCATCATTACTCCAGTCTTCAGTGTCACATGATCCTTCAGAAATCATTCTAATAATCTGATTTGCTGCTGGTACATTTGTTTTTCAGGATACTTTGATGAATAGAAAACATTAAAGTAGCCCACTTCCAGAACAACAATTTACAAATATTTTACTCAGCCCCTTGTCATCCAAGATGTTCATGTCTTTCTGTCTTCAGTCATGAAGAAATTATGTTTTTTGAAGAAAGCATTTCAGGATTCTTCTCCATATTTAAATGCAGCTTCAAAGGGCTCTAAACGATCACAGTCGAGGAAGAAGGGTCTTATCTAGCGAAACGATCAGTCATTTTTTCGAAAAATAAAAATTTGTATACTTTTTAAGCACAAAAGCTCGTGTAGCACAGGCTCTGGGATGTGCATCCACGATGCTACGAATTAGTGATGGGTCGTTCTTGAACAATTCGTTCATTTTGAACGAATCTTTAATGTGACTCGGGAAGAACGAGTCGTCTCGGGGAGTGATTCGTTCAGTCGCGCATGCGCAATATCCTATTAGGTTCTGTACTGGAATTAGTTCACCTGTTTCGAGTCTTCGGGTTTTTTTTCGAGTCGTTCGTTCATCTTATGGGGCCGTCACGTGATGCTGATTTTGCTAAAATGAATGAAATGAACGAAATGACTCGAAAAAAGATTTGTTCATTTTGCTGAACGAGACTCAAAGGTCCGAGTCGGTAAAATGATCCGAACTTCCCAATACTACTGCAAATCACGTCTAAGTTCATCGTCTGTACTCTGGCTCAAAAAGGTAGAGTATGTCGAAAAACTCGAAAAACTTATTTTCTCCTATAACTTCAGAATTGTCCGACATCGTTGTACCTTTTTGTTTGTAAACAGTGTTTGACTGACTTGCACTTTCTTAGTCTTTGCGTGTTCGCTTTGTAAACGCTGGGTCTGTAGTTCCGCCTACGTTCTGCATGTCGTAGAGCCTGTGCTACATGAGCTTTTGTGCTTAAAAAGTATACAAATTTTTATTTTCTGAAAAAAATGACCAATCATTTCGCTAGATGAGACCCTTCTTCTTTGGCTGGGATCGTTTAGAGCACTTCGAAGCTGCATTTAAACTACATTTTGGAAGTTCAAAATCGGGGCACCAATGAAGTCGATTATATGGAGAAAAATCCTGAAATGCTTTTCTCAAAAACCATAATTTCTTCACGATTGAAAACAGAAAGACATGAACTTCTTGGATGACAAGGGGGTGAGTAAACTATTAGTGAATTGTTGTTCTGGAAGTGGACTTCTCCTTTAACATTGTAACATTACAATTCACTAAAATATTAGAAACTAGAAGAAGAAAAAGTAGATACTTGTTTCAGCTGTGCTCTGAGTTCAGGTCTCAACGCCGTCAGTAAAAACATGAACCGTAGTGCATAAAACTGACCACAAGGGGAAGACATGGAATGAAACTCCTTATTTAGCTTTTCTGTCAGACCACATAGGAGACTGGAAAACAGCAAACAGTTAAAGAGAAAACAAAACAGTACATGATATGCAAAGGTTGCAAATATACAGTATTTAATTTCAGTGAATACAGTGGCCCCAAAAACACTTAATTACCAAATACAATGTATGAATTTCATTGCATTAGCTCTTATGCCTTTTTTTTTTTTTTTTCAAAACTAACTTCACTTAACTATTTCTGCACTGACTTATAACCCAGTGGTCAGGCTTTCACTGGTTAGCATGAAAATGCAAATGGAAGCCAGTCATAAAAAAAATGGAATCTACTGTATAACACGGAATGTTATGGAATGTGGCAAAATTGCAAGTTAACATCTCGCAATTCTGACTTTATAACTTGCAATTGAGAGTTTTTATCATGAAATTCTGAGAAAAAAAGTCAGAATTGTGAGTTTTTATCATACAATTCTGACTTTATTTCTCACATTTGTGAGTTTATATCACACAATTCTGAGAAAAAAAGTCAGAGCTGCGAGTTTTTAATCATACAATTATGACTTTATAACTTGCAATTGCAAGTTTATATCATGCAATTCTGAGAAAAAAGTAAAAAATTGGAACCTACTGTATAACAATGTCAGAATTTGGTAAAATTGCAAGCTTACATCTTGCAATTCTGACTATTTTTTCCTCAGAATTGTGATAAATAAGCTTGCAGTTGTGAGTTATGAAGTCAGAATTGCAAGTTTTTATCTCACAATTCCAACTTTATTTCTTGCAATTATGAGTTTATAACTTGCATTTGATTGTTTATATTACTCAATTCTGAGAAAAAAATTCAGAATTGCATTTTTATCTCGAAATTATGACTTTACTTCTCGCAATTCTGAGTTTATATCGCACAGTTCTGAGAAAAAGTCAGAATTGCGAGTTTATATCTCACAGTTCTGACTTTATAACTTGCAATTGCGAGTTTATATCACAGTTCTGAGAAAAAAAAGTCAGAATGCGAGTTTTTATCTTACAATTCTGACTTCATTTTTCACAATTGTGAGTTTTTATAACAATTCTGAGGAAAAAAGTCAGAATTGTGAGTTCATATCATGCAGTTCTGACTTTATTTCTTGCAATTGTGTTTATATCACAATTCTGAGAAAAAAAAGTTAGAACTGTGAGTTTTTTATCTCGCAATTCTGACTTTATTTCTCACAATTGTGAGTTTATATCGATTATGATTCAGTCATTTCTTTTCGTTCAAGGTAGATATTGTAACTACACAATTTGACAGCAAAAAAAAACTTTTTTTCTGCACAGGCAATTCAGTTGAAGCTTTGTATTTTGAGGGAACCACATTTTAATTAGCATTTTTCACAGTATTGATGAGGAACGAGATGTTAGAATTTGTAACTGTAAGTAGAAATGGCTCATACCTGAGTTCACTGGCTCTCTCTTGCGCCCAAGCACTATTGTACACAATGTTACAGAAGATTTTCATGACTTCCTTCCTGTTGACTTCATTATCAACTTTTTCTTCTTTTTCCTCCTCTTCTTCTCCTCCTCCCAGGCTTCCTCTGCTGTCTCTTTTACCAGGTGTGAGAGCTTTAAAAACACTGCTCCTCCTCCGAGAAGGTCCGAGGCTCATGTTTGAAAAGGTGCTGGCCTTGCGCTCGCCACGCCAGTCGTTCGGCCCCCAGACCGTGAGGTCATTCGCATCACAGCTTGCGGCCCCGCAACCATTATCTTCCTCACCGCTGTGATCGTCCTCATCCGCTCGACTCAGCTTGCTCTCAGAAATCGCCTCGATGATGTCATTATAGGGGTCGGCGTCACTGTCGGCGTCTTCTTTGGGAACGGGTGCGTTGCTGATGCCCCCCAGGTGTGCTAGAGTGAGAAGCGCTCTGTCAGTGATCAGAGGGCCCAAAACCTTTTTGTCCCTCGAGAGAATCCGTAAGGATCTCAGGCATACTTTCAGCACACGCCCTTGCGGTTCAGTCTGGAGGAACCTGATCAAAACCGTAGCCAGAGCCTGAGGGAGAATGAAACAAATTAAACTTAAACAAAGGCGGAAACTGGTTTTAAAATGGTTTAGGTGTGTATTTGTTTAAAGGAGCCAAGGTTACCTGTCTCAAAATGACATCTGGGTTAGTGGATTCGTCGTAGTCTGAATCCGAGTCTGACACATAATCCCGCACTTTATTCTTTCGGAACTGCAGTTTCCAAAACAAGAACCGAATGTATTAGGGGAACAAAGCACAAATGATGGGTGCTGCTAGCAATGCAGAAACTGTACACTGCACCTTTAACCCTCTGGTGTTCCTCACTTCAAAACAGACCGAAGACAATGGGTGTAACATTTACTTATTTATTTTAAAGGATTAATTAACTTCCAGAATCCTGGAACTTTCTTGATAATTTACTCATGCCCATGTCATCCAAGATGTTCATGTCTTTTTCTTCAGTCGAAAAGAAATCAAGGTTTTTGAGGAAAACATTTCAAGATTTTTCTCCTTATAGTGGACTTCAATGAGGACCAACGGGTTGAAGGTCCAAATTGCAGTTTCAGCAGAGCTTCAAAGGGCTCTACATGATCCCAGCCGAGGAATAAGGGTGTTATCTAGCAACACGATCTGTCATTTTCTACAAAAAATGTACGTTATTAAACTTTTTAAACAGAAATGCTCATCTTGCACTAGTTCTGCCATGTGCGTATTCACGTTGTGTAATCACATCGGAAAGGTCACACACGGTTAGTTATTCGCTTGTGTATTTCGGTTCAAAAAGGTAGGGTAGGGTGAAAAACTCCATCTCATTTTCTCCTCCAACTTCCAAATCGTTCGACATCATTGTTTTACCTTTTTTTGTAAAGGGCATTTGACTTTGCACATTCGCTTTGTAAACACTGGTCTGTACTATGTAATGCATGAGGTCAAGCTAGTGCAAGTTGAGCTTTTGTGGTTAAAAAGTATAAAAATATTTAATTTTTTTTAGAAAATGACAGATCATTTCACTAGATAAGACCCTTATTCTTCAGCTGGGATCGTGTAGAGCACTTTGAAGCTGTGTTGAAACTGCAATTTGGACCTTCAATCCGTTGGTCCCCACTGAAGTCCATTATAAGGAGAAAAATCCTGGAATGTCCTCAAAAACCTTCATTTCTTTTCGACTGAAGAAAGAAAGACATGAACATCTTGGATGACATAGCAGTGAGCAAATTATCTGGAAATTTTTATTCTGGAAGTGAACTAATACTTTTAGAAAATTAATGTAATATATATTGCCTCCAATAATATTTACTCTTTAATAACTTGTATTTTCTGGGGATTTCATGGTACTAAACAATATTTATCTTTAAGATATGTATTTATGTCAATATAAAAAGTAATACAAATATTTAATTTTTCAATTAAATTGAAGTTTTTTTGCATTAATTACCAAAATGTTTAATAATAAAAATGTGTGTGCAAATTCTTAAATTGTTAAAGTTTTATGAATTTTATTGATTAGACATCCTTTCATTGAAATATTATTTAAAACAAAGAATTTGGGAAAAAATAAAATGGAATTTGAAAAAACAAAACAAAACAAAAAAGATTTCATAGGGCTCTACATGATTTAACACCTGCTGGTATATTCTGTAAATACACAGTTTGGTTGGTAAAAAAAAAAAAAAGTTTTGTATATATAAAATAATACAAATATTAGAAAAAAATTCATATTATTTCCAACAATAAATAAAATTAATATTGATAAATATTTATGCAATTTATATATAATATGGAAAAGTTATTTAAAATCCTAAGCCCAGACCCCCAAATATCATCATCGTGTGAGAGACCCCCATTCTAAAATGTAAAAGACATTTATATAGTTTCTTGTATAAATACCCAATATACACTGTGATTTTTTTCTAAAACAATATTTAAATATTTTACTGCAATTTTAATATTTTAATATTTTACTATAATTTGTATTTACTTCTTTGTTTTCATTTTTTTCTAATTTATTTATTATCAATTTTTGGATAATTTATTTCATTCTTATTCAGTCATATTTTTGTATTAATTATTTTAATAAGTATTATAATTATATATAATATAATAATAATTGCAATAATAATAATAATAATAATGCAATTTTTACATTTATTTAAAATTTTTTTATGCTTTCTCTCCAAACATTTCCAAGGACCCCCTAGCAATTCCTTGTGGCCTCCTGGGGTTCCCTGGACCCCAGTTTGAAAACCCCTGTCCTAGGTGCCATCTGGTGAAAGTAATATAAAAAAATCATATGTAATACCATAATGTAACCACTAGATGCCTTTTATATAAAAATATACTTACGGGTTTTCATTTTCTAGTTTCTTATATGAGTATTTTCAGACATTATATGTATATATCATATTTGACCACAGCGTGACTATTTTTTTTTTATATAGCAAGTACCAGTAAAGGTCACCAAGTTTGTACCATTATGATAATGTTAAATAATAAATAAATAAATAAATAAATAAATACAATTTCTTCAGGTCAAAATGGCCAAAAACCACCAAAGGGTTGACAAATGTCAAATCTTTTTCAGAATATTGGTAGTGTTAGGAAATTCAAGAATGTTTTCAGAAAAAGGAAATAATACCTCCTCCAGCTCCAGTCTCTTTTCAGATTCAACAAGCAGCCAAACGAAGGAAAAATGAGAACATCATTAAACCAAGCCAAAAGATAAGTCAAAGAAAAGATATATTCTGACAAATGTGTGCATATTATAATTGTGTGCTTTGATTTTGCACATTTTAACAATCAGTAACAGAGCTAAAAGACCAGGAAGATAGAAATATATCCCAGATATTGATATTTAGTTTAATTATCAGTCTATTTATTTCTAAAGCACTATTAAAACAACAGATCGTTGACCAAAGTGCTGTACAATAATGAAGATAAGTCCTCAGATAGAAAACAACATCAAAACACAAATAAAACACCAAAAACAGTGAAAATATTGGAGCAACTCTAATGCGGGAGTTGATATAATCTCACGTTTTCATCCAAACCATCATTGTGGTTGAGACTGAAATCTTAATGTAAACTCAATATCACAGCACAACTCTAATTTAGTGATGTAAACACTTTTTGAAGTTTCATCATGTTTCAACATTTACTGAGGGTGCAAAAATGACACTAAACCATCATGACTTTGTAATGTTAATTCAGTGCAATTAACGTACGCACGTCAGCACTGAGTTGCTGTCTGGGATGGATTTAGTAGGAGCTTATGGTCTAAATATTAATGAGCTGCAGGCCGAGGATCAAGTCAACTGCAGTATCAGCAAACAACTGAGGACATGCAGGAACATTTCCTGCCCAGAGGCTCAAAGAACTGTATGACTTTCATATACAGAAATCTTAAATATGAGACATCATTTCAAGGAAACCTCATTTCTAAATGTGTATGTGTGACTGCACTCAAACATCTCTTACTTTTCTTCTCTCCCTCTCCTCCAAATCATAGAAGAAACACTGCGCATACTAGGAGAGAGCGAAAACGTGAAATTAGAAACAAGCAATAACATAATATGTGAGTTCTGAGTACACAATAAAGTAGATTGTTTTGTAATGACAGGTATTAATATATTGGTTTTGGAGTCACTGGACTGAATATAATCAGTCTTTAGTCAATTGTAAGTACCTCTCGATTAAATTGCTGTAGTTCTGCTTTCAGTCCTTTCTGATCGTCCTCTCTGATACACTCGATAATCCTCTCTATATTCATCACTGCATGAAAACACAAACACGCACACATAAACAAACAATAAATCATCTGTCGAAAACATCTAAGGTTGGGTACAGAAATCTGAGAACATTAAAAACCTCTGATTTTAACAAAAATGAACAGTTTTATGGAAAAATCCAAATCAAAGAGTAATTAATTATTGATAAATGTAATCAATACATTATTAAAGTGAAAAGGGTACACACTAAAAAAACAAACAATCCAAGATGTTCTGATATATAACATTTTCAATTCATAACAAATGTAATAAATCTATAAATTCATTTGTAATGTGATTGATATAATGTAATAATTTGTAATTTACATAATAAATGTATATTTTAATTATCTTTTAAATAAATTGTATAAATCATTTACTATAAAAAATGAAATATTACATTTGTAAAATTACATTCTGATATGTATAATTTTCAATTCAACTTTTGATTCAAAATTCAATGTAATTATTTGAAATTTACATAATAAATGTAAATTCTAAATAATGTACAAATGAATAAATATATCATTTACTATATAAAATGCAATATTACATTTATAAAATTACATTCTGAAATATAACATTTTAAATTCAAATCATTCTTAATTCAAATTTTTAATTCAAATAATAAATGTAATAAATATAATAATTTAGATATAATGTAATAGATGTAATTTGCAATTTACAATTGAAATTACATTATAATATCATTTACTATATAAAATGCAATATTTTAAAATTACTTTCTGAAATTAACATTTTCAATTCAACTTTTTATTAAAAATTCATATTAATTGTAATATAATAATTCAAATGTAATGTAATACATGTAATATAATCATTCATAATTTACATAGTACATGTAAATTCTAAATAATTTATAAATTAAATTATATAGAGAATTTACTATACACAATGCATTATTTTAAAATTACATTCTGATATATAACATTTGAATACAGCTTTTGATTTCAAATTTATAATAAATATAATAACTCATATTTAATGTAGTAGATGCAGTGTAATCCTTTGTCATTTACATAGTAAATGTAAATTCTAAATCATTTATAAATTAAATTATATATATAATTTACTATATGAAATGCAATATTTTAAAACTACGTTCTGATATATAACATTTTCAATTCAATTTTTGATTAAAAATTCATAATAACTGTAATACATGTAAAAATGAATAATGTAATAATTTGTTATTTAAATAAAAATTTTATTTTATAACCATAAAATTGCTGTTAATATAAAAAATTATATAATTTATTATTTTAATTGTGATATTAGTTTATAAAATTCCATAATAAAATCAGATATAATTTTGTGTATATATATGTCTATATACATATACATTTATGAATAAATATTTTTTATTAATAATTGAAATAGCAAAATAGAATCCTTATCAAGATAAGAATACGACATTTCAATATCAAAAACACAAATTTAAGTGTGTATACAAGACAATTTCAGATTTCCCTCCACTCCAAACAAAACATGTCATATTTGTTTTAGCTCATCCTCTTACCTGTGAACGTGTCTTCACCTGAGTATGCCATGCAGGCTGCAATGTGCTGAAGCCTTTCAGTCTTTAATTTCTATAGGATTTGAATCAGTTGCTCAGTGCACCTGCAGGCCTTTTATCCAGCTCTCTCTCAGTCTTTTTCTGTCTCTGTTTACCTCCAGCTCTGTCTCTACCCTGGTTTGTCCGTAATCCTGCAGTGCATTAGTTATGCTCTAATCCTTTAATGTCTTTTCACATCATCTCTATTGACTCACACTATAAATAACCTTACAGCAGATCCAGGCGATGTGCAGTGACACACAGTAACCACAAGGTGGCAATTTGATTGTAGTGACTTGATGTCCACTGACTATTAAAAGGCACGAATTTCTAAATGCCTAAATGTCATTTAACATAATAAAAACTCTAGTTTGTATTTATTCATAATTGTTTTAAATTATACATTTAAGTTTAATACAGTAATATTTTATTTTATTTGATTATTTTTTTTTAAATTTTCTTCTATTTTTTATTGAGGATTCAGTTTTTAAATAGTTTTAAAGGGGTCATCGGATGCTAAGTTCACTTTTTCATGTTGTTTGAACATTAATGTGTGTTGGCAGTGTATGTACAAATCTACCTTATAATGACAAAAATCCATGTAGTGGTTTTTAATTAATATGTAAAAATAATATCCCCTTTTTCAAATCGAGCCGTTCTCAGATGCCTGTCACACCGACAGAGGCCGCTCCCACGATAGTTGATTGACATGAGCTCTTACCTCAGACCAGCTGTTACACCTTCCTTGTTTTGATGCCAAGCAGGGATGTAAAATAGATTGAGCGATTGAGGTGTTGTGTTGCTGGATGTATTAATGAACACAGTGGTCGTCATTTACTCCCGACATCTGAGCCGCTGAAGATGCAGTGGATTACGTTTGTCTGTGAAGGGAATGCGCCTCCGATCTACATATATCCGTCTATGTTCGCGCGAATCATTTGTGATCCAGCTTCACTTACAGCAGAAGTGAGTATAAGGGTTTTTTATGAATCTTTGCGATCGCCTTTCCTTATAACGTGGTAGATGGGAAGTTTAGCGGCTAAACGCGGCTAAATATGGGCTAAAGTAAACAGACTCGTCAATCCACAGAGAGAAGAGAGGGGCGGGGCGAGCAGAGCTCATTTGCATTTAAAGGAACAACCCCTTAGAATGAGATGATTTTTGCAGAGCTCATTTTGACAAGTTAAAAAGGGTGTTGTTTTACAAAACCATTGAACATTTTTAATCAAACTTTTCATTAAGACCCTAAAGAATTATATCAACTTGTGGAAAATGGGCATCCAATGACCCCTTTAACTTTTCCTAAGCCATAATTAAAATTTTATTTAGTTGATTTAAAATAAATAATCATTTACTCTTTCACAGTTCACTAGATGAAAACTGTATATGCATATTTTGAACATAATTTCAGGTTTTCCTAAGTCATAGTTAAAATTTAATCATGATGATTCAAATGACAAGTTATTCTATTAGAAATGATTACATTTTTGGAAAAAAAAAAAAAAAGTCAACTTTAATTATCTTGATAAAATACAGTTTCAGTACACAGTACATTATACTGGGAAATCATCTACTATCCTTCTTCCCAGAGGGCCGAGTTATGCTTGCAATTCTGTTTGGCAAATGTTAATATAATAATGGCTTATTAAAGTTTATTTTGTCTGTATGGTATATATTAGAGGCATGTATTACTACATTTAGCTCATACAGCCATAGAGTAAAAGGTTACGGCATTTACATTTATGTGCTTTGTGTGAATAAATATTTTAGAACGTAAAAAAAACAAAACAAAAAACAGTCATGTAACTGAATTTGTCATGTAACTGAGCCAATGTGTTTCCTGACAGGATACACATCAGTACCTAAGGCCAGAACAAAAAATGACACACACACACACTCATACATGCCCAAACACACACACACACGCTGGCACTGATTGGCAATCAACAACAGGATGTGTGTGTTAAAGATAGGGAAATGTTTGAAATGATATACACAACAATTCACATGAGAATAAACCACCGTCACCTTTCCTTATCCCAACAAACTGACGTACACACGCATAAATCACAATAGGTGCTCAAACAACAGCGCCTCTTCTAGTCTTAATCAAGTGTTACCCAAATCCTGCATCCACACCTGCCATTTACATCCTGTTGACAAGCTCCGCTGCACCGAGAAGGGATTGTGTCATGGTTAGTGAGTCAAGATGAATAAAGGTGAAACTGATGAAAAGTCACATCAACAACATCTGTTAACTGTTATCAAGAACAAAACTCAAATAATAAAATAAAATACAAATCTTATATAAAAAAAATCTTATAATAAATATTTATAATAAATTATAAATATTAGATTATAAGATTTCTATGAAGGTAAGTTTATGATATCTGTGTCATATAATAGTTCCCATGAAAATCTCCATGACCATTTGACCAAATAATTATGTTATTAAATTCAGAGTCTCATAGGAATCACAGCTATAATTATGCCTGGTTGCTGGTCAACGATTATTTTTGGCCTGACTATCACTGACTGAGAGATAATGTGTTATGAAATGACAAAAAGTGTGTGTTTTTTTTTTAGATGAAAACAGATGAAAATAGTGCAAAATGTGGCTTGATGTCTGTTTCTTCAGCCTACATCTGCATTATACAGAAAAGTAGATATTTATCATAAAAAAAAAAAAAATACATAAGCTGAAATTTGACAACAAATGTGACTCTGGACGACAAAACCAGTCTTAAGTAGCACAGGTATATTTGTAGCAATAGCCAAAAATACATTGTATGGGTCAAAATGATTGATATTTCTTTTATGACAAAAATCATTAGAATATTATGTTATTTGCCAACAACTTCATTTGGACAACTTTAAAGGAGAAGTCCACTTCCGGAACAACAATCTACAGATAATGTACTCACCCCTTTGTAATCCAAGATGTTCATGTCTTTCTTTCTTCAGTTGTAAAGAAATTATGTTTTTTGAGGAAAACATTTCAGGATTTTTCTTTATATAATGGACTGCTTTGGTGCCCCAAGTTTGAACTTCCAAAATGCAGTTTAAATGCGGCTTCACACGATCCAAAATGCGGTTGTAAACGATCCCAGCCGAGGAAGAAGGGTCTTATCTAGCGAAACGATCAGTTATTTTCATAAAAATAATGCAATTTATATACTTTTTAATGTCAAACGCTCATCTTGTTTTGCTCTCCCTGAACTCTGTGTATTCTGGCTCAAGACAGGTAGGGTATGTCGAAAAACTCAGATTGTATTTTCTCCCTCAACTTCAAAATCATCCTATATCGCGGTTTTACCTTTTTTGTTGAGGGTGTTTGATCTTCTTTGTATGTTCACTTTGCAAAGACTGGGTCGGTACTTCTGCAGTGATGTAGGATGATTTTGAAATTATTTTTGAAGTTGAGGGAGAAAATACGATTGGAATTTTTCGACATAGCCTAACTGTCTTGAGCCAGAATACACAGAGTTCAGAGAGAGCAAGACAAGATGAGCGTTTGAGATTAAAAAGTTTTTAAATTGTATTTTTTTAATGAAAATAACCAATCATTTCACTAGATAAGACCCTTCTTCCTCGGCTGGGATCGTTTGAAGCCGCATTTAAACTGCATTTTGGAAGTTCAAACTCAGGGCACCATAGCAGTCCATTATATGAAGAAAAATCCTGAAATGTTTTCCTCAAAAAACATAATTTCTTTACGACTAAAGAAAGACAGACATGAACATCTTGGATGACAAGGGGGTGAGTACATTATCTGTAAATTGTTGCTCTGGAAGTGGACCTCTCCTTTAAAGGCGATTTTCTCAATATTTTGATTTTTTTAAACTATTTTTCAAATAGTTGTATCTTGGCCAAATATTGCCCTATCTTAACAAGCCATACATCAAGGGAAAGCTTATTTATTCAGATTTCAGATTATGTACAAATCTCAATTTTAAAAAAATTGACCCTTATGTCTGGTTTTGTGAAGGGAAAAGAAAAGGGCCTGCCGAGGTAGTGTGGCCAAGCGGTCTAAGGGTGCTTTCACACCTGTAGATCGATTGCTTTGTTCCGAAACGGTTGAAATTATTACAAGGAGGTCTCGGTACGCTTCTTTGGTCCGCTTTTAGTGCACACTCGGCACGTCCTGATTTTGCTGAGTTAGATGTGTTACACGAATCCCACCGCTGCCAGGGCACATTTTTGGAAGGCTCTTGTGCCCAAGCAAAAAATTCTGACGCACTCGCCGGCCTTTGTGAAGAAGGCCCGTGGCCGCCATTCTCCCTGTTTTTGGGGGGGGGCAGAAAAGGGCCTGCCAGGGTAGTGTGGCCGAGCGGTCTAAGGGTGCTTCCACACCTGTAGATCGATTGCTTTGTTCCGAAACGGGTTAAAATTATTACAAGGAGGTCTCGGTACGCTTCTTTGGTCCGCTTTTAGTGCACACTCGAGTGCGATTGCTACAATCACACCTGCCCAAACGAACCGCACTAAGAGGGAAAACGAACTCTAGTGTGATTCAACCGAACTAAATGAGGCAGGTGTAAAAACACCCTAAAGCGCTGGATTTAGGCTCCAGTCTCTTCGGGGGCGTGGGTTCGAATTCCACCGCTGCCAAAGCAGTCTTTTGGAAGGCTCTTGAGGCTGATATGCCTGAGCGAAGCAAAAGATTCCCCTGTGGTAGCGTGGCCGAGCGGTCTAAGGCGCTGGATTAAGGCTCCAGTCTCTTCGGGGGCAGGTTTTTGGAAGGCTCTTGTGCCTGAGCAAAAAACTTGTCTGCCTTTGTGAAGAAGGCCCGTGACCGCTGTTCTCTCTGTCTTTAGAGGGGAAGAAAAGGGCCTTCACACATACTCCGTATGCGTTACGTATGCGGTGCAGAAGCAGGAAGCAGTCATTGTGCTTTCACACAGGACACGTTTGCAGTGCGCTACTGACGCCGGTTCAATCCTCGATTTTATGCAAAACCAATACAACAATGGGTAAGTAGTTTCCCATTCTGTGTTTTGTAAATGTGAAATGTGAAACACTACTGTATTTACAAACAACATATAGGCCCAACAGTTTGTATTCATGTTGAAAAACCTACACATAAATAGCGTAATGTTACAGTCATTACGCTTATATATAATGATAGTTGCTGAAGCAAGTGTAAGTACACGTAAACATGGCACTTAAGAAATAAAGATTTGAAAACTTACCATTCACACCAATAGCCGAAGAAACGGTTTCCCATGCCCTTTCCTTCGCAATAAAATCTTTGTACAATGAATTCTGCGGGTCGTACAGAATTCTGTATTTTTCCACCTCCACAATTAGACGAGTGTCGTCCATGTCACCTTGTTTTGAGTAGTTGTAGTTCCGCCACGTGATTGGCTGATGCGATAAAACTCCCCCTCTTCCTCCAACGATATAAAAAGTAATTTTTGTAGGGAAAAAACATATCTGATCGCATTATGCAAGTTTTATAGAAGTACTGTGCTCATTTATGTATTTTCCTTTTTTTATTTCTTTATTTCTTTATTGGATTTATTTTTCTAATTTACTGTGTACAAAGTATCACACATTAATTGTGCGTAAATTATGAATTTATTACAATTTAATGCCAATCCATGTTCATTTTGCCCACAAACAATCTGCTGTTCCGGATTCCAGCACAGCAAAAATAGACTCTGTGCCGAAACGATCGCTGCACTGCTGCAAACGCACCGCATCTGGAACGCACTGCCGGACAGCAACCGTGTGCAGTGTGAACGCTCTGATCCGTTAACATGGGTGCAGAAAAAAATACGCAACGCATACGCACTGCAGATGGAGTATGTGTGAAACAGGCGTAAGGGTGCTTCCACACCTGCAGATCGATTGCTTTGTTCCGAAACGGGTTAAAATTATTACAAGGAGGTACGCTCTTTGGTCCGTTTTTAGTGCACACTCGAGTGCGATTGCTACAATCACACCTGCCCAAACGAACCGCACTAAGAGGGAAAACGAACTCTAGTGTGATTCAACCGAACCAAATGAGGCAGGTGTGAAAACACCCTAAAGTGCTGGATTTAGGCTCCAGTCTCTTCGGGGGCGTGGGTTCGAATCCCACCGCTGCCAAAGCAGTCTTTTGGAAGGCTCTTGAGGCTGCTATACCTGAGCGAAGCGACTGAAGAAGTGACGCTGTGTGCTCATCCAAACTCAGCCGTTTTCACTTTCTTTGCTTTTTAGCAAAGTCAGTACTGTAAGCCTGTCCCAGCCTCACCCCTAACAGAGGCACCCTGTTGACGCAGGGACACCAGTCATTTACAATCACAGTATTGGTACTTTAAAAAAGCGTTCCAGTGAATTTGAAAAATATAATAGCAAAAAGCAATGAGTAGTCTACAAGAATGGAGACAGCCAATGTCACTCATGGAAGGTTTTTGGTGAAAACCTTATTATCAGTTGCCTGATAATTTTGGGTTGAAATGCAACACAGCTGGCTGCCATTTTCAAGTATGCCCCAAAGGCCTTGATTAGTGGGTTGAGGTGTGCTTGATCAGAGATGGACCTGCACTCCACAGGCAGGGGGCCACCAGGTGTAGGACTGCATACCCCTGTATGAAGGAGGCCTTTATGGTGGCGAATTCCAAGGGATTACAGGGTAGCGTGGCCGAGCGGTCTAAGGCGCTGGATTAAGGCTCCAGTCTCTTCGGGGGCGTGGGTTCGAATCCCACCGCTGCCAGGGCAGGTTTTTGGAAGGCTCTTGTGCCCGAGCAAAAAACTCGGCCGCCTTTGTGAGCCGTTCTCTCTGTCTTTGGGTGGGAGATAAGGGCAGAAAAGGCCCTGCCAAAGTAATGTGGCTGAGCGTTCTAAAGCGCTGGATTTATTTAAAATCATGCTAGCAACATGCTATGTTGAACAAGAACAAAAACAAGAACACATAAGCAATATGCTCGCAACATGCTAATAATGCTAAGAACGCTAGAAACATGTTAGCAACATGCTAATAATGATTTAAACATGCTAATCATGTTAGACACATGCTAAAAACAACATGATAATCATGCTAAAAACATGTTATCAACATGCTAATCACAATAAAAAAATGTTAGCAACATGTTAATCATGTTATATACATGCTAAAACATGCTAGTAACGTTACTTATGCTAGAAATATGCTAACAACATGTTAGCAACGTGGTAATTTTCTTTTTACTTTTAGTTTTTGTAATTTAGTAACTAATATTTTATTTTATTTATATTTATTTCAATTATTTTGTTACAAATAACAATATAGTTTTAATTTTAGGTAACTATAACAACAACTATTGAGGATACACAAAATGTCTACGTTTTAAATGTAAAATATTTTTTAATATAAATATAAAAATAATAAATAAATAACATGTTTAATATCATAAACAATTCTTTAACATGATTATAATAACATTATTTATGTAGAAATAATATATATATATATATATATTATTATTATTATTATTATTATTTTTTTTATGTAGAAACTACTAAAACAAGAAAATACAAGAAAATAAACATTCTTTACTGGCTTGAAGAACCTTTAACATCCACAGAATCTTTCCATTCGACAAGAGGAAATGTTTTTTACACTAATTTTAGAAAAACAAGGTTCTTTTAACATATCTCTCAGGTGCAAAGACACCTTTGACCTTCTGGTGAACCAGAGAGTTAAACTTATCCCAGTACAATCTGATGGGAAATTACCTGTTTACATATTGTGTATATTTTATTTATTTTTTATCTATTGTATTGTATTTATTTTGTGTTGTATGGCTATGTTTGGCTGCTCATGGAAACCAATTTCCCTGCAGGGATTAATAAAGTACCTATCCTATCCTATTCTATCCTATCCTTAAGAATTGTTTAATGAAACGTTCTTTGAGGAACCCAAATTGATTCTTCTGTGACATCACTGCAAAAAAAAAAAAAAACCTGCTGGAAACTTTCTATTTAAGAGTGTACTATGTTGTACATAGCTATATTTAATATCAAACAGCCTTTAAGTTTGTTTTAACCACAAATCACTACTATTATTTTGTCAGCTACAAAAGTTGTCTGTAATTAGAGAGCCAAAGAACATTTTGGCCTCTTGTAATGTAGCACTTAAGATGTATGCTACAATACATGCAGTTCTTTCCATGACCTGTTGCAGATCACTGTCACGGTCACAAGAAAACAGCAGGAAAGTATATACGAACTAGAATAATAATGTAAACCGAGTCAGATGAATTATGTGTTTCTGTGCTTTATCTAACAAGCCATCACTATATGATACATGTTTGTATATGGCATACATAAATGTTTGCAGGTGGCACTTGGGTTGAACAGCTTAAGGATCCCAACAGCTCCTCAGACTGGGAAAACAACTCCAGATGTCCAAAGCAGGAAAAGTGCACAATAGAGTCTATAGGGAAAAAAGTGAACAAGCACGAGTAGGGGGGGGGGGGGGGGGAAACTAGGTTGTCAAGAAAAGAGGATGGGAATAGGGGAAAAGGGCTCTGAATGAGCAGTCATCTCCTTTATATAGCTGAATTCAAATGACACCTCAAAATTCCTGGAGGTTCATGACTGTCTGAAAAGATTTTATTTCGAGGCCATGCTGAGAGAGCGGCCTTATGCCATCCAAAAAAAATACTTGCTTGGGAACACCGATGGGAATTTTGAGAGTTAACAGAACTGGAGGGGATCTGAAGTGCCAAGGGCATGGAAAAAAAAAAAAAAGAAGAAAGAGATGGAAAAACGCGTGACTTGAGTCAAGGGAACAAAATGACAGGAAAAGTGGAGCGATAAAGGAAAGCTTGTGTGTGAGGAGGGCCTATTTTAAGAGATGGCTTTCCGGCAGGTGAGAGAACTGAAAAAACCTTTCAGGAACAAACAGTCGGCTGAGACGTAAAGAGGAGGTGAGTCAGAAGAAGAGGGAGGTGCTGAAAGTATGACTGCTGTTTGGTGTTAGAGCACGAAACACACAAAATATATTTAATCACCTACAGTAAATGTTATCTGTACCAGTTTAAACAATGAATGAGAGTTGTCCATTAAGCAGAAATCAATATATAACTATATATAACTATATAGATTGTAAATCTACTGTTATTGGCATTGATGACACACCCCCTTTCTTAACCCCACCCACATCCATCTGTCATATAAATCCAGAGGCAGCACGAGGAGACTTTAGAACTTACATGCTTTTCTCAAAGGAAAGTCTGAGTGGATGATATTTAATTCTTCCCATCAGTGAGATATTATTTCTAAGGATTGATGGTCAGGACAAAAAGCTTTCTCAAGTGTCTCCCTTCCATGCAAGGTAAGTTTCCAAAAATATCACCAAAATATTACTGGTTATTACAAAATGATGTTTTGTGACTTTACTTGTTATATTACTGTTTATATATAATTTTCAGGTTACTATTCTTAACAACAACAAAAAGCATAAAAATCATTTAATTACTTGAAATAAAATATACATTAACTTAAAAAATAGAATAAAGTTTTATATATATATAACATTTTCTGAAAACATCTTTCATTTCATTCAGTTTTAAATTTCTCTTTCTTCTACTGAACACAAAAGAAGATATTTTGAAGAATGTTAGTAACAAAACAGTTGATGGTAGCCATTGACTTTCATGGTATTCTTTTCCATACTATGGAAGTCAATGGGTGCCGTCAACTATTTGGTTAAAAACATTCTTCAAAATATCTTTTTCTGTGTTCAACAGAAGAAAGGAACTCAAACAGCTTTGGACCAACATAAGGATGTGTAGATGATGACAGAATTTTAATCTTTTGGGTGAACTGTCCCTTTAAATACTAAAATAACTAAAACGAAACAAATAAATATAGGCACATTTCAAAAAAGCAAACAAAAACTAATGAAAATGACAAAAACACACAACAAGATTACTAAAACTTTAACTAAATTAACTAAATGAAAATAGAAAACAGAAAAATAAATAAGCCTATATATTTTAGCCTAAGGCCTAAGTGCTTATATATAATACATTTATATTTATTATAAATTCTGTGTAATTTATATCTCTATAGGTAATACCATTATGGAAGTGGCTGTTTTGCTGTTGCTGACTGTACCGATGAGCACAACTATACCAGTGAGACAGACACGGAGGTGGGTGCACTTTCACCACACACAGGCACACACAGTCTGGTCAGCTATCTTTGTAGGTACTCTCCATAGGCATAATGGTTTTTACACTGTACAAACCTTATTTTCTATCACCATACACCTAAACCTACCCATCACAGGAAACTTTCTGCATTTTTACTCTCTCAAAAGAATTCATATTCACTGTCACATGCATTTTTTAAACAGGACACAGGCAGAAAACCTCTCACCAGTGAGCATACAGAGGTCAAGGGACGCGACCTTGATTGATACGGACAGAGAGATTCCATCAGTGGAGACCAGAACCACCAGAAAACCAGATCTAAATGCAGCCTCTTCTCTGCTTCTACAAACCATCCTTCAGAAAGCCAGAGAGTAAGTAAGAGCTAAACATGAAAGAATATAAAAGAATATAAACTACTGTTCAAAGTTTCAGGGTCAGAGTGATTTTTTTCAGCTCACCAGGCTGCATTTATTTGGTCAAAAATACAGTAAAAACAGTAATATTGCAAAATTTTATTACAAATAAAAATAGCTGTTTTCTATGTGAATATATTTTGAAATGTAATTTATTCCTCTGATGCAAAGCTGAATTTTCAGCATCTTTACTCTAGTCTTCAGTGTCACATGATCCTTCAGAAATCATTCTAGTGATGTTGATTTTTTAAAACATTTATTTTATTTTATTTTAAGAAACATTTATTATTATCAATGTTGAAAACTGTATTTTTTTTTAAAAGAACAATTAATTATTTAAAGTAGAAATATTTTGTAATAGTCTCTTATAAATGTCTTTTTCTGTCAATTTTTCTAAATTTAATGCATCCTTGCTGAATAAAAGTATTATGTTCTATATGTTTTTGTGTTGTTACACACATGGACTCACATTTGTCTGGTCTCTCTGCAGAAGGCGAGCAGCTCAAAGAGGTTGTCAGCTTGGAACATGTCAGGTACACAACCTGGCGAGCAAGTTATACCAAATGGGTCAGAGCAATGGGAAAGACGAATCCAAAAAAGCAAATGACCCAACAGGATATGGACGCTAAGAATACACATCACAGATGAGCTTCTGCTCATTCATTAGAGAACAGAATGTATTTGACTGGTACTGCTCAGGATGTTGCTACAAACAAAAAGAGTTAAAATAAGTTAACTATTATATATTGTATTAACTAATTAACTAAAATATTGCATGTCTTTGATAGACTTTGTTTAGGCTGCTCATACTGTATAAAGGTTGTATGTATTCTATTTAAAAAATGTATATAAAGGTGACAAAAGCACTATAATAAATAAATAACGCATAGAAACTACTTTATTGTCTGTGTGTGTTGTCCAACAATATAATAACATTTCTGTCATGACAACTCTGTGAGGGTTTGGCATGATAATATACATGCCCCGACAAAATTGATCAAAACAATTTTTTAAACGGAAATGGTGGTGCGTTGAACACCCTGTTTTCATGACGCAAGAGTTGCAACTATGGCAGCTGAATTTTCGGAGCCTGATGAAATCGGTAGAAGTACGTGCTTAATACTGCAAAATACGCTCGATGTTATAGTCACTGCCCTTGCCGTCCAGAATAAAAGAGAACGTCCCAATCGAGTGAAGGGATTTGTGGAAACTGCGGTTCCTAATCATTGTGATCCAACATTTACCTTGCATTTCAGGATGAAAAGACAAACATTTCAGGTGAAGGATAATCCACATCTTACCTCAGAGACTGTGTTACTATCTATATGACCTTATTATTTTTATTGTGCGTGTTAGGCTTATCATTATTGCTGATCACTGTTGTCGTGCTATGATACTGTAATATTTACTATTATCTAGCCCAATTAGAGGAGTATAGAAAGGTTTATGAAAGTGTCACTCCGCAATGCAATAGCAAAATATATAAATATGTATAGTATTTTTTATGTTACATTAATCAGTGTCTAGCACACCTTCGTAAGGTAAGGATATGGACCAGAAGACATTGCAATTACTACATGAATTGAGACATCGCAATTACTACAGACTTAAAGAAGTTCCAGATCTATACTTGTGCTCTTATTATTTTACTTATTTTGCCTTTAATGTAAATAAACGTGCAAACAATATACTTGCTCTTGTGAATTTATTTTGATGTTAATTACATTTACTTACAAATTCCCACTGTATATAGCAGTATGTGCATCAGTGTATAAGCAACAGCCATAGCAAGATTTGTGTCAGCTTATTTACAGCAATATAGGGGATGTTGAAAATTCTACTATAAATGCATGCATTGTGCGAGCTGTCTCACGTTAATGCCACGTGGTTTGTATACATGTTGCAGCTGGTTGGGCTGACATTTTTGACACACCCACCAAACAAGAGAAAACGTATCTCAAACCCCGTTGCACACCGTTTCTAGGAAACATGTCGTTCAACCCAGAAACCGTAGCAAAACGTTGGGCACCGATTTGAGCTTGAACGTGCCCATGGTTTGGTCTTGGCGCAGGGTTGCCAGGTTTTTGCAACAAAACCCACCCAATTGCCACTCATAACTAGCCCAATCACATTCCGGGGGGTAAAATACACGTTTTTTGGTGGGGTGTCCCCTGGTAAAATTCACATTCCAGGGGTTAAATATCACGTTCGCTTCAACCCGCGGACATGAAAAACAGCAGTGTTAAAGTAGCCCAATTCCACGGGAAAACTTCTGCTACATTGCCGCTGCTCGTAAGAAATACCACTGCTGCACATTTAACATATGAAATAACCCCCATAGAGCATACATGAATCACCCCATAACAGATCTATACAGGTGGAGCTGAGGAAGGTGGAGGGTTTCTGAAGCATGCTGAAACTGCTATAGCCAGCTGCACTAGTCATATATTTGAATGTTGAGCAGCGAGTTTATTGGCTACTGATACAGGAGAGAAGCTGTGCTATGATCAGCTGTGCCATGTGATAATGATGTCATTATGTCAGATTGAGTTAGACCTATCGGACTGCGCCATCTAGAGTTTCATGCCAGAACTTTGCATATTTATTTTGCTCTGGTGAATATAGGAAAAATTTAAATGTTAATATTATAAAATATTTGTATATTTTAAGATATTTTTAAATAAATAATTTAAAAAGCATTCTGATAAAATTATATATATATATATATATATATACACAGGTTCTGGTCATATAATTAGAATATCTTCAAAAAGTTGATTTCACTAATTCCATTCAAGAAGTGAAACTTGTATAATGTATACATTCATTCCACACAGACTGATATATTTCAAGTGTTTATTTCTTTTAATTTTGAGGATTATAACTGACAACTAAAACCCCAAATTCAGCATCTCAGAAAATTAGAATATTACTTAAGACCAATACAAAAAGGATTTTTAGAAATCTTGGCCAACTGAAAAGTATGAACATGAAAAGTATGAGCATGTACAGCACTCAATACTTAGTTGGGGCTCCTTTTGCCTGAATTACTGCAGCAATGCGGCGTGGCATGGAGTCGATCAGTCTGTGGCACTGCTCAGGTGTTATGAGAGCCCAGGATGCTCTCATAGTGGCCTTCAGCTCTTCTGCATTGTTGGGTCTGGCATATTACATCTTCCTCTTCACAATACGTTAAGGTCAGGCGAGTTTGCTGGCCAATTAAGAACAGGGATACCATGGTCCTTAAACCAGGTACTGGTAGCTTTCGCACTGCATGCAGGTGCCAAGTCCTGTTGGAAAATGAAATCTGCATCTCCATAAAGTTGGTCAGCAACAGGAAGCATGAAGTGCTGTAAAAACGTCCTGGTATACAGCTGCGTTGACCTTGGTCCTCAGAAAACACAGTGGACCAACACCAGCAGATGACATGGCACCCCAAACCATCACTGACTGTGGAAACTTTACACTGGACCTCAAGCAACATGAATTCTGTGCCTCTCCTCTCTTCCTCCAGACTCTGGGACCCTGATTTCCAAAGGAAATGCAAAATTTACTTTCATCAGAGAACATAACTTGGGACCACTCAGCAGCAGTCCAGTCCTTTTTGTCTTTAGCCCAGGCGAGACGCTTCTGACGCTTGACACTAGGCATGCGACAGCTGAAACCCATGTCTTGCATACATCTGTGCGTAGTGGTTCTTGAAGCACTGACTCCAGCTGCAGTCCACTCTTTGTGAATCTCCCCCACATTTTTGGGTTTTGTTTCACAATTCTCTCCAGGGTGCGGTTATCCCTGTTGCTTGTACACTTTTTTCTACCACATCTTTTCCTTCCCTTCGCCTCTCTATTAATGTGCTTGGACACAGAGCTCTGTGAACAGCCAGCCTCTTTTGCAATGACCTTTTGTGTCCTGGCCTCCTTGTGCAAGATGTCAATGGTCATCTTTTGGACAACTGTCAAATCAGCAGTCTTCCCCATGATTGTGTAACCTACAGAACTAGACTGAGAGACCATTTAAAAGCCTTTGCAGGTGTTTTGAGTTAATTAGCTTATTAGATTGTGGCACCAGGTGTCTTCAATACTGAACCTTTTCACAATATTCTGATTTATAGATATTCAAAATTTCTGAGATACTGAATTTGGGGTTTTCATTAGTTGTCAGTTATAATCATCAAAATTAAAAGAAATAAACACTTGAAATATATCAGTCTGTGTGGAATGAATGTATGCATTATACAAGTTTCGCTTCTTGAATGGAATTAGTGAAACAAATCAACTTTTTGAAGATATTCTAATTATATGACCAGCACCTATATATATATATATATATATATATATGGCGATTTGATTTCTCTATTTAAAATGAATATATTTAATTATAATGTACTATTTAATTATTTTAAATATATAATACGTTTTAAATATACAGTACTGTGTAAAAGTCTTAGGCTACTAGTATTTTCACCAGCTCAAAAAAAATGGTTTAAAGTCAGTTATTTCTATCTTTTGCTGTAGTGTGTGAGTAGGAAATATCAGTTTACATTTCCAAACATTCATTTTGCCTTTAATTGTAATAATAATTCAGTCAGATTTTTGCTTGCACAAGAAGTCTGACAACAGCCAGTACTCCACACAGAGATCTGATCTCATCATCATCCAGTCTGTCTGGAATGACATGAAGAAACAGAATAAACTGAGACTAAATCCAGAAACCGTGGCAACGTCTCCAAGATGCTTCAAGAAACCTGCAAAGTACTGTTAAATGTTTTAGGCACTTGTGTAAAAATGCTGTAAAATGAGGATGCTGTCAAAAATAATGTTTTAAATAGATTTTATTTATCAATTAACTTCTATTAACTAAATTAAATGAACATTTGGTAAACCATATTTGCGTTTAAAATAGCTTTTGCCCTAGGTACATTTGCGCATAAGTTTTCAGGTAGCTTTGCATGTAGGTTTCTTGAAGCATCCTGGACATGTTGCGACAGTTCTTCTGTATTTAGTCTGTCTCAGTTTGTCCTGTTTCTTCATGTCATTCCAGACAGACTGGATGATGGTCAGATCAGATCTCTGTGTGGAGCACTGGCTGTTGTCAGACCCCTTGTGCAAACAAAAATCTCACTGGATTATTACAATTAATGGCAAAATGAATGTTTAGAAACATAAACTGATATTTCCTACTGACACACTACAGCAAAAGATAGAAATAACTGACTTAAAACCATTTTTCTGTTGGTGAAAATACTAGTGGCCTAAGACATTTGCACAGTACTGTATATTAAAATTTACATTTTGTATTGTATTTAAATATACTTTAAGTATATTTGTATTACGAGCACTTCCTGTTTTTATTTCCCTCTTTATGACGAATCGCTTGTTATATTTCTCAGTTGTAAGACACTTTGGATAGAAGCGTCTGCTAAATGAAATATGGAGGGCCAGATTACTCAAAATTAAATAATTAAATAAATATTGAAATATATAAATCTTGAAATGCATCATTTATTTATTGAAAGCATAAATAAATGTATAAATATTTATTTATTTATATATGTATTTATTTATTTAACTTTTTATTTATTTAAATATTTATTAATGCATTTATTTATTTATTCATTTATTTAAATATGTGCTACTGACACTGTTGCGGAACATGTTACTGTATTTTTGACAGCTGGAGTATAACGCTGTCTGTGAAACACACCCACTTAACTTCAGAACGATATTTCATTGATGACGTGTTTCTATCAAATGTAGGATTAGTTACATCGCGGAATTTATTTGTATGTATTTGCTTGTGCAACATATGCCGATGGATTGTGTCAGTGTCGAGGAACGTCATCGTATGTCGCGGCAACACAAGGAAACACGGATTAATCTTTCATGGGCGTTATTGTAAACTTTGATCCTGACCTGACACCTACCGGCGTGCATGCAATCGATCTCATTTAATACTTAAAAAGATATTTTATAGAATTATGCAATATGAAATGGAACCATCTTATAACAATGTGATTTTTTTATTAAAGTATTTGTCAAAACATTCAGGTAAACAACAAATATTAAACACATGAAGAAGCTTAAGTTGTTGTACAAATTAACTGCGCGACGCAATGAAAATGCTGCACAGAAACTGAAACGTGTCATTAATGAAATCCCGTTGTGCGCTGTGTGTGTGTGTGTGTGTGTGTGTGTGTGTGTGTTACACAGTCTACTCTACGTTATTCTCCGGCTGACAGCGGCAGAGGCCGCGACAAACGGTGACATTCCGCTACACTGACACAATCCATCGGCACATGTCACACAAGCAAATACATACAAATCAGTTCCGCGATTTAACTAATCCTACATTTGATAGAAACGCGTCATCAATGAAATATGGTGGTGCAGTTAAGTGCGTGTGTTAACATGTTCAGTAAGAGTGTCAGTGGCACATGGCACTCTCTGCTGATACATGTCAGTGAAAACCGGAAGTGTCAGCGGTTGCCACTAAGCATTGTGGCCTGCTAATGGCTTTCGTGCGTCAGATGTCATGTCACTTCATCTGCAACGAGTCAGCGACAGATCTTTTACTGTACCATTCTCGATCAGCTATAGTTTGTGATGCGAAAAACACGAAAAAGGCGCCTGAACTAGGAAGACCAAAGTAATCGAGCTGGAAAGGTGACGCCCACTGATGTTGAGTGACGTGCCGACAACCGCAAACCTATAAATGAAATGTGGAGGCAATAAATAAATGCAGAAATAAATGCGTAAATAAATAAATAAATATTTAAATAAATAAATAAATATTTCTACATTTATTTATGCTTTCAATAATTAAATGACGCATTTAATGATTTATTTATATATTTCAACATTTATTTAATTATTTAATTTCGAGTAATTTGGCACTCCATAAATGAACAAATGTAAATATAATATTATGTAATATTTATTTATTTATTTAATAGCATAAAAAACCCACAAGATAAAAAAATGGCGTTGTACACTAAATCACGAATAAATATAGAGAGCAAGAAGCAATGATATAATCAGAAAACTAACTTGGCATTTTGTTGGCAGTGATTTTTGGAGCAACCTACCCAGACAAATCTTTTGCGCAACGCACAATTAACCGGATTCAGCTTCAGGCAGCACCTATATCCTCTCACGGTTTACTATGTCGTCTTTTTTCCTCCACTCACGTGCCTCTTCCTCCTCAGTGACCACACCCTGCGCGCTGGTTACACCTGGTTTCTCAGGTACAACGAGAGTCCGCTCGACCCGATCCCGGACTTCCTTGTTCACGCGTGTCATGGACGTTATGCGGCACCGCAGCGGAGCGCACTGAAGTGAAACTCACAACAAACTGCGACATTAGAAAGTCCATAAACAAACCAAGATGAATGAAAAGGACGCTGAAGAAGGAGCAGTGGCCGCGATGCCGAAACAAGATCTGGTAGGTCTGTCAGAAAGCTCACAGCACCTGACGAGTCACTTGCGTTTGATTTAGTGCTGTTAGAAAACATGCTGCAACCTTTTGATGGTCTTTTATTAGGTTCTTAACAATGCAAATACGGACTGCTTGGAATTCGGTATCGTTTCGATTTAATGTTGGCAATGAACATGACTCCAGGGAGTTTCTCAAAAAAACATACCAGGGGTTACAAGACTGTGCATGTGTTTCAGTAGAGTCTGGCATGCGCTTCTTATGTAGTTTTATTATTGCTCACATTTTTACTAATTACATGTTTCCTGTTACAGTGGAGTTACAATATGTTGTAATTTTAATGTACCACAAGTGTTTAGTGAAAGTATTATGTTATTCGTGCCATTCTTTTATTAATGTGATTTGAATGAATATTAAAACCACTAGTTTACATACACAGTCAAGTTCAGAAAGTATGTAAGAAAGTATTTTCCAGATTTCAATCAGTTACTTATATAAACAGTGACTTATAAACTGTAATACATATATGTAGTGTAAGTGTAGCTGCCATTTATCAGATGATTTTTTATCATTTCATGTAAAGTTTTTAAAGAACTGTTTAATAATAGTGGTTAATTGCACTTTTCATGAATAAAGTTTGTGATTTGTGTGTTTCTGTGTACTAGACACCGCAGGGACGCAAAACAAAGCTTTCAAGTTCTTGTAATCTAAATAAGTGATGAGGTTCTGTAAAGGGTAAACTGGTCTGGCTTGCTTTCTTGATGAAAGGGGTGGGTGGGGACTTGATGAAATTACAAATGGTGTTGGGGTAAAGTGAGCCATTTAACCTAATTTGTGAGTGATGAAATTAAAAAGAGACTTTCATTCATTCTGACCTTCCTTGCACAAAACCATTAGATAAAATAGTAAGACGTAACAGTACGTTTCCGTTTGTTAACATTAGTTAAATATGTTATTACTTTACTTAAAGTAACAGTGAACAATACTTCTGCAGCATTTATTAAAGGAATAGTTCACCCAAAAATAACAATTTCCCAGAATTTTACTCACCCTCAGGCCATCCATGATGTAGATGAGTTTGTTTCTTCATGAAAACAGATTTGGAGAAATGTAGCATTGCATAACTTGCTCACCAATGGATCCTCTGCAGTGAATGGGTGCCGTCAGAATAAGAGTCTAAAACATCACAATAATCCACAAGTAATCCAATATTATGGATTATTGACTCACATTTTAGGTGGAAGCTGAAAACACCTTAATGATGGATTTGTTTCTTACAAACACAGCTTTTCACATCACAAGATGTTAATTGATGGATTGGATTATCAGCTGTTTGGACTTGCATTCTGACGGCACCCATTCACTACAGATAGTCAATGCTAATTTCAGTGTTTACTCATGCATTTTTAATATCAAAAGTTGCATTTCTTAATATTAATGCACTGTGAACTAACATGAACAATGAAAATGTATACTTTTACTAATGTGGTTTTGAAAAATATATTATGTATTACATATTGTTAGTGACCCTACTGTAAAGTGTTACTGAACAGATAAGATGTTACACAATTTTTTTTTTTCTTCAATAGATCACATGATTATCTTAGTTCTCCTTTATCTTGGTAATTTGTTCACAGTGCAAGTCCAAGGCCACTGTTGCACTGTATCATGTTTTCTAGTCCATTATTTACAAGTATGTGTTATTGGTTTTAGAGCTGGGTTCCAAATTTATTTAAGAAGAGATTGTGCACAACATTTGTGGAGGACTCTTTCAGGTAAGATGGTTAACTTTTTAGTGGTTATTTAGCATCTCTGCTGTAGGACGGTCAGAGTGCAGATCCTCTGTATGTTTTTTTTTTTTTTGCAGCAATGGCGGTCTGTGTCAGTGTGGGGCCACACGGGACTCCCACCCTTCAGTGGTCCTGGGCGATTACTTCAGCACGGCCATAGTCAGCCATTGGGACAGCACACAGCACTCCTCTGAGCAGCCCACAGATGCCTATGGAGAGCTGGAGTTTGCAGGGTCCGGCAAGAGACACAGCTATGTGAGTTCCTCATATATCTGTTCAAATTGATAGCATTGTGGCAGTAGTGAGCCTGGATGAATCCTGTATGAGCTTTATGAAATACCAAAAACTTAGATATTAGTGAAATATATTATTAATATATATGAATGGAGGAAAAAAAAAAGATATATATATACATATTCAAAAGTTGTTGAAATGTTGATTGAATAGGTTAATAATTAATTAATATTAATATTAAATCAGTAAATCTTTAATAATATTTTAGAATGTTTTGGTCTTGGGGATGTAGCGATTACCGGTTTGAGATAAATCATGATAAAATCCCCACGGTTAGTATAACCATTTCATATTTTAATTATCATTAAAACCGTATTTGATTACCGCGATTTGAACAACTGATGATAAATACAACATAACATAAAACAACATAAAGCACAGTTTTAAGTAACAGTCTAATTTGCGCACGGCACGCAGAATAGTTTCGTTTTGTGTGAAAAGACGGCGGATGTTTTAAAAGAGTGATAAGGGCATAGGCGCCAATCCCCACGGAAATAATCAAGCAGCTACGGAAAAACACGAGATAGTCTCCGTTCATTTTAAGCAATAAGAAATGCACTGCAGCTTTTACAACTTTGTTCTCGTTTTCATAGTTAATTTGAAGCCGTATTTGGCGTTATTTTAATGGTAAATGTCAAGAGAGAGGGTGCCAGGACGAATCCTCTCGGCTTGCAGCTGGCTTCCTCTCCCATATGTATAGTGATCATGGCTCTGTGCTTCCTCAGATATTACTTGTGCGCCCTCAAACTTTGTCCTGTGTACGCGCGAATAAGTGCTTATTGTAAACAGGTATTTATTAAATCATTTTTAGTGAAGCGCAACCCTCATAGAAAGAATGTGTGTATTATTTGGTAACTAATGTATTTGCAGTCCGTACGTTTCACTTTGCAATTGGAGGTTGGGCACCCACCAGTAGAAACATAAATCGGGAATTATAATGAATATATAAATGAATTAAATATATGAATGTACCTTTGAAAGTTCTGACTTCAGAAAAGTCTTCAGAAAAGATTCGATGGCATTTTGTTTTCACCTTTACTCCATGTAACACCAAAAGAAGTGCTGCTTCATCCACGGAGTTCACGGGAAACAATCATCTTTTCCAGAAGCGCCATCTAGTGTCAAACAGCGGATTTACAGAGACTAACATTTACATTCAGCTCGTGTATCGTTTTTGTCTGGCCAAAAGACGAACCGAATTTGCATGCCCTGCTGTAGCCAAAATTTTGACCGGTTGATGGAAAAACAAGCTTAAGTGAATTCTACATATTTAAAAAAGTCAGATCAGTTATCTAGATTATTTATGGAAAAGATAAAATACTTATAATAATTTATTAAAATCAGTTATCATTTTGACTTAACCTTTTTCTTTATTTATAGGCTGAAATGTGAGGTTTATCTTTTTATGAAACTTTTTCACAGCTTTATTCGAAAATTTACATTAGATATTTGAACATTCTATTAGTTAAACTGTTGTCAGTCATGTTGTCATTTCCAGTACATTTTAACAATACCGTGATAATACTGATAACCATGATAATTTTGGTTATATAATCGTGATCAGAAATTTTCATACCATTACATCCCTATTTGGTCTGTGATGACACTTTTTACATAAAAATTTTCATTTTTTTTTTTTTTTTTTTTTTTTTTTACATAAAATGCTTTTTTTTTTTTGTCTAATTTACAGGTTGCTTTCGCCTTAAATTCCTGTTTTGATCTTAATCCCCTTTTCTTTACAATTATTATTATTATTTTTATACTAATTGACTAAGTTTTGGTAATTTAAATCTTTGCGTAAAAAGCAGCAAAAATATTAAAGTGTACAGTTTTAATTTGGCTTTCATATAACAAAAAAGTTTTATTAAAAATCTAGGACATAAAAATTGTCCATAGTTGAAGTTTCATGTAATTTACAGTTGCTTTTAATCTTTAATCCCTGTTTTAATCTTAATCCTTCTCTTTATTCCAGTTTCTGCGTCTCTCCAGCACCACAGATCCTTCCAGGGTCTTTGATATCATGAGACGACACTGGAAACTTGAACAGCCCAACCTGGTGGTGTCAGTGGTTGGCGGTGAAGGAAGGTCAAAGGTCAAGAGCTGGGTACGAGAGGTGCTGAGGCAGGGCCTGGTTAAAGCGGCACAAAGTACAGGTTCCGTATTGTCTCCTCATATAATATTATTCCTTTATATCAGGGGTGGCGAACGTCGGTTCTGGAGAGCCGCGGCCCTGCAGAGTTTTGCTTTAACCCTAACCAAACGCACCTGAACAAGCTAATCAAGGTCTGAAGGATTACTAGGAAGCTACAGGCAGGTGAGATTTTATTAGGGTTGGAGCTGAACTCTGCAGGGCTCTCCGGGACCGGAGTTCGCCACCACTGCTTTATATAATTTATGCTACTTTCACAATGGTGGTAAAGTGTTGACTTCTGAGTAGAAGTTTTATATCTCCAGACTGTAATTTTTGCACACACTCGGTTTAAGAACCTGTCAGTTGTTTTTCCCTCTTGTTTGTGAAAAGGTTTCTATGTCATGTGACTTTTTGTTTGTAGATGTTACCTGAAATGCATAATGAGAAAAAGTGCATGACCACAATGAATTTACACAATGACTGGCATTACAAGCAATTATATGAATCATACATTTATCTTTATAATAACTACAAGCCATCAAAGGCCAGCTACCCAGACACAAATTCAAGCTGAACTAATTATTTAATTGTTTTTTAGGATTATGTCAGGAAAGTGGTCCAGCAGGTTCTTCTCTGTGTGAATATAGTCCAAAAAAACCCAACCTTTCACCACAATAAAATAATGCACAATGTAATTTCATTAAAATAAATGGAAATATAATAATAAATAATAATAGATACAAAAGCATAAACAATAAAATCATATAATAATTATGACTAGTAAATGTCCTTAATTTTATTACATTTACATCTAAACTAGGGCTGAAACGATTCCTCGAGTAACTCGAATACAAGAAAACAACAAAACAAAACAAAAAAAAACGTTTAGTCCATTTACTGTAACTACACACGGAGCACTGTGTTTCCCCACGGACCATTGTTACTGACGCACAAACCGATAAACCCTGGACCGCAAATTAATGATGGTTAGTTATGATGTCCCTAAATTAGCTATGTTTTGTGAAAGACTAACTGATATTTATATTGACTGTCTCATTCTCTCTCTGTGACACACAGAAAGTTAGAAAGTTAGTCAATATCAAACGAAGAGTGCCTCAGCATGACTACAAATGTGATACTGATTTTATGCAACAGTTCATCAATAAAGTTAATATTAAGAGACTTACGTTTTAGACAGCGTATTGCCCGTTTTTGCTCTATTTCGCCAACAAATAACCATTCCAAACACAACCACAGCACTGTTTTGCGTCTTTGAGCAACATGACGGTGTTTCGTTCTTGAATGAATCACCCGTTAAATGATTCGGTTCAATCGTGATGACTCACTTACTTAACAGTGACTTGCTGCCGCCCACTGGCGGTTTTGATTTCACATTTAGTGTATCTTCATTTTAAAAATACATGCAAATATCACTATTCAGTGTTTTGTTTAAAATAACAAAATAATATTTATGGATTTGTAACTGTTAAATGCATTCATGTCCCTTTGAGCTGAATTAAATAGTGTGTAAATAGGCCTACATCTAAATGCCCAATTTCTTGATTTATGCCTTCATTTTAGGTTGTAATGTTTACCTAAGTAATGTGAAATTGATTTTTGTATTTTTATTTGTATATTTTATATTTTTATTTATTTTATTGATATATTTGCATTTGCGTTTTGAATGTAATTTGGCAAATAAATGCATTAAATTGGTTTAGTTTTCATGGTTATTAATGTATGCCATTTCAGCAATAAAAATGTTAATTTTTCTAAAAAGGAAAAAAATTAGTTGTTTATTTTAAGAGACCTATATTATTTTCTTTTGTATAGTTAGTATTGCTTTTTAATAAAGAAAAATGATTTCTTATCCGATTACTCAATTAATCGCTGGAATAATCAGTAGAATACTCGATTACTAAAATAATCAATAGCTACAGCCCTAATCTAAACACAAGGAACAAAGTGATTTGTGAAAGAACCAAGAATATTTGTAATATGCAATGCTAGGTTTATTAGACAACTAGGTTAGGAAGCAAATGTTTTTGGGATTCTTGCCTGGTGTGAGGGAGCACATAGTTGTAGTAGTTGTGAAATAGGGAGGTGCTGAAAGCCAGTCAGCGTTGTCAGATTGGGTGGTCTTGAATTTGATTGTGCCGGTAAAAATTCCAGACAGCTGCCTTCTTAAAAAAAAAAAAAAAAAAAAAATCAACATCCTTGGGTAGAAACACTTGCTAATGGTATGAAAAGCCTCATCCCCCAAATTGATGGGATTGATTATGTGTTTGTGACGATAGTAACTGGGTTTTAAACTCAGAGACTGCCTTTGGTACACTGCTATTGTACCAGCTGTTGAATTTGCACATGGTTTGTCGTTAAGCATATTAGAAACACCAGATAGACATATAAACAAAAAAAATTTCAGTTTTTTTTTTTTTCCCCCGATCATGTTGCCTGTGTTATTGCCAGGTGTGTGTTATTTTTGCACAGGTATGTATTTGTATTGGAATTTTACTATTTCACCCCTGTTTCCTTTAATAAATCTATTTTGCACTAGGTACAAAAAATTGTTCCTTTCAGGACCTTAAGGACAAAAATGTCCCCATTGAAACCCATTAAAACTGCTATTTTTAATCACAGGACCATTTAACTGTAAAATTATGCAATTTTTCAAAATTACATTTTTACCATATAGTGCTCGCTTTATTCCCGTTTTCTGTTTCTGCATATTATAGAGCATATTATAGAGTATTGGATAAATAATGCAGCTATAATTGTGTGGGTGTGTTGGTATGGATGTCAGAGTGTGGTTTGTATGCGTGTCATAAAAAAAAATTGTGTGTGCTTGTAATATTTGAGAGAGAAAAACTACTGCAAATCACAAATCCAAAAAAAAAGTTTTGTTGGCATCTAATGAGGAAAATCTGGTACTGCGCCCAAACTAAATCTTCCTGAAAGCTCATTTTTTGAGATATCAACCTCAAATTTGGAACACAACTTGTTTAGATTTATGGCTTTGATTTTCTCTCAAGTTTAGAGTTCAACATGTTTCGTAAAATATATATTTTATATAAAATATTGTTTATAAAGCATTTTCATAAACTTAAACCTTTTTTGGTTTCACTTTTTAAACTTTCCTTCTACTTCAGCAATAATCTGCCATTGGTCTTCTTTAAAATGAGACCAAACTTAAGTCTGTGCTCCCAAGCTTCACATTTTTATGACAGTTTTTTGACATGGACAATTTTGTCCACTAAGGACCTATGTGTAATTTTTTTTTATTTTTTTTTATTGATGCATAAGGGTTAAATCTGATTCTGGCAACAACTGAGAACCAGTGGAGTGAGATCAGAAAGGGAGTGATGTGGGCTCTCTTTCGGCTTTTTTTTGTCAATTAAAAAGTTAATTTTGGATTTTGGATGTGTAGGAGCTTGGATCATAACCGCAGGCCTGAGGGAAGGAATCGGCAGGTGTGTCGGAGAGGCAGTGAGAGATCACGCTACTGCAGTGTCTTCTATCTCTTTCAATAAAGTGGTTCCTATAGGCATTGCTCCCTGGGGAATGGTACATAACCGCCAACAGCTCGTCAACCCTGAGGTAACACTACTTATAAAATACATTGCCGATGGTGCAGTACTAGCATACTTAACACTAAATATTGTACCCTTCCTACAAATAAAAAAACCTCATCTTAATTTGAACTTTGGGCAAAGCCGAGAACCAAAAATTGGTTTATAAGATATCTGCAAGTAAATCTTTTTATTTCACAATTCAGACTTTTCTTTTCAGAGTCGCTGATATGCTATAGTTTATATCTTGCACTTCTGAGTTCATATTGTGCAATTCTTTTTTTTTTTTTTCTCAGAATAGCAAAAAAAAAAAAGTAAAAAAACTTGTGAGATATAAACTTAGAATCGCAAGGGGAAAGAGTCAGAATTTTGGCAAAAATATAGCATACTGTTTACATGCTATGTACTTAGAGTTAGTTAGAGGAGTTTGTTAGTATGCAATTCCAAACATAGCCATTAAAATAGGCAAACTTCCCCAATATGTAGATAAACTAGCAATGCACATTGCAATTTGCATGTGGTTCACTGTCTTTCAGAATAACAGCGCCTCTCTTTTTCTCGTAGGGAAGTTTCCCTGCAAAGTATTTTGTTCAAAGCGCAACACGTGACTCCAGCTGTCTAGATAATAACTACAAGGCTTTCCTTCTGGTGGATGATGGGACCGTGGGACGTAAAGGTGGTGAGGTCGGTTTCAGAGGCCGTCTGGAAGATTACATTTCACGTCAGCGTCCAGGTACAAAATAAAACTGAATGGCACTGGTTATTTTTAGAAATGGTCTATAAATGTTCCTGATACACCTATCTTTAATAGAACATAACTGATGTAGATTTGACTTTGTTTCTTGGTTTCACTGCAGTTATTTAATTGAACAAACTTGTAACCAGCAAAACCTTGGTTTAACAAAGAAGAGGTTTTGGCCACCTAATGGTCATTTTGAGCTATTGCAAGAAAAGACAAAGCTTCTAGTATAAGGGCAACAAAGCTGATCACTTAGAAAGTGTCCTGAAACTGAAATATTAACAATATAAATGAAAATGAATAAATTAGTAAAATTTAATGTGTATTTTAACGTATTATATGTCATTTATGTTAAGATCCGTTTAATAAAAGCAACAAGGATTTTATACTGACTGATATGCAGTTGCTGAAAATATGTCATCTCATATGCAGGGAGTGCAAGCATAGACATTCCTGTTTTGAATATGCTGATATCTGGAGAAGCTTCCATGGTAGAGGTGAGCAGATCACAGTTATATTAAACACAAACTGTCCTTAGTAATTTAGATTTTATTTAGATTTTTTTTCTGCAGTAGAACAGTAAAGAAGAATTTTAGCTGAAAGCATTGTCCTTGGTGATTCATAAAAAGCAACTCAGTGTCTACCAGCACTTGAGAGTCAAAAAAAGCAAAATTAATACCCATGGCTCCTGATGATGTATTGTTTTTTGAAGTGAAACGATTGGTCTGCAAGAAACTGAACATTATTATCGTGTGGTCCAGAATGATGTCCAGTTTGCAGATGAATCATTCCTTTAAACTGGTTCTTTTTAGTGAACTGGATGAACCAGTTCATCAAATTAGACTGAATCATCTGAAACAGTTCATGGCTCAAGCAACACAGATCTACAAGTTACACAATCAAAACTCCCTTTCGGACGTGCCTGAGAGTCAGTCTGACTCAAAATGAGCCAAAATACCTATGTATATGTTTTTTTTTTTTTCTTTTTTTGCCAAATAGTTCAGCGTATATGATTTGGCAACTCATTCAGCACTCCAGTTACTCCAACAGTACATTTTTTTGACTCATTTTTTGACTTCTCATACATGAACCGAGCACTTGAATGAAGGAAAATTAAAGTTTTTATGGTTTTCATATTTATGTAAAAAGGTAAGTTGAAGGGGTCATCGGATGCAAAACTCACTTTTACATGTTGTTTGAACATAAATGTGCGTTGGCAGTGTGTGTACACAACCACCCTATTATAATAAAAATCCACCCAGTGGTATTTTTGTAATCTTTATAAGAAATATCCCCTTTTTCAAATCAAGCCATTCTCAGCTTTGTGACGTCACACTGCAGTTACCGCTCCCACGAGTTGATTGACATGACTGTCTTACCTTAGACCTGCCCTGACTGAGCAGTGAACAGTCCGACTCCGACGGCCATTGTGTCTACTTGGGTGCAGGGGAAGCCAAGAATGTTTTCGATTGAGCGATTGAGGTGTTCTGTTGTTGGATGTAATAATGATCATAGTAGTCCTCATTTACTCCTGACATCTGAGTCGCTGAAGACGCAGAGGATTAACGTTACTTTCGTTTTAGAAGGAAATGCGGCAGAAGTGAGTATAAGGGTTTTTATGCATCTTTGCAAATAGCCTTTCTTAATAATATGCTAGTTAGCAAGTTTTGTAGCTAAATGCGGCTAACGTAAACGGATCGACTCGTCACCCCACAAAAGAGAGGGGTGGGGTGAGAAAAGCTCATTAGCATTTAAAGGAACATGCAATAGAGTGGCTCGCTCTAAACTGGGCTGATTTTGACAAGGTGAAATAGGTGTTTTTTACACTACCACTGAGAAATTTTAACCAGAGTATGTTATTAACTTCTCATTAAGACCCTAAAGAATCATATCAGCTTGTGGAAAATGGGCATCCGATGACCCCTTTAAGACTAGTTTATTCACTTTATATGCTTTGGACAAGTAAAACATCAACAATTCACATCATTATTGGGTGCTTTATTATCGTGTATACATGAAGTCAGTGTGCGATTACATAAACAAACTGGTGAATCGTTTATTTAAACCAGTTCATAGAACCAAACTGTCTGAAAAAACAGTTTGTGTAAAAGAATCAGTCTTCCCCATTTGCCTGAGGTGGTGGATTACAGGTAATAATGTTGTAAATAATGTTCAGTTTCTTGCACAGACTGATAATTTCACTTCATAAGACCTCAATATGTCGCCAGGTTCATTATCCGCTATAGGGAAATAACAAGAAGAATAACGTTGTGCAGTAAACGGCAAAACTATTTGCACTACAACCCAGTGTGTTCAGAAGTAAGACAATACATAAAAATAACATGGTAAAACACACCAATTTGCAATATCACGCAGCAAAGTGAGCTGTTTTGTGCAGATAAAATTAGCTGGATGCTGATGAGACTGGAAGCCAGACCCATAAAATTTACAAATGGCTGCGCTCATTCTTACGGGGAATGTGGATATGCTTTTTTTGACTCACAAGTGCCAGTAGCCACTGACTTGCTTTTATGAATGACCAAGAACCACAGTTTCAGCCAAAAATCTTCTTTACTTTTCTACTGAAGAAAAGAAGTCACCCACATCTTGTATGGCCTGAGAGTGAATAAATTAACAGCAAATTTTCATTTTTAGGTGAACTATCACTTTAATTTTTCTATTACCGTTTTTACTTGTCTCAGGGATTAGATGTCTCTCTGAAGAATTCAATGCCTTGGTTGGTCCTGGCTGGTTCAGGTGGCCTTGCCAATCTTGTGAGTGACATTGTGGAGAATGTGCAGTCTGCTCCAATGTCTGGAGGAGCAGAAAAGGAGGAAGGTGCTTCCAACATGGAGCTTAGAGAACGAATAACCACAAAAGTAAAGAAATACTTTCCTACAGAGCGAGACATGGACAAGCTTGTTGACAAGGTGAATGTCACGTTCCTTATTCAATCAAACATAACGATAAAAGACACAGTGGCTTTCTTTTTCACAAAAAGACAATCAGAATAGTGGATTGCTCAATAAATTAAGCCATGATATTTAATATTTTGTCTTTTTAATTTATATGTTTAATTCACCAGAAAAAAACAAAAAAAAAAAACAAAAAAAAAACATAGTTGGGGACCTCTTGAGTTGACATGGAATAATCAGTCATTATCACTGACATAAGTCATAAATCATTTGCACTTTTTTTTAAGCACTGATTTTTTTTTTTTTGTCTTGTTGGTTGGCTGGTCCCTGAAAGGTTTTAAACATCTACCATAACAAAGATCTCATCACCATTTATCACGCAGAAGGAGCGGATGATTTTGACACCGTGATGCTTAAAGTGCTTGTTCAAGGTAAACTTTAACTTATTGCAGTGTTTACACCTCACTTAAACTTTCAACTTCTGTCTACAGTGGACTTTGGTGTTTATACATTTCGTATCTTTTAATGCACATAATTTTGCTGTGTGTATGTGTCAGCGAGTAAACAGCGAGTTTCAGTGTCTACTAATCCCTACGTTGATGAGTTGAAGCTGGCTGTAACCTGGAACAGAGTAGACATTGCCAGGAGTGAACTCTTCAATGGAAACATCGACTGGAAGGTATATTGGAGGATTGTGAGAAATTTTAATTAGCTTCTGAACTAGGGCAAGTTGTTGAGTGTTACTGTAGTTTAAACAGCACAGCATTGTGCTGAAAGAGCCAAGGTCTTGGGTTTGATTGCCACAGAATGCGTGATATGATTAAATGTATGCAATGAATGCAGAGTCACTTTGGATAAAAGCGTCTGCCAAACTTATAAATGTAAGTGTATTTTTTTAGAGGTTATGGTAGTATTAAACATACTTTAACTAACTGATCAACTTGTCTCATATTTCTCCAAATTTCAGACGGATCAATACATTTGAGCTCGGGAATTTATGACCACTCACAAAAACATTCCTTGTATTCACATTTAAATGTACATGAACTACTGATCTGTTATGCGTAATGTGAATGATTAAAGCTGTTATATTTTGGCACACACAGTATGAAGATTTAGAAGATTCCATGACTGATGCCCTGGAGAACAATAAACCCCAGTTTGTGCGTCTCTTCATTGACAACGGTCTGAACATTTTAAACTACCTGACTTACGGCCGACTGGAGAGTCTTTACAAATCCATCCCTGAAACGTCCCAGGCTGGCACTCTGCTGCAGCATCTCCTGAAAGAGCGCATGTATGAGTCTAATGATAAGACATGCAGCATCAGCCTTTATGAGGTAAGATCTGGAAATGGACAAATATCGGCAGATTATTTTGTCTATAACTAATTCATTGTAACATCCACCTGGAGGGCAGTTTTCTAATTATTTACAGATGTGAAAAACTTTTTTTTTTTTTCTTCCCCAGTTGAAGAGAAATTAAGGTTTATCATCTAATGCAAGTGAACTAGACTCGGTGTAGATCATTTTTGATGGTCCAAAATCCATATTTAGGCAGCTTCGAAGTAATCCACATGACCCCAGCTGACAAATAAGGGTCTACTCTTTGAAATCGTTCAACATGGTTGTTTCGGACTGTTTTACACTGTGTAGGACACTTAAATGGATACCCAAAAATAACAATTCTGTCATTAATACTCACCCTCAAGTGAAATATCTTATTCAGGTCAGTACTAAATAAAAAATTATCCCTCTTATTTTGGTAAAAAAATTAACATTTTGCACATTCTGCAAGGTGTATGTAAACATTGATCTTAACTGTAGATGGAGAAAAATGCTTAAATGTTTTTCTACAAAATCCTAATTTCTCTTGATTGACCTGAGGGTAAGTAAATAATCAGGAAATTTCATTTTTGGATGAACTGATCCTTGAAAGGGAATTTTTAATCCAAAAATTGAAAATTATGTCATTATTTACTCAGCCTCCTGTAATTCCAGACCTAATAAGTAATAAGTAGTGTAACTATTTCAGTTACTTTATTAATGTAACTGATTACATTTGATTACTTTTTGATTACTTTTCTAAATTTCTAATTTTTTAATTTTCAAGCATGTACAGTAAACCAGGCAGGGTTACCCTTACAGTATGGCCTATTGATCAACACTGATTACTGTCAGACTTTCAAAATCCTTTATCACTTGAGTTAAGATTATAATAATTTAATTTTAAAGCACAGCCACCACAAAATCAGACTTTGGCACCTCTATTTACTTTGCGATCATTCTGTGGTTAAATACAAATTTAAATACAAAAACCATAACAAGAAATAGTTTAGTAAATATGATACTGTTTTTGAAATCAAATATTTGCATAGTTATGACTGGAAACACTGGCCTTTAACAATGCCTTGGAAAAAAAAAATCTTAAAATAATACTTAAACATAAACCCAAATAGAAAATAAAAGCGTTATCAAATAAGCATGTGTCCTATTCTGTGTCCTATACTCCTGAAACAATACTGTGTCATATATTAGAGCAGTCAATGCAATTTATGAAAGAAGTCAATTAAATCAAATTATGGAATTTAGTTATGTAACTAGTTACTTCCCAACACTGTGTATAAAGCATGCATCATCAAGAAGGTGTGTCCTGAATATTATTTGGGCACTTTAAGAGTTTTTAGTGATTAAAATGCCCCAAATTTCACATTTTTGTTTTTCATCTTTTGAGAGGTGATCTAAACATTTGTGGCTTAAAACAGATTTCAGTTGCAGTTCTGTAGATGTTTTGTGCACCAGTCATGTGTAAAAAGTATGAATAAACACATGCTGTTATAAATGTCACTAATTTCTCATCCTGCTGTAGGTGAGTCACCTGCTGGAGGATCTAATCGGAGAGGTATGCCAGCCCTTCTACACGTCTTTACTGATGGTGGATGCATCATCTACTAAAAGAAAAGCGTTGAAGGTACCACACCTCACTTTAGTTCTGTTTAATTTAAAAAATTAAAATATTGCATTGTCCGCTCAATACCTAAAAATTAAATGTTGATGTCTTTGAATACCATCCTTCAGAAAGTTTGCAAGTTCCTGAAGGAGGAGTGCTATTATCGGCAAACAATGTGTAAACACCCGTGGTTATGTCTCTTCCTCTGGGCGGTGCTGCAGAACCGTGGTGAAATGGCGATCTTCTGCTGGGAAATGGTAACATGCTTCTGATGAGTAGCTGTGGTTGTTGTCACATTGTTAGGATGCTCAATGTATCAGTTATGAGTTGATTTTAGAGACCTTATATTGTATTTTATATAGTTTTGTCACATAGTTATATATGCTACAGTATATAACAAATCTCAACTGCTTGATTTTATTTATTTATTTATTTATTTTTAAATGAAATGTTTTAAAAAGTTAGATACACATGTACACTGTTAGATACTTTCTCACACTAAAAAGATTTTTTTTTAATCTTTTTTAAAGAAGTCTTTTCTGCTCATCAAGGCTGCATTTATTTGATTAAAAACACAGAAAAAACAGTAATATTGTGAAATATTATTGCCATTTAAAATAGTCATTTTATATTTTAATATGCTTTAAAATAGAATTTATTCCTGTGATGCAAAGCTGAATTTTCAGCAGCATTACTCCAGTCTTCAGTGTCACATGATCCTTCAGAAATTATTCTAATATGCTGATTTATTATCAGTGTTGGAAACAGTTGTGCTGCTTAATATTTTCAGGATTTTTAAATAAAATGCTAAAATAGAACAGCATTTATTTAAAATAGAAATCTTGCGTAACAATATACACTACTATCAAAGTTTGGGGTCAGTACATTTATTTATTTATTTTTTCTTTATTTCTTTCTTTGAAAAAAATGCATACTTTTATTTAGCAAGGATGTGTTAAATTGATTAAAAAGTGATAGTAAAGACTTATATTGTTAGAAAAATATTGTTTTATTTTGAATAAATGCTGTTCTTTTTTAAAAAAAAAAAAAAAATGTTTCAAACCTTTTTATTAAGAGTGTAATGCGATATTTAAATCATCTGCTCTGAGATGGAAATGTTCCTGCAGAGTCATGCTAATATGTGCCGCTCTTCTCTCTCAGTGCGGTGAGTCGGTTCTGACGGCTCTGGGAGGATGTAAACTATTGAGGGAGCTGTCTAAACTGGAGATTGAGACAGAAGCTAAGCTTTCCATGAAGGAGTTGGCCACAAAGTTTGAGTTTCTGGCTCATGGTAGGATGTGTGAAAGTCTTTGCTTTTGATATCTTATAAAACCAGTGTTAAAAGAAATTTCAAGCTTCTCTCCACTCTAACTTTTTGACAGATGTGTTTAGCACGTGCTACCAAACCAAAGCAAGTCATTCCTATAAACTGCTGATCCGCAAGTCTAGTCTGTGGGTTGACGCCACATGTCTAAAGATGGCCATGGCCGCTGACGCCCGTGTTTTCTTCAGCCACGATGGAGTACAGGTTTGTCGGCACGAAGATCACTAGTAGCATCGTTTCTTTTGAAATAAGGTTTTTTTTAAACCGCCTCTTTTTTTTTTTTTTTTTTTTAGTCCCTGCTGTCTCAGATCTGGTGGGGTGACATGGAAAGAGGAACAGAGCTCTGGAAACTTGCACTGACGATGATCATTCCTCCTCTCGTCTATACCAGTCTCATTAATTTCAAGTTAGTAATAGTAATAGTAATTAAGTTTAAATTTCCTCTGTTTCCTTCCAAGTCCATCTTTCCTTATATTATCATTATGCTTCACTTCCTTTCATTTTTGCATTTACCATAATGACCTGTTTAACGCTGCAAGGACTGACATGAAATAATTGTCAGCATTTTTTTTTAACTGAACAGCTCATCGATCCTTTAGATATTATTTAGAAAAGAAAAAACGGTTAATGCTTAATAGGGTGGAAATAGAGCTAAAATTGACTTATTGAGAGGTAACTTAACTGTTACTTCTCAAAACAAACTTTTAAAACCATATTTAAATAAAAAACTTTATATTGTCATACCAATTTAGTAAGTTTTATTTGATAGGATGGAAGAGTATTGAATATTGAGTATCTGCCGATACAGAGTTTGTATCCGGTACTTGTAAATTTCCTATAGGAATGTCACTACAAGTACATTAGTTATTAAAATATTTTATATTTATAAAAAATGATAATATTTAGTTATTATATATATATAAACACACTGTATGCAGACATTGGCAGATGTAAACATGTTATAGTTGTAGACACTGTAAACAGACTTTTTGTTCACAACGGACTAATGATATAAACTTCTTGCATGTTATATGTAAAATAAGCAGAATAATTGCAACATAAAGCGGAGATAAAAAAGTGTGAAGCTTGCGGTGTCAGAATGCCAGTTCATCAAGTCTGAATCAACATGCAACCTATAGCACTGTGTTATGATGGTAGATTAAAGTAAACGATAAATGAATGAGTGATCATTACAAATGTGTGCATCAAATACACAGCACATGAAAGCTCAAACATGCGTGACGCGCTAAAACGGGCCTCACTGTTTTTGTGGTTTGCAAACCCACTTAACCCTTAAAGATCTAGAACATTTTTGGGGCACCTGACGTGCATGTACTTTCTTTTTTTTTTTTTTTTTCAGACTTATTCTAGCAGTCAGCATCAAGTGCCAATTATCATTATAAACAAGAGAAATCCCTATCCCAATTTTCCCTCTTTTTTCTATAAGAATGAATAAATTTGCTAGAATTTGCCAAAACGCAAGGAAGGATCTGTTTTTTTTTTTTTTTTTTACTGTGTATTCAAACTGAAATTCCTGATTGTATTTTTTTTTTCTTTAGAAAGTTGCATTTGGGTGTTAAAGGAGAAGTCCACTTTCAGAACAACAATTTACAGATAATGTACTCACCCCCTTGTCATCCAAGATGTTCATGTCTTTCTTTCTTTAGTCATAAAGAAATTGTCCAAAATGCAGTTTAAATGCAGCTATAAACGATCCCAAATGCGGTTGTAATGCCATGTGATGCCAGCCAAGGAAGAAGGGTCTTATCTAGTGAAACGATCAGTTATTTTCATTTAAAAAAATACAATTTAAATACTTTTTAATCTCAAATGCTCGTTTTGTCTTGCTCTCCCTGATCTCTGTGTATTCTGGCTCAAGACAGTTAGGGTATGTCGAAAAACTCCAATCGTATTTTCTCCCTTAACTTCAAAAATCATTTCAAAATCATCCTACGTCGCTGCAGAAGTACCAACCCAGTCTTTGCAAAGTGAACATGCAAAGAAGATCAAACACCCTTAACAAAAAAGGTAAAACAGTGATACAGGATGTTTTTGAAGTTGAGGGAGAACATGAGATGGGAGTTTTTCGACATACCATAACTGTCAAAAACCGGAACAAAAACAAAGGTTGGTGAAGAACAAGACTACTTAGTTTACTGACAACATAGATGTGTCAAAAAATGTTCAGGGAGTACAGTAAATGGAAACAGTGTTAAATAATAACAAAACAAGCAAAAGTGACTTTTTTTTATTCCAGTCTGAGTATGCAACGCAAAGAGTGAAGCAAGTAGTGAAAACAATTGTGCAAATTGACAAAAATACAAACAGTGCAAATGATTCACAAAATAAGAGCGAAATATACTGAGTGCAACAGAACAAATAGTGCAAATGATCTTTACAGACTATATAAGAATTATTTACATAATATAACAACTAAATGGATCGATTCTACCGGGACATCAGCTAGCGCTGTTGAAACCAGTGCTTTATCTGATATGTACCAGTTGTGTCAATCTTGTTTTTGTTTATTTTATGTCAGAGTCTTGTCGTGTGTTTTTCTGTGCTTTGTCAAATAGTGCCCTCATGCAAATGTTTGTCCATTCTGAGTGGGGAAAAAAAGCTGGAAGTGTGGGATATAAACTTAAAAGAGAGAATGACGAGTTGATTTTTCTTATCAGAATTGAGATATAATCGGAATTGCGAGAATAAAATCAGAATTTTTACATAAACTTAAATGTAACTTTTTTTTACTCTTTAATTCCATGGCTTCATAGACTGCCGCTTGAAAACCATCTTTTTCTGCCACCAGATAGACTCCACCCACAAAAAACATCATCACTGTTTGCAAACACCAAATTGTTCTATACAAGTCCCATCATAACCAGTAAAACCATTACAAATTTTGTGATGGTATCTATTGTTTTTTTGTTTTTGTTTGTTGTTTTTTTTCAGTAGGGAGAGTATACAAACTTTTTGAAATTCCGAAAATCTAAACATACTTTTTACAAATTGTGAGTGTAAAATTCTATCCAATTTGCTACAGTTTGAAAATGTACTGCTTAGTAAGAATGACTAAGTTACCTTCTGCACAGGAAACCGGAGAACCCAGAAGAGGTGAAATCGTCAGTGCTGGCACCTCCATCTTCAGCAACAGACTGTCACTATGGAGAGACTATCTTCTCCTTCGCTGACATCAAACACAAGTAAATTTGGTTTTATTCGAAACATGAATAAATATAAGACCTCTGTAGTCAAACGGCTTTATTTATTATCTTACGTTATTTAGCAGTGAAGTCGATCATGAGGAGTTGAATAACATCAGACGACCAACAAAAGGTCAGACTATTGATATTGAAACCCACTGGAATTTCACTAACACATTTTTTTTGGGTCCTATACCTTGATCAGGTTGACCAAAATAGGTCTTTCTTATTGGCTTTCCCTGTCTACTCCTTCCTGTAAGCAGGTACTTCTATAAATTTCCCACCCAAGAAGAGTCCCTTTTGGATTTCCCGCTGGAAGCAGTTCTGGTACGCCCCTGTCACTTCATTCATCGGCAACGTTGTGACGTACTTCCTCTTCCTGTTTCTGTACGCCTACGTGCTATTGGTCGACTTCAAGCCGCCTCCGCCTGAAGGCCCTGCCGTTTCTGAGTATGTGCTGTATTTCTGGGTGTTCACCATCGTGTGCGAGGAGATTCGAGAGGTAGGCGATGCATTTCTTAAATCACATTTTTCCTTGTACAATAAATCAACAAAACCATTGATACAAAGAAACGAGAGAATTTTTCAGTCAAGATTATTGATTCATTCTTTGTTCTCTTTCACTCCTAGACATTCATTGTGGGCAGTAAGACATTTGGTCAGAGGTTGATGCTGTATAGTCAGGATTTGTGGAATAAGTTTGACGTACTTGCCATCTCCCTCTTCATTGCTGGTTTGTGCTGCAGGTAATGCTTGGCAGTCCTGTACGTTTCCACATAGCAACTGGTTTCAACATTGATAATATTCAGAAATGTTTCTTGAGCAGCAAATCAGTATATTAGAATGATTTCTGAAGGATCATCTGACACTGAAGACTGGAGTAATGATGCTAGAACTATATTCTGCTATATTCTAACTACATTTTTGTGTACTTCTGTGTCTGTCTCAGGATGTTCAGTTGGTCATTCAACATGGGACGAGGTATACTGTGTATGGACTACATGGTCTTCACAATACGGCTTATTCACATTTTCGCCATTCATAGACAGCTGGGACCCAAAATCATTATACTTGGCAAAATGGTGAGACAATCACAGAGGTCATCGAAGTTGTAGATTAAGTGCAAATGAAGCTCTGTAGACAGCATTCAGCAAAAATCAGTATGCATGCAATGCATTGCCATAAACACAAGACTTTTCCGAGCAATTCTTATGCTAGTGCATGAGCTGTGACTCACAGTCAGAAAAATATAGATCCATTTCATGCTTTTTAAGGGGAACCACGGGTATTAAGACTTGTATGGCTTAATATAACGTAAATGATGTCTCCTATTAATAAAAATGTAGTAGAAAACCCATGAAAAATTTGTTATTTAAAAAATCCACAGTTTTATACTTATTTGTACTATGCGGGGTGGAAAATAAAATACTGATACGATGACAACAGCTCCTGAAAGAGCTTTAAAGGGGTCATCGGATGCCCATTTTCCACAAGTTGATATGATTCTTTAGGGTCTTAATGAAAGTCTATAACATGCTTTAGTTAAAATTTCTCAATGGTAATGCAAAAAAACACATTTTTTACATTGCCAAAATCAGCTCAGCAAAAATCATCCTGTTCTGGTCGATGTTGCTTTAAATGTTAATGAGCTCTGCTCGCCCCGCCCCTCTTTTCTCTCTGTGGAGTGATGAGCCTGTTTACTTTAGCTGCATTTAGCCACTAAACGTGCTAACTAGCATGTTATTAGGAAAGGCAATCGCAAAGATTCATAAAAAAAAAAAACCCCTAATACTCACTTCTGCTGTAGGTGAAGCTGGATCACAAATGATTTGCGCGAACATAGACGGATATATGTAGATCGGGAGGCGCATTACCTTGACAAACAAACATAATTCACTGCATCTTCAGTGGCTCAGATGTTGGGAGTAAATGGCGACTACTATGTTCATTATTATATCCAACAACACCTCAATCGTTATGAGCCATTCTTGTCTACGTCCCTGTTCCGGCATCGAAACAATGGTGATTGGACTGTTACTGCTCATTTAAGGCGGGTCTAAAGTAAGATGGCTGTGTCAGTCAAACTATCGTGGGAGCGGCCTCTGTCGGTGTGTTGTCACCAAGCGGCAACCTCCTGGTCTCTTGAAGCCAACACGGAAGTGACTAAAACTGCAATTCATCGACTGGCCGCTAGAGACTGGCTGCAAAAGGGAGTCAGTCCCATAGACTCCCCATGTTAAAATCCCCACCTTTACAGCAGAAAAAAAAAAATTTTACAGCCTGGTACAAAAAGTGGTTTTGGTCTATATAGCTAATTTTGCCCTTCATGTCAACTGTGAGGGGGGTGAATTTTTTTAACTCATCCGTTTCATTTATATTAAGCCTTAAAGTTTTGCATAATTTAGGGTGTGGCCACTTGAGTGACAGGTGGATTGCTGCTGCTGTCACCACCGTCGCGCTAGGCGGGCGTGGTTTTAACAACCAGCTCCACCTGCGTCCCGCCTCTTTGCCCATTTTTGATTATCCGGGAGTGACGTGGAGTGACGTGATTCCAAGATGGCGATGGCCGACTCCCGCCCACTAAGAGCTTCAAAAGTGCTCTTTAGAAACCTACATGTGACGTCACGGACACTACGTCCATATTTTTTACAGTCTATGGTCGTCACACAGACAAGATGCTGAGAATGGCTTGATTTGAAAAAGGGGAAATTATTTTTACAGATTAAATAAAAACCACTGGGTGGATTTTTGTCATTATAGGGTGGTTGTGTACACACACTGCCAACACACATTTATGTTCAAACAACATGTAAAAGTGAACTTTGCATCCGATGACCCCGTTAAGGTTTAAACCAAATGCTGTACCATCGATTTTTCCCTACAAGGAGTCTAAACACGCTGAGAAACTCATTCAGTGGCTGCAGCGTCATGACAATCTTCTGCATGTTTACATCCTGCCAGGATGGCATCTAGCGTTTATTGTCTCTGCTGTTTGTAAGCTCTTTAAGTAACTGTGGTCTGCTAAAAGCCTCAAAGGCATCACGGCTGAAGTGGCGAGAACAAAGACACGGCTCTTTAAGAAGTTTTATTCGTCCACAGGCATCTTCCCATTCTTGTCTCCTCTTCCTAATTTAGGAAAGCAGTGAAGACTTGCATCACTTCTTTTGTTGTGCTAAAAATAGCAACAGTTAGTGCCAGTAGCTCACAAAGTGCATCCATTTCACGTCATTGAAATAATGACACCCCCCATAGTCCAAAATATGTATAAAACAATGTTGATTTTTTTTAAATAAGGTAAGTCTTTCATGGGTTTTCTACTACATATTTCAGTAAGAGACATCATTTACATTATTTTAAAGGAGAAGTTCATTTCCAGATCAAAAATGTACAAATAACTTAATCACCCCCTTGTCATCCAAGATGTTCATGTTTTTCTTTCTTCAATTGTAAAGAAATTGTTTTTTGAGGAAAACATTTCAGGAATGTTTTCCATATAGGTGACTTCTATGGTGCCTGTGAGTTTGAACTTCCAAAATGCATATCAAAATGCAGCTTCAAAGGAATCTAAACGATCCGAGGAAGAAGGGTCTTATCTAGTGAAACGATCGGTTGTTTTCTAAGGCTGCTAGATAAGCCCCTTCTTCCTTGGCTGGGATCGTTTAGATTACTTTGAAGCTGCATTTAATATGCATTTTGGAAGTTCAAACTCGCAGGCACCATAGAAGTTCACTATATGGAGAACGTTCCTGAAATGTTTTCATCAAAAAACATAATTTCTTTATGACTGAAGAAAGAAAGATCTTGAATGACAAGGGGATGAATTTGTAAATTTTTGTTCTGGAAGTGAACTTCTCCTTCAAGCCATACAAGTGTTAATGCCTGGGGTTCCCTTTAAAAGCCATTCAAACCTTTAAAAAAAAAAAACTGGTTAACCAAGTACATTTGTTTGATTCATACAAGAATACCACAAATAGGTGTGATATTAATTACATGATTCGTAACCACAAGTTGTGCCAGTAGAAACATGATTTATATTTTGAAAACTTTGCAGCTCTATCAACATTTTTGTATGTATTTAATTGGATTGTACTGTTCTTAATGTAAATAGACAACAGTTTTATTCAGAGGGGTGTTTAACTGATTTATTTAAAAATGAATCATCTGAATGTATTTTAGAATTTTTGTCTAGTGTAGATCTGAAATGTCTTTTATAACTTTGTTAATTGTATACATTTTTCGTATACCTATTTTTTCAGAGCTTGCCATGAGAATAGCCTTGATGCTGGCATGGTGTTAAATAAATAAATAACAATTTTTGTTCATAAGACTGAATAAAACCACTTTGAGAAAAGTATGTGATGAGAAGCTTTTAAACACTTCAGAAAGCCTTGTCCAATGTTAGTACTACACTGTAAAAACAACTTTTTTTTCCCATATATAAATTCCAAATAATTGTAATAACTCAAGTAAATTCAAATTAATAATAAAAAAACAAAAACGATATTTCACAAACAGCCAAAGAGTTTTAAATCCACTAAACATCTCATTCCTCTTTTCATTTTGTTTGAATGAACCACAGATAAAGGATGCATTCTTCTTCTTATTCTTCCTGGCGGTGTGGCTGAGTGCGTACGGAGTGGCCAATCAAGCTCTTCTATACCAATACGACCCGAGCCCTGATAGAGCGTTTCGACGGGTGTTGTACAGACCATATTTGCATATATTTGGACAGATTCCTGTGGAAGAAATAGACAGTATGTTCAATTCTGATTTATACTCAAAGGAACAGTTCACCTAAAAATTAAGAATTGCTGAAAATGTGCTCACCCTCAGGCCATCCAAGATGTAGATGATTTCTTTTTCTCGTTGGAACAGAGTTTGGCTTTACATCAGTTGCTCACCAGTGGATCCTCTGCAGTGAATGGGTGCCGTCAGAGTGAGAGTTCAAATAGCTAATACTAACAACAAAGTAATCCACAAGTAATCCACTCCAGTCCATCAATTAACGTCCTGTGAAACTAAAAGCTGCATGTTTATAAGAAACAAATCCATCATTAGACTGTTTTACCTTTACTCCATTGTTTTTGGGCAAAATATGAGTCCGTATTTCATAACAATGATTCCTCCAGTGAAAAGTCTGGAGGAAGAACTGTTTTGGACTGGTTTTGCTTGTAAACAGTGCTTTAACTGTACATATTTGTCTCCTGGTTGAAACCAGACAAACTTTTCACTGGAAAAAGCAATATTATGGATAGAGGGCTCTTATTTAAGCTGAAAGCAAGAATGTAAGAAGTAAGAAGGTAAAAACATCTTTATGATGAATTTGTTTCTTACAAACATGCAGCTTTGCACTTCGCAAGTTAATAGATGGACTGGACTGGTGTGGATTACTTGTGGATTATTGTGATGTTTTTATCAGCTGTTTGGACTCTCATTCTGACGGCACCCATTCACTACAGAGGATCCATTTTTGAGTAAGTAGTAACGCTAATTTTCTCCAAATCTGTTGTGATGATAAAGAAACAAATTAATCTACATCTTAAATGGCTCGAGGGTGACTAAATGTTCAGTAAAACTTCATTTTTATGTTATTTATTCCTTTACTTAACAACTAATAATATTGCACAACTTTTTGCTATCATGCACTAACTATATTGTGTCTGTGTGTGTGTGTTAAGCTGGGAAGTATTGGGATAGAGACTGCACAGATAACCTGACACTGATTAATCAAGGGAAGGAGCCATGTAGAGACACCAGCCACAACTGGCTCGTGGTCGTTTTGTTGGTCATATTCCTACTAGTCACCAACATCCTACTAGTCAACCTGCTTATTGCCACATTCAGGTATTTGTTTGTCTATTCATTCATCTGCTGTATGTGTTCATCAAATTATCCATTCATGCATTTCTCTTTGTGTCTGTTTCTTCAGCTACACCTTCTCTAAGGTTCAAGAGCGCAGTGACACATACTGGAAGTTTCAGCGGTATAATCTTATAGTGGAGTATCATTCACGCCCGACTCTCGCTCCACCCTTCATCATCCTATCCCACATCAACCTCTTAATCAAAAGAAACTTACGCAAAGTGCCATCCACTAAAATCCACAGATTTGGTAAAATTACAAACTATCTGCATTCGAAGCTGATTTGTGTACATGTGACGTAAAGTAAAAATTGAGTGTGTTTGTTTTTTATATTAGCGCTGCAGTTGAAGGGCAGAGATGCTAACAAGTTGGTGAAATGGGAGACCTTGCAGAAGGAAAACTTTTTGACTCTTGAGAACAAAAAACGAAGAGGGACCGACTCTGAGAGGCTGAAACGCATGACTGCTAAGTGAGTCAAACTTTTATGAAGCACATTTTTCTTCTGAAATAACAATTTAGTGTGTCTATATATACTGTTAAAACACTCAATAAAAAAAATACATACATAAATGTATAACAAAAAAAGTAATAAAACCCTGATTTATCAAATGTTCAAATATATATATATATATATATATATATATATATATATATATGAACAAACATTTGATAAATCAGGGTTTTATGACTCGGATTGTATGACAATTTTATTTAGAGACCCAAACTGAGCATAAAATAAATAAATAAATGATAAATAAAATAAAATAAATATTTAAAAAAATGAAATAAAAAAAATATATAAAATAAAATAAAATTTTAAATAAATAAAAATAAATAAAAATTAAAACCAACTGGGTGCAGGTGCTAATATTTTTATGGCCAAATTATGAAATTCTTTTAGCTTCTAATGTAATTATTGAGCAGTACAGCTGACTAACATAAAATATTAATTTCAATATCTCCCAGTAAGATATTTAAATGCTAAGGTTTATGATCAAAACTCTGCAGTTTCAAAACATATACAGCAATATAATACAACGATAATTGAGAGATGAACCTGATGAGTTATATTTTATATATTGAACTTGATTTTTATTTACAAAAAAAAAAAAAAAATGAATGGATGAATGGAAGATGAATGGATAATCAAGTAAACCCAAGTTGCTTTGGCCCAGTAAGAGTTCATCTTGAAATACTGTATTACTAACAATACAAATGTTATTATGTTTACGTTCTAAAAATCAGTAAAGATTTTAAAGCAAAAAGACAGGTGAGCCACAGCCTGAAGGTGGACATTTTTACAATTATACCAAAAGGCCTTTTACTTACTAAAAAAGTATAAACTATCAATCAGAAACAGATAATCAAACCAAAATGTGATCATAACCCTCAAATTAATGCAGAATGATGATATTGTGTGTGTTTCAGAGTGGACGGTGTCATCAAACAGGTTGGTGAGATCAGAGATGTTGACCGTAGACTGCGAGCACTAGAATCAGATGTAAGGGCACATGATGTGAGATCTGCATTACACTGTTTATAGACTATGTCAGGCTTTTGTTGAGATGAATGCTCTACTGTATGCAGATGGAGTTCTGCACGTCTTCTCTTCAGTGGATAATGGAATCTCTGACTCAGAGCAGTACAGTGAAGAGCTCTAAAGCACACCCGACTCGCAAAGGTACGCCTGCTTCTGTCACAATAATTACTTTTTAGCACAGTGATTCTCACCTGGTGGCTCACAGAAATAAAAGGGTCAAGGATGGAATCTAAAAAAAAAATGAGATAATTAAAAAGAGGGTTTTCCCTCAATTAAATTAAAATTAAATTAAATTAAATTAAATAAGTAAAATGTGAAATATTTACTTGAAGTTCCCCTGAGATTTAAGGTTAATATTACTTTTATTTAACAACACATTCATGTATTCCTGGTTCTCTTATGTTGGTTAATAGTTGCATGATATGCAAGTAAACAGATTTAATCTTTTTTTTTTTTTTTTTTTTTTTTTTGTAGTCTTTGAACTGTTTTATATGGAATCCTGTTTCCGCCGTATCATGCAATTCTGAGCAACAAACCTGCAGTTCTGGGAAATTAAGTCAGAATTGCAAGATAAACTCACAGTTCACTTTTTTTTCTCAATTGCGAGTGTAAATCTTGCACTTGTGACTTTTTTTCTCAGAAGTTTATATCTTGCAGTTCTGACTTTCTGATATCATGCAATTGCGAGTCTCTCTTACAACTCAGTCGTTTCAGTCTTTCCCCTCAAAATTGAACTTTATAACTTGCAATTGTGAGTTCAAGGATGGAATCTTAAAAAAAAAAAGTAATTATTAAAAAGAGGGTTTTCCCTAAATTAAATTAAATTAAATTAAATTGTGAAATATTTTATATTTTGTGAGATTTTAGGTTAATATTGAAAAAAAAATAAAAATAGGTAACTTTTTATCTCACAATTCTGAATTTTTTCTCGATTTCAATTATGAGTTTACATTTCACAATTCAGATTTTTCTCAGAATTGCACGTTTATTTCTCAAAATTGCGAGTTTGTATCATGCAATTCTGAGCAATAAACCTGCAGTTCTGAGAAATAAAGTCAGAATTATGAGAAACTCACACTTCACTTTTTTCTCAGAATTGCAAGTGTATATCTTGCAGTTGTGACTTTTTTCTCAGAATTGTGAGTTTGTATCTTGCAGTTCTGACTTCATATCATGCAATTGCGAGTCTCTCTTACAATTCTGAGAACATTTTAGTCTTTCCTCTCAAAATTGGACTTTATAACTTGCAATTGCGAGTTTATACTGTATCTTAGAATTCTGAAAAAAATTCTGAAATAAACTCACAAAAATAAAAGGGTCAAGGATGGAATCTGATTATTAAAAAGAGGGTTTTCCCAGAAATAAATGAAATGAAATTAAATGAAATTAAAGTAAAATATGAAATATTTACTTGAAGTTCCCCAGAGATTTTAGGTTAATATCACTTTAATTTAACAGCACATTCATGTATTCCTGGTTCTCTCATGACAGTTAATAGTTGCATGATATGCAGGTAAACAGATTAAATATTTAATCTTTTTTTTTTTTGGTAGGTTTTTTTTTTCGTAGTCTTTAAACTGTTTAATGGAATCTTGTTTCCGCCACAGAATAAAAGATAAAAATAGGTAACTTTTTATCTCATAATTCTGATTTTTTTTTTTCTCGCAATTGAGTTTACATTTCGCAATTCAGATTTTTCTCAGAATTGAATGTTTATTTCTCAAAATTGCAAGTTTGTATCATGCAATTCTGAGCAATAAACCTACAGTTCTGAGAAATAAAGTCAGAATTGCAAGATAAACTTACAGTTCACTGTTTTTTTTCTCAGAATTGTGAGTTTATATCTGATTTAAGTTTTTCCCCTCAAAATTGAACTTTATAACTTGCAATTTAGTTTATATCTCACAATTCTGAAAAAAAAAAACGTTTAAATTGCGAGAAATAAACTCGCAATTGTGAGATACGAACTTGCGTTCGCGCAATTATTTCTTGCAATTGTCAGTTTATATCACAAAATTGTGGAAAAAAGTCAGAATTGCAAGATATAAATCACAGTTGCGAGTTTATATTACAATTCTGAGAAAAATTCACAATAACATTTTATTTTTTATTCATTGCCGGAAACTTTTTATTCAAGGAACTGCAGTTGTAACTTTTACTATTATTACTTATAACTTTAATTATAAAAAAGGATGACAGAAATATGAAATGTACCTCTTTTGTAAAATACAATTGTATAATAAAAATGGATATTTGATAATATTTTTAATTATTAATATATAATAATTAATATATATATATATATATATATATATATATATATATATATATATAATTTATTATATATTTTAATTTATATTTGAAACAAAGTTATAATACTAATATATATGTTTTAAATTCTTGACTTTGAAACATTTAAAACCTCAAACTTTTAATTTGGGCAGAATAATTGTAAAATGCTGTAAACTTCTGTCTGGAAATTGTATAACTGTATAGTTATTCATAGTATGGATAGGAAAATTAAAGTATTTGTCATCTTTTTAAAATGGAGGATTTTGTTGCTATCCACTCAAACCATATGAGAACCACAGCTTTAGTGGATATATTTGCAGTTGCTTTGACAAGCCTGATTCACGGTTCATCTTTTTGTCATCAGCCTCAATCATTTCAGCTTCCAATGAGAAATGAAAAAGAGCCTTCTTTCCTGAATTCGTCTTCTGTCTCTCACTCAGACCCATGAACCAAGAAGCTGGAAAGAGTCAGTGAAAGGAGGGGCGATGACTTGTCACCCGTATTGTTCTGGTTTCCATTTTTAAACTGGTCATCCTGGCCTTTTCACAGTTCATCCTGCTCTTAGAAGTTTAGTGCTCCCAAATGACCTGTCCTGGTATTCCAAGTGACGAGGGACGAGTGGGATGAGAACAGGGCACAGAATGTCCTTGAACTTACTGTACACTGAAAGGTCAATTATGTCATGTTATACTCATAGATTACGTTCATTGTTAGGTTTTTATTATAAGGTCAAGGTAACTGTCTTCAAAAAAAATCATATTTTCAGAGCTATAACATTATTTAGAAGAATAAAGAAATGTTTTTGATTGCTGGCTTAAAAGCCGAAGTAGGAATGAACAAAGCATATTGTAACTTATACAACTTTGTATGTCGTCTTCTTTTTTAACCTATGCACAGTTCGCATTAATTGATCATGTAATCTTGGCACATCTTAGCAAACATATGTTACAGTATGAAATAAGCTTAATGTTTAATAGGGATGTTGTAATAGGTAACTTTATTATTGGACAAACCAAACAAATAAAAAATCTATATTTGCGTGTTTTGTGTACTCAGATATGGAACTGGAATGCTGCAATGATTGTTTACATAAGATATACTGTAATTGCATTCTGTAACACTGTTCTCGAATTTTGTTTGGGTCTTTTTTATTATTATTATTATTCTATTTTTGGATATTTATGTGTTTAATTTTGTGATGCTGTTTTTATGAGTTCCTCGTCGTCTTGTGATATTGTGTTCATTTTGCCTGTTTGTTTATATTGGACTTTTATTATACATTGTAAAACCATGACATCTGATGTAATGGTTTAAAGGATTGTAATGTTTTGGCAACCTCAGCTGCCAGAGAGGAGATAAATAGGTTGCGTGTCCAAGTTTGACTCTCGGATTTCAGGGGCAACAAAGATCCTTCACCATGTTCTCTCTTCCCCGACCCCCACCCGTCCAAAAAAAAAGCTGTTCCTATGGACTCTCTGAACTTGTTTTTTTTTTTTTTTTTTTTCTTTCCTTTGTTAATGCATTACCCATTGAAACAGGAAGTTTGGTCAGGACAGTTGACCAAGAAAAAAAAAAACTAAACTAAAACCTACTGACACTTTTTTTTTATGTGACAGTCATGAGCTATAATTTAGTGATGGGAGAAACTAAGCTCTGAAAAGTCCAAATCAGTTAAACAAATTGCTGCACAAAATCATTTACTATTTTAAAACGCACATGCAAGTGACACATGTGATGGTTAAAAGAGTGTAAATGCAATGCAAACTCTTCTGAAAGTGATGTTCTTAAAAATGTAATGTAGTAAAATTATGCTATTCATTGAAAGTCCATTAAATATGAAGTGTATGTATATATAATGTATTCTTTCATTAATTTTCTGGCCTGGTTTTGTGGGTTTGGCTTATCAGATCAATAAGGGACAATTAACTATGACTCCTTTATGAATATACACCACCAGTCAAAAGTTTTTGAACAGTTTTAATGTTTTTTAAAGAATTCTCTTCTGTTCACCAAGCCTGCATGTATTTAAACCAAAATACAGCAAAAACAGTAATATTGTGAAATATGTCTACTGTTTAAAGTAACTGCCTTCTATTTGAATATATTTAAAAATGCAATGTATTCCTGTGATCAAAGCTATATTTTCAGCATCATTACTCCATTCTTCAGTGTTACATGATCCTTCAGAAATCATTCTAATATGCGTATTTGCTGTTCAAAAAACATTTTTATTATTATCCATATTCAAAACAGTTGAGTACTTTTTTTTTTTTTTAGGATTCTTTGATGGATAGAAAGATCCTAAAGGTCAGTATTAATCTGAAATAAAAAAAAGCTTTTGTAACATTATACACTATACCATTCAAAAGCTTGGAGTCAGTATAATTTTATTTTAGTATTATTATTATTATTATTGTTATTATTTATTTATTTATTTTTTTTTTTTTGGCAAGGATGATTTAAATTGATCAAAATTGATCAAATGTGATGATAAAGACATTTATGATGTTACAAAAGATTTATATTCCAGATAAATGCTGTCCTTCTGAACTTTCTATTCATCAAAGAAACCTAAAAAAAATCCTACTCAGCTGTTTTCAACAACAATAATAATAATGATAAATGTTTTTGAGCAGGAAATCAGATAATTAGAATGACTTCTGAAGGATCATGTGACACTGAAGTCTGGAGTAATAATGCTAAAAATTCATGAATGCTTGAAATCACAGGAATAAATTACATTTTAAAATGTATACAAATAGAAAACTATTTTTTTAAATAGTAAAAATATTTCAAAATTGTACTGTTTTTGCTGTACTTTGGATCAAATAAATACAGACTTGGTGAGCAGAAGAGACTTTTGACTGGTACTGTATGTCACCATATTACTGTTACTAGATTTCAGACCAAATTTCTGGGGGGTTAATAAAGGCTTTCTGAAGTGAATCGATGCATTTGTGTAAGTAAAATTTCCACATTTACTTCTTTACAAACCGTAATCTCTAATTGTATTAATCTGAAAGAATAAAGTCAAAAGTGTTTTTTTCAATTTGTGGACAAAATGTCCTCTAGTTTTTTTTTTATTGAGCAGAAATGCAGATTGACAGCAACAACTTGACACTGTTGACTATGTAAGTGACTTATACATAAGCTGAGACCAAGTCCCCTAGTTTTCCGATAAGAGTCAAGAAAGACTTCTGTGTTCAAGAAAAAAAAAAAAAAACTACTAGAGGAACCTGTGGAGAACTCCACTGGTTGGTGTTTAAATGTGAAAATCTTCCAGAAAGTGAATACAAATCCATTTCATTTTCACCGTCCAGTGACGTAAATGGTAGCAGGTGCAGACACCAGTAGATGGGTATGCGGTGATTAAGATGTATAGAGGTGACCTTTAGAAAAGGACCCGATATAGGGAAAGCGAGCGCGAGCAAGGGAGGGATGGAGTTTCAGCAGCTGAGTGATCTATTGAAGGTCAGACCATGCAGTGTACTGCTGCTTTTGAGAGCCTCTTTATATAGCTTCCCACCCACCAGACCAAGCCAGGCCTAAGGAGGGTCAAAATGGGACTGGCTCCACTCAGTTGTGTCTATGTTTGTGTAATGTTGCTCCTAAATTTGATTTGTGCCTTACCATATTCTTCCATTACTCATGAGCACATCTATTTACCTCATTTTCTCTCACATAGACAAAGAAGTAATAATAAAGGGCTTTAGAAGTGTGTCTTGTGCATGTGGCCCTGTCAATCATCTCAGTATGTTCCTCTGTTCTACACCATTCTCTGAATGGTGCGAATGTACATGTGACCGAACAACAGAGACCGGCCCCCTCTCCGTCACTCAACCAACTGTCTAATTCTCTCCGGTGGATCCAGCGACTGCACTTCCAAGTACTTGATCCAAAGATCCAAAGATCTTGGATCTTCGAACCCCGTAAGAAACTGCTCCTCTTGGGTGGATACGGACATTTTCTTTATAAACAACATTTTTTATAAGGGACTGCAAGATGGTAGCTTCACGTAGCTGGCTGTTGGGGCTTATCGTAGCTCTTCTTTGCACTGGACCGTACAGGGATTCTGTACAGGCTGAAGAACAACTGCAAAGTGAGGAAGCCGAGGTGCTGAGGGGTCTGGACCCTACTGGAGGTGAGAAAGAGGAGGTGGCTGATGAGGAGGAGGGTGGAAATGTATCTGAAGAAGATGCAGATGGGGAAGCAGAGGGAGCTGAAGACGAGGACGATGGAGAGGAAGCTTCTGAGGAAGAGGTGACACCGGATGAGGAAGAAGAAGATGATGAAGAAGTAGCAGAGGAAGATGAGGCAGAAGGAGTAGAAGATGAAGAGGAAGAAGAGGAGGAAAACACAGAAGAAGAGGAGGAAAACACAGAAGAAGAGGAGGAAAACACAGAAGAAGAGGAGGAGGCAGAGGAAGAGGAAGATGTAGAGGAGGGATTAGCAGAAGAAGTGGAATCATCAGAAGAGACAACAGAGGAAGAGGAAGAGGCAGATGAGGAAAAGGTAGCTGATGATGATGAAGATAATGAGGAGGATGGAGATGAAGGTGAAGATGAAGAGACCATAGATGAAGATAATGCTGAAGGTAACTACTGAATTAATTACTCAATAGTCTTTACAGAGAATCAGTATCAATGTTAAGAGTTAGCAGTTTTTACTCCGATACATTTTTGGAGTATATTTACTTGAAAAAACCTATTAAACCAATTCTCAAGTAAATTTTACTGACGACTTTGTGTAGTTTTCTCAAGAATGATTATAAAAAAATATTAATGGTAATACATACCTTATTTAAATTCCTAAGTAATGTTTACTTTAACATATTTTAAAGGAGAAGTCCACTTCCAAAACAAAGATTCACATATAATGTACTCACCCCCTTGTCATCCAAGATGTTCATGTCTGTCTTTCTTCAGTCGTAAAGAAATTATGTTTTTTGAAGAAAACATTTCAGCATTTTTCTCCATATGATGGACTGATATGGTGCCCTGATTTTGAACTTCCAAAGCTTCAAACGATCCCAAATGCGGTTGTAAACGATCCCAGCTGAGAAAGAAGGGTCTTATCTAGCGAAACAATCGGTTATTTTAATATAAATAATACAATTTCTATACTTTTTAATGTCAAACGCTCGTCTTGTCTTACTCTCCCTGAACTCTGTTTTTGTTCCGGTTAATGACAGTTAAGGTATGTTGAAAAACTCCCATCTCATGTTCTCCCTCAACTTCAAAATTGTCCTATATCGCTGTTTTACCTTTTTTGGTTAAGGGTGTTTGATCTTCTTTGCATGTTCACTTTGCAAAGACTGGGTCGGTACTTCTGCAGTGATGTAGAATGATTTTGAAATGATTTTTGAAGTTGAGGGAGTAAATACGATCAGAGTTTTTCAACATATCCTAACTGTCTTGAGCCAGAATACACAGAGTTCAGGGAGAGCAAAACAAGACAAGCGTTTGAGATTAAAAAGTATTTACTTTTCCTACAATTCATCAATTATTACTACTGATAATGTACTTCATAAAAATCACTAAAGATTTCACTGCAAAACACACGTTCCAAAACTTGAAGGTGAACATTTTTACAATTATACTAAAAAGTCCTTAATCTGATAAAGTAGCATTAACTATTAATCAGATAAGAAAAGGCATGTAGTAGAATGTGTATAACAGGTTTTTCAGCTTTTCAAGTTTTATCATGCCGACAGAGGCCTTAGAAATTTGCATATCAAATATGATACAATAGCCTTGATAGGGTTAAAATACTGTCTACGTAGGCATCTCACTAGGCTTTGGAACAGAGCCAATGTTGGCTGCGCAAAGTCCTGTGAATGCCTTTCGGTGAGTCTATGAAGTCACACACTGGCCCTAAAATAGCTCACTATATCAGAACAGCTACAGCAGCTGAAATATTCCAACTACTTCAAGTCCTTTCTGGCTGAATGCTGTTGACATGAACCTAGCACACAGCATGTGTGTTACATGGTATCACTCGACTGTATGAAACCTACGGTCTGTTATCAAGTTAAAATTCACAAGTACTAATGTGCATTTGAGTTTTAGCTGCCATTTGACATGGGACAAAGCAGTTGTATCCATCTCGGTGGCAAATGTCAACGAGCTTTCCCTTAACTAACTGCTGTCAGATGAGTAAACAAATTACATTTTTGCACTCTTTGAAGGGCACTTTGAGAAAGGGACACCATTTGTAAGAGCGTTCTAAATGAAAGTGAACATCGAATGGTTTTGCAATGGGCCATTCCACAAGTTCATTAGTGAAGGGTCACTTCAAAGAAGTAATTGTATTGTTTATGGTCATGTGACACATGGTGGTAAGTCCTTGTGATTCATTTCAACGCTAGAATGAGGAAGACTTTGAGCTAAATGAAATGGAATAATTCAAATCGTTTTGTTGTAAATACACAAATTTTCAGCATGCATTTTATATGAAGTTTAAATAGGTTTCATAAGTCAAGAGCAGAAAGGGAACAGAAAGTATACATTAAGAATAAGAAAGGACCAAGCACCGAACCCTGCACCCCAATAACTAACCGATGTGATTTGGACACACATTCTCTCCAGGAAACCTTAGAGCTGACTAAACATAAATCTTCCAAGAACAAAAGAAAAGTTGACAGGGCTAGTCTGTAGCTTTCAACTGCTGAAGGGGTTTACAGTGCAATTAAATGCCTTGACAATGGGCCCTTCCACAAGTTCACTAGTGAAAAGTCACTTTAAAGAAGTAATTGTATTGTTTATGGTCATGTGACCCAGGGTGGCAAGTCCTTGTAATTCATTTTAACGCTAGATGGTGGGAGACCTTGTGGTAATGTAGGCAGAATAGTTCAAGCTGGTTTGTTTTGTTGTAATTACACACATTTTCAGCACACATTTTAAATGAAGTTTAAATAAGTCAAGAGCAGAAAGGGAAAAGAAACTATACATTAAGAATAAGAAAGGACCAAGCACTGAACCCTGCACCTCAATGACTAACCGATGTCATTTGGACACACAGTCTCTCCAGGAAACCTTAGAGGTGACTAAACAAACCTTTCAAGAACTTGACAGAAAAGTTGACTAGTCTGTAGCTTTCAACTGCTGGGTCATCCAAGACTGCTTAAATATGGTGGGAAAGTAGCCAGTAGTAAGAGACCCATTGATGTAAGAGAGTAGAGTTGGAGAGATCTCTTGTACAAGATCCTGTGAATAGTCTGCAGGTGTCTTTAGTGTTGCTGATCTTGTTTCAATGGCAAGTGACCTTGGCAGCAGAAACAACTAAAGAAGAAGGAGATGAGAGATTGATACTTGCTCAAGTCAGTGGTGATTCAGGGAGAATGACAGACAATTGGAGAAAAAGGTGTTTAGAGAAATGTAAGAAAGTAACAAGATTATTGTTAGGGATACAGTTATGCAGCGAAGATGATGCCAGAATTGCAAGGAAGTCAGCTGCTTGAAGTTTGTCCAGGTCAGAGCACCAAGATGACATGTCTAGGTCCTCAGTGATGTTCCCTAGTTGGCTTGAAGGATGATAAATGACAGTGTGAATTTTGGCAGGATTAGTAGCAGTAACTGATATTGTAAGGATGTGTTCTTGCAGATCGAAGAAAGAGGACTGAATTTCCAAAGTTGAAGGCAGTGTTGGTAGAGAAGATTGAGGGAGTTGCCATGTTGTCTGTGCAGATCTATGTCTGTCAGACAAAAACATTTTAAGAGGACTGACTGGCCAACTGGCAGCTCCAGCAGAAACAGAAAGACTGAATATAGGCACCCTGGAGTGGATGCCTGCCTATGGTAAACAACAAGGAAAGGAAAGGAAGGGACGGGATAAGTGGCCAAGTATGGTGACCCATACTTGAAATTTGTGCTCCCATCCAAGTGCACACACACACACACACACCCAGAGCAGTTGGCAGCCATTTTTGCTGTGGTGCCCGGGAATAGTTGGGGGCTCAGTGCCTTGCTTAAGGGTCTCACCTCAGTTGTGGTATTGAGGGTATTGTGGTATTGAGGTTCGAAGAAAACGCTGTACATTCTCTCCCCCCGCCTACTGTACAATACCTGAACCAAGACTCAAACCCATGACCTTTGGGTTACAGGTCAGACTCTGTAACCGTTATGCCACAACTGCCACAAATAGCAGTATAGCAGTATGATGGAAAGGCCATTATCCTGCTCCTGGAGGAGTTTATCTCCAACACGCTTGCCTGGACATTTGTAGTGATCCTGAAGACCTTCTGGTTCAGCCCTAGTGAAAAATACAGCATATGCTGGTAGGTAGGTTCTGATGCTGGTTTAAGCTGGTCCTTAGCTGGTTTATTCTGATCCTTTACTGGTTTATGCTGGTCCTTGATCAGCAACATGACCAGTTAAGGACCATTTTAAACCAGGTGTGTTTAATTAGGGCTGGAGCTCTGCTGGAAAGTGGCCATCCAGGAGCAAAATTGGACAACCTTGCTGTATGTGCCATTGGTGTCCTCACTTGGTGGAACTGTGGAGATTTGATTTGCATGCTTTTACAAAAAGAGGTCTACCACTTCCTTTTCAGAATCAACTACTAATTAAGTACTTGTCCACTAATTGCTTTGTAGCTGAGCCTAGCAGTGCCTTAAAGATCCACTGAAGTGCTTTGAAACATGCAACGTTATTCTATGTGTTGATGTAATTTCAACTGAAACAGGAAGACAAGACAGGGCATATCCAGCAGTCCAGCACCCTTTTTTAAATAGCCAATAGTGTTTTGTTTATATTACAGCTTGGGCCAGAGCTGTTGAGCTGGGTAAAGCCGCATTTGACAGCGTATGACAGCCCCAATCTCATCCATATCACATTATATATAAAGTCGCGCATATGACCTGCTCCTTGTTATTGTGTCTCTGGACCAGAGCAGGCTGTGTGCGCGCTGTGGTGGTTTGTGTGACACAAAGCGAAACCACACTTCTTTTGCCCCAACGGAATGCATATTTACACTGTCTGAATCATTTCCTATCCTATATAGTGCAGTACGTGCCATTCACCATACAGAAAATACTAACTGTGAACAAGTAACTGATTTCAGCCACAGCTTCAGCAGGTGTTTATAGTGTAGGGCGATGTCATCATAATTGTTGATCCATATTGGCAGAAGTTACAGACTGTAAGTTTTGAATGGTTATGTCTTCTAAATGTGAATTTTGTCATTGTTTTGGAGCACACTAGCCTACAGATAACCTTAAGGCTAACATATTCATATTAAAAGCCAAAAAATGTCAATTTTGATTTCATGGGGACTTTAACCAGCTGCAACAAGGCCTAATGCCAGGCACACATTGCATGATTTTAGCCCTAGTTGAGAGTTTTGTAGAAACCGAAATCGGAGGCAAATCTGTGCTCATTCATGTGAGTGACAATCACATAATGCAGGGATCGCCAGACTCAGTCCTGGAGTTTCAAACTGGAAGTTTCAAGTATACCTAGACTGTAGTCTGTAGACTTTGAAAACCATGCAATGTGTGCCCACCATAAGTATAAGCATACTTTGGACTTTGCTGTTGAATGTAGTACTGGTGCCTGACCCGTTACTAATTAAGATCTTTGTTAATCCTAACCTTTTTTCTCTTTCTCTGTCTGTAGAAACTGCCAATGAGGAAAATGTAGAGGCAGAAGAGTCAGCCTCCCTGGAGGATGTACAGTATAGCTCAGGCTCATTTTGTGCTCTTTGCTCAGTGTGTGAGGTAAACCATGCTTCTACCACACTGTAATTTAGCATGGCACAATGCCTACACATATTAAGTTTTTTTTTTTTTTTTTTAACTTGGCTAGGGCAAAAGTGCCACCAAAATGAACAAAAATGCCTCCAAAATTCAAGATAAGGAGGCAAAAAATGCCTCTGCACAACTAAAATAAATCTATTATATAGAATTAAAGGGGTCATCGGATGCCTATTTTCAGCAAGTTGATATGATTCTTTAGGGTCTTAATGAAAAGTCTATAATATACTTTGGTTAAAAATTCTCAATGGTTGTGTAAAACAACACCCTTTTTACCTTGCCAAAATCAGCTCTGCAAAAATCATCTCATTCTGGTCGAGGCTGCTTTAAATGCAAATGAGCTCTGCTCGCCCCGCCCCTTTCTTTTCTTTGTGGATTGACGAGTCTGTTTACTTTAGCCGCATTTAGCCGCTAAACTTGTTAACTAGCACATTATTAGGAAAGGCGATCGCAAAGATTCATAAAAAAACCCTTATACTCACTTCTGCTGTAAGTGAAGCTGGATCAGGAATGATTTGCGCGAACATAGACGGATATATGTAGATCGGGAGGCACATTCCCTTCACAAACAAATGTAATCCACTGCATCTTCAGCGGCTCAGATGTCGGGAGTAAATGACGACCACTACGTTCATTATTACATCAGCAACACAACACCTCAATCGCTCAATTGGAGATATTCTTGTCTAACTTACATCCCTGCTCCGGCATCGAAACAAAGAGGGCACACGTTACAGCTGATCTGAGGTAGGACGCTCATGTCAATTAACTATGGTGTGAGCGGCCTCTGTCGGTGTGACGCCACAACGACAGGCATCTGAGAACCGCTCGATTTGAAAAAGGGGATATTATTTTTACAGATTAATTAAAAACCACTGCATGGATTTTTATCATTATAGGGTAAATGTGTACATACACTGCCAACACACATTAATGTTCAAACAACATGTAAAAGTGAACTTAGCATCCGATGACCCCTTTAAGAAAATTAATGCAAAGTATTGATTGTGGCATAATATTTACATCTTCTTTTCTTTTACAAGATTTATTGTAGGAATGCAATGGTTAATCAGAACCATTTAGATTAGTAACCTGTGATAAAGAAGTCTGTTGAAAATGCCAACGTTTTGTTTAGTGTGTATGCTTGCTGACTGAATGCTGCACTGTTGTGCAATCTTTCACCATAAACAACAAATTGCAGCTAATTTGCAAACAAGCTATTTATTTTGCAAAGTAGACAGCTTCAAACCTTGTGCTAGAATTAAGTCATGGACCACTTCAGTGATGAGGAAAGCTCTCTGCTCTCTTGATTTTCTAATGCATGAAAAACAATGAACTAATTCATAAACATTTCTTACCTTGCTTTGACTGTGTAGCCTACAAGAATATGATGAGCCATTTCCCCACACATGAAAACAATTTAATGTATTGTATTGCTCAACATAATACAACGATAACAATCATTATTACAAATTCAGAATGATGTCATAATATTGCAGTTCTGCCCTGTAATGAATTCCTTCAATTCTATAATTTATATACTATTTACAGTATGCAACATTATGTGGAACTGTTGTATAAATATATGCATGCCACCTTTAAGCAGAATTAAATAAACATTCCATGTTACATGTTATTAATAACAGTCTATAGTATTCTGATTGAAGTAATTTGATTATAGTTATGTATTTCACATAAAAGGCAGCACAAGGAAATCATAAAAAATGCCCCGTATGTATGTGTGTTTGTGTGTGTGTGTGTATATATATATATATATATATATATATTTATATATCCCTGTGTAATCCCTTCCCAAACCACGTCAGTAAAGAGCAGAGGTGTAGCTCACACCTCTATCTCTGTCCACCTCTCTCTTTCCTCTTAGCACTGCGGTAGCTGTGACAAATGTCCCTGTGAGGATGGAGACACGTCAGCACACTGCAGTCACTGTGAAGTAGGTGTTTTTTTATTAATATGATCAATTTTCATATTATTAAAGGCCAGAAGTATGTGTACACCTGAACACTACACCTAATTTAACCTAAAATCTTGATTTTTTTTTTTTATTTTTTTTTTTTTTGACTATATTAACATGTTATGCATCACCTACTCTTACATTTAACTTCTCCTTCCACAGTATTGTTCCTACTGCTACATTTGTCCTGTGATCTGTGAAACAGTCTGCCAGCCAGGTAGGTTGCTGCTATTAATAGGATGCACTCTTAGTTAATGCTAGAGCGTCAAAGTTAAAAAATTCAGTGTATACAGCTGACCAAAACACTATTATTTGTTAGCAATATATGTTATGTAATTATATGTTTGTCTTTTTGTATATTTTTTTAGGTGGAGTTCTTGATGTATTGAGTGGTTCTCTCTACCAGTAAGGATCTATTCAAAACAACACTTGCAGAATAATCACATTATAAATATTTTCATACCCGTTATCAGCATAGTTATATGTTGAGCCTTATTTGTGTGCGTTTTTGTCCTCCACTTCACCTACAGGACGGTGAACACGCTGCTCTGAATACGTTCGGCATTCTTCACAACGCCATCTTTTGGTGAACAGAGGAACTACAGACCAGCGTGCAAATCATTCACTTGTAGGCCTGGTTATTTGACTGCCGAGATCTGGGGATTTTCACTCTGAGACCAGCGATAAGAGTGGACAACCTATCTTAAATATAACTGAGGAACTGCCAGAACTCTAATGTTTACCATTTAATGGCACTTTTAAGGTGGCTTTACAGGCTGCAATTAGTAAATAACAATTAAATATGATTAATTGCAAGTATAATATTTTACCATATTACTGTTTTTGACTGTATTTTTGATTAAATAAATGCAGTCTTTGTGAAAATAAGACTCCTCTTTCAAAAACATGAAAATACTCCTAAAAAGTAATTCTGGTTTCAGATTAATCAGTGTCAAGTTAAAGAAATGCATTCATACTATGTAAGTCAATGGGAACCAGCAACTGTTTGGTTACCCATATTCTCAAACAGGTTTGGGACAACTTGAGGGTCAGTAAATAATGACAGAGTTTTAGTTTTTGGGTGAGCTATCCCTTTAATTAGGGAATATTTCATGTTGCAAAACTGAACAAATACAGGAAATGCCAGATATCCGTTAATTATGTAAATTGAGAAAAGTAATGAAGAAATAGCTTAGACTTACATATTTTATACACTCTTTGTTCTTAGTTAAACACACTTTTCATATAGATTACTGAAACTAAATGACTAACATCTGCACTTTGTCATGCTTTGCTCATACCATGGAAAGTTGAGGTGTGAGAACTTGGTTAGAGTGTGAAAACGTTTACCGAGTTCTTCCTTCTCTAAAAGTTATGCAATGGCGAGTGCATTGAAATAAGCTGTTTTTGTTAGGGCTGAAAATATTTTGAAAAAAAATATTGATGTACAAAAATGTTTAATTAATGAATTGCTAATGCATTTAACAAACAAAGAAAATTTGGTAGACATTGAATTAAATGTAAAACAATATATCTATATATAACCGTACTGTATGTGTGAATGCATACACCTAAACCCATTTTCTTAGGAGGAAATTAATTTTTTTTTTTTTTCTTTTTGCTCTGTGAGCTAGTAGCACATACAAACATTCAGAGTATTGCTGTACTGTCATCTGGACAAAAATAAAGACACTGTAGTTTGTGCAACGGTAAGTTGCCACACTAAAAAGATTGCTTTGAACAATTTTCAGTAGCTAAAATGTTTTAAGAAACATATTTAGATTCAGAATATTGAAGATGTGATGATTTAATGTGGAAATATGCTAAAAATGCTTATTTCTTACAAGCAGATGCTTCTCATGACATGTGTGGTTATTATTTTACTGTCTGACTTCAGCATTGCAAAAGGTGAGTATTTTCTGTCACTTTCTTGCTGTGCTGGTTGAATAAGCTTTATTTTGGTTTTCACTGAATATAAGTATATATTAATGCATATGATTTTTATTCTAAAAACAAATCAAAGAATACAGGATTATATAGGTGTCAGGCAAAATGTACACACTAGTTGATTTAAGAGTTTATTCTGACATGTCTCTTCTTTTGCCACTCTCACTTTCACCTCAACCCAATGTAAACAAGAGTCTATAGCAGTTTATAGAGCTGACCTTGTTTTCTTTTTCTTTCAAATGTATTTTTAGATTGGTGCTACTTTGGCTGTGGTGAGCAACATTACATTTTCATTACCCTTAAATCAAATATGTTCGTACATATACATACACTACTAGTCAAAAGTTTTTGAACAGTAATATTTTTAATGTTTTTTTTTTTTGTTGTTGTTGTTTTTTAAAGAATTCTCTTCTGCTCACCAAGCCTGCATTTATTTGATCCAGAATATTGTGAAATATTTTTACTATTTAAAATAACTGTGATGATGAAGGCATTTATACTGTTACAAAAGATTTCTATTTCAGATATTAGAATGATTTCTGAAGGATCGTGTGACTGGAATAACGATGCTGAAAATTCAGCTTCATGAAAATATTTTAAAATTTTACTGTTTTTTCTGTACTTTGGATCAAATAAATGCAGGCTTGGTGAGCAGAAGCACTCTAAAGACTGCTGGGTTAAATACAACCCAACGCTGGGTAAAATATGGACAAGCTACAAAATATGGTTGTTTTGACCCAGCGGTTGGATTACACAAAATCAAGTTAAAAGTTGTTAAAGTTTACTTAACACGTTTTTTTCAGTATTGACTAAGTGAAAACGTATGTTGCACTCGCCGATAAGGGGAATATGTTAACACATGCAGTGGCGGATTAAGACTCTTTGGTGCCCCTGGGCAATGACACTTAAAGTGCCCTTAAAGTATTTTGTATTTAAATACCTTTGAAAAAATTGCATTTAAATACATTTAATCTTAGTATTTTTGTATTTTCAAAATACATAAGGTACTTTGTCAATAGACCTCCTTATTAGACTGCTGATTTCCTGCAGAAATGGGCAGCATTTCAAATACATGTATTTAAAAAAACTATTTTGAATCTCTGTATTTAAATACCTTTGGAAAAAGTCAAATGTATTTTGTATTTAAATACAATTAATCTTAGTATTATTTAGTATTTCGTATACTTGTTGATACAGGAAATCAGCAGTCTAAAAAAAAGAGGTTGATTAGCAAGAAGTATTTTATGTATTTTGAAAATACAAAAATACTAAGATTAAGTGTATTTAAATAGTATTTTGTATTTAAAATACATGTTTTTGAAATTCTGCCCATCCCTGACTGTGCTTAACAAATTTATTGGACCATCACCCAATGTAAGGTTTGTGCCAAGTAGTGTTTCTAATGCTAAAATATAATTTTAGTTGGGATTGAATGGATTCAAAGATAGATTGCACAAAAGGTTAAACAAGTCTTTGGGAGCAACTAGAAAGTATTTGGATGTCAGTAACAACAGAGAATGTGGAAAACGGCATTAAAACAATGTCAGCAAGAATGCAAGCTTTTATCAAGGCCAAAGGAGGCATACAAAATAAAAAATAAAATATTTATTTATTTGGTTTATTAGTTTTTGGTTATTATGTGTGAATAAAGACAATTTAGTCGTTTGTTATTTGCCTAATAAATGACAATATAATTTTTAGTTCTGGCGGGTGGTCTAATAAGTTTGTTAGTTGCGTGACGCACCGCACAGCATGCTCCTAGACTCAGGTTGAGTAATATATAGGCGTTGAAAGCAAAGCGCACGGGTTCACGCAGTTTGTGTGAATCTGGTGATAGATCGCGCATCCACAGATTCAAGCAGGAGAAAAAAAAAAAAAAACTTTCAACAAAATATTCAGGGGACTTAGTACGTTCTGATGAAGGGGTATATATAGGCCATGGCTAAACAGACGTTTGAGAATACATCGCTTGTCTTACCGGAGAAAATTTTTTTGCGTTGTGCGCCCAATCCCCCCACCGCACTTGCCCAATTGCCCATATGGTCAATCCGCCTATGAACACACGTGTGTTCAGGGTGTGCTAGCGATTAGATCAGGTTAGCAGTGTGGCTCATTTTTGAAGCCAAGTTTTGCCTAATTAGTGATTAGATACACTGTTTTGGATCGCTGCATTTAAACTGAGAATGCACATACAGAATGAGGCGTTCGGTGTGTGTGATAGAGTAAACAGTAACAGCACTTGCAGTGGCAGCAGCGGTAGCCTCCCCTGGGTCTTATAATACCAGTTCGCTAAGAAGTAGGGATGTCAGTTTTCGATCATTTCCATGATCGATTGTCGTTTAAATTCTTCACTTAAGTGCTGCAAAATGCGTCTATTGCAGTGGCATGTAGTCACCGGCATGACAGGATGTGCAACGCCACTCAAAACGCCAGCTTATTCACCCGAATTAAAAGTATGTTTTAGTCTAAATAAAAGGTTAGTAGTAGGACTGTAAACCAACAGATGTAAACCAAAATATGTATATAAATAAACATGACTTAGTGACTAAAGTTCTATTACTTTCCATGTTTAATGACTTTGTATTGCAGGGCCCTAGACTGCGACCAAAATTGTCACATTTTAGATACGTTTTTGAGAACGTGCGAATTAAAATTTGACGTGGTCGCATCTGGCAAGTAAATGGTTTGCGCTGCTTTAGCGTCTGCTCCATACAGCGGGAGTTGCAGAGACGTGGCACATTGTAGCAGGAACCAGATTTCACTGATCACGGGAAGAGGTGCTTTCGGTGTGAGTGCTTCGGGTGTAGAGCCTGGTTTGTATTTGCTGCTTCAGCAAAGGTGCGCGCAGCGCGCGGCAAAAATGACCCGAATATTGCGGACTGCGGATTTGGTTTTCAAGTAAAGTAAAAGACCACTTCTTAAACCAGAGAAGTTGAACATGTTGGTATTCTTGTCCAAAAAAAAAAAGAAAAAAAAAGAAATAAATAAATAAAACAAAACATGCAAGCACTGTCACGGTCAGCCAGTTTAGTTTTACTTTTTGTTTTCATTTTGAAAAGCTTATCTTTACTGTTTACCTCATGTTACCGAGGCTTTCTTTCTTTCTTTTTTAATTTATTTGATTCTGCAGTGTTTGCTAAACTTTCTGTAATTTATTAGTCGGTATATAATATAGCATGTCCTGTATGCCATGTTTGGTTTTATACGTTTTTGTTAATAATGTAAGCTAGTTTGTCTTGTAGCCTACTGTTTTATCGTTGTTGTGTTTTTAAGAATAAAAATCAATCCATCTTTTGCTTTAGTCTTAAAAAGTGAAAGGTGTATAGATGTAAGCAAAACAGAAAATTATCTTTTCTTGTAAAACCTGAAAACAAGATTGCAAATTCAAAAGCGAAAGCATTCGAAGCTCCCCTTATAACCTTACAAACGAGAAACTCCTGTTCACAATGCTTAAAGGGTTGAATGTTAACCAGTTCATTGTTTATTTAATTCTAACTAATCAGTTCTTGTTAAAAACTAATCAAAATTAAAAAAAAAAAAAAAAAAAATTTGCTTAAAATATCTGCACAGGAGAGACTTGGTATTGTTTCCAAACAAAAGGATATACATCGGTATCGGCCAAAATGAGATGAAAAATATCGGCAAAATCCAATATCGTGCATCCCTACAAGAAAGTGACCAAGACTGTCATATTGCCAGTGTTATTTTAGCATCACTGGGATACTATTTTAGATTGTATTAATATTCTGTATTAGTTTTAATATTTTTATATCTACACAGTTTTTATATATCTGTTTTCATTTCAATTTTTGTTAAACGTTTTAGTCATTTTGTTATATGTCATTTTTATGCATTTATGTATTTTTATATTTTCTTTAAAATATATTTTTAATATGCTTATTTAGTTAATTTAAAATGTGCTATTTAAATAAACTGTATTCTTTTATTTATTTATTTAAGAAAACTCGCTCCCACATTGGGGTAAACACTACCCCAAATGTAATGGGCATAAACAGTCTCCAATCAACATTGACACCCAGAAAGTCATTAAAAACCAAGAGCTGGGATCTTTTGACCTGCATAACTTCGGCCTTCCAAACACCATGAAGATGCTGAAGAATAACGGGCACACAGGTGTGGAATCACGTATATAGCCTACTGTATGCACGTCAACACACCTGCACGTCTCATCCACGTCTTCCTCCATGTTTCCCTGCAGTTGAATGTGAGCTGAAGGCAGGAGCAATGGGAATTCGAGGAGGAGGTTTGAAGCACAAATACTCCGTCCTGCAGTTCCACTTCCACTGGGGTGGAAAGGACCTGATGCACCATCCGGGATCCGAGCACACCCTGAACGGACACAGATCGCCTCTAGAGGTGAGAGATGAGGCCTGCAAGAGATGCGAGAAATATCGAGTTGTGACACATTGAAAATGTCGCTTGCATTTAGACTCACATGTTTTTTTATGCAGATGCACATCGTAAGCCGGAGAAGTGATCTTAATGACAGCACTGCAGCAAAAGTTCAAGACGGCTTTGCTGTGATGGGCTTTTTTATTGTGAGTCTCATTTCGCATCCACTAGAGGGCAGTATTACCATTTCGATCGACAATTTATTTAGGAAGTATTCACCGTTTGTACCTGACTCCTCTACACATTTTATATATTATTAATATTTTAATCCAGGTCATGTTTATTTTATTTCAGCTTTTTATGGTTTTGGTTTTAATTAAGTACCTGTAACCTATAATAACCCTGCTGATGATGTCTATTATTGAGCCAGTGCTTGCCAAACAATTGTGGTTAGCTAATTATGATTGTAAAATGGATATTTACAGTGCAGTGACACAACTAAATCTAATGTCCACATTTTTTTCTTCCTTCAGGAGGGCAATGAAAAGGAAAAAGAAAAGGAGACATCACAGGTCTGGGAAAGCTTCACAGACTATCTCCAAAAAATACCAAGAAAGGGTAAAATAACTGTTTTAAAATAATTAACAACTTTAACTGTTAATCTATATTTGGTACCCGCTGGTAAAACTTGCACTTCACAATGCTAATGCAAGAATGTGCGCCAGACATCAGTCTAATAATATAAAACACTTTATATTTTTTTGCATTATACACTACCAAAAAGATTTATGTTTTTTAAAGAAGTCTCTTCTGCTCACCAAGCCTGCGTTTATTTGATCCAAAGTACAGCAAAAACTGTACAATTTTAAAATAGTTATATATATATATATTTTATACTTTACTTAATACTTATTTAATGATTTAATACTTTTATTTAGCACGGATGCTTTAAATTGAACAGAAGTGATGATAAAGGCATTTACAGTGTTACAAAAGGTTTCTATTTCAGATCAATGCTGTTCTTCTGAATGTTCTATTCATCAAAGGAACCTGAAAAAATTCCACTCGGCTGTTTTCAACATAAATAATAATAATAAATGTTTTTTGAACAGCAAATCAGAATATTAGAATGGTTTCTGAAGGATCATGTGACTGGAGTAATAATGCTAAAAAATCAGCTTTAAAATCACAGGAATAAATTAACTTTTTAAATATATTCAAATAGAGTTATTTTAAATAGAAAAAATGTTTTTGCTGTACTTTGGATCAAACATATGCAGGCTCATATCAAGAATTTAGCAAAAGGTTACCTCATGCAGATTTCGCAAGCGGTTCAGTTTGGTCAGCCGAATTTGTTGACAAACAGAAAGCTGCTTGGTTCAAAAGTGATAAGTGAAAAGTGAGCGGCATTTCATGAATTCACTGAAATATTGCTGAGGCCACACCTTCATGGCTTTATTGTTGAAATTAGGGCTGTCAAACGATTAATCGCAATTAATCGCATACAAAATAAAAGTTTGAGTTTGCCTAATAAACGTGTGTGTACTGTGTGCAATTATTTTGTATATATAAATACAAACACATTCAGGTACATATATAAGAAATATTTACAAGTATTTATTGTATTTATTATAATTTTTATATAATTTATATTATATATAAATACACATTTTTTTTACATAGATAAAATATTTCTCTTAAATATATACATTAATTTGTGTGTATTTATATATACATAATAATTGCACACAGTACACACGCATATATTAGGCACATTCAAACTTTTATTTTGGATGCGATTAATCGTGATTGATCGTTTGACAGCCCTAGTTGAAATATTATGCATATTTTGATGCCTCATTTTTATTTTACTGCTAGGAGACAAAGTCAAAATTATGGAGCCCTTTTCTATGGATCAGTTCTTAAAGGGGGTTGATCTCAGCAAGTACTACCGCTACAATGGCTCCCTGACCACCCCTCCCTGTGATGAAGCTGTGGTTTGGACCATCTTCAAGGATCCAGTTAGGATCAGCAGGGATCTGGTACAGAAAAATTCATTTGATTCCAAATAATTCCACAACTTTCTATGAGATGGATTATCTTTTATGCATTATCATCTACCAGGTCCAAATTGCTTTGCTCACCAAGGCTGCATTCATTTGATAAAAATACAGTAAAAGGAGTAATATTGTGAAATATAATTACACTTTACATATTTGTTTTCTATTACAATATATTTCAAAATGTAAGTTACAGTATTTTTTGTGATGCAAAGCTGAATCTTCAGCAGTCATTACGCCAGTCTTCAGTGTCACACATAATGGGATAAAAACATAATGAGATTAGTTAAATGCCCTGACAGGAAGATAAAACCTTAAGTTAGATTGCATGATGAATAAAGTTCAAAAGAACAACATTTATTTGAAATAGATAATTCTAATTGACTTTACTGCCACTTTTAATCAGTTTAGTAAATATTTTCTGAACTAAAGTATTTAAAATAAATAAATAAATAAATAAATAAATAATGCCAACATTTTAACCGGTAATGTACATTTTAAAATGCTCATAATCAGATTACAGTTACTTTTTTATGGATTACATACATTATTATTCACACAATGGCAGCAAATTATTCATATTTTATTGTTTTTCCTAAATTCACCTTGGAAAATTTTGGATATGTAATGTCATTGCTGTTTTCGTGATGGTTCATATTTGTTCATGCAATGCAAGGATTCTAAAACCTTTTTTTTCAGCCAAAACCCTTTGATATTAAATATTTAGTTGAAATATCCCTGAGGAAGTTCAATATTTCAATAATAATTTAACAAGACATTCACATTTTCACAGTTCTCTGATGTTGGTTAATGGTTACATAGACATGCAGGTAAACAAATTAAATATTTCTATTTTTATTTAATTGTGTTTTATTTTAGTGTTTTATTTATTTATTTAAGTGTTTTATTTTGTTCATATTTAAAATTAACACATTTTTTTATTTGACATTTTTATTTTTTATGATTTAATTAAATATTATCTTTTAATAAAAAATTTGGCGTCACTCCCTCAGATACAAACAAACACTCACGCAGCAGCATTAACCAGTTTTCTGTCACTTCAGTTCCAGAATAATAAAAAACAATGTGTTTTAAATGTACATTACATTTTAAAACATGATATATATATATATATATATATATATATATATATATATATATATATGATATATATATTGCATGAAGAATAGGATGCAGGAGAAAAAAAAAAGACAGACAGATGTTATGTTTATCTAAAGTGATTTTTTTTTTATTAGTATGGTTGAACTGGATCATTGAAGGTCAGCAGCAAAAACGTTGGTTGATAAAATGGGTTTAAATACATAAAGGATATTTGTGTTATTTAACATTTAATTATTGCATGTTTGCTTCATATTCTGAGTTTGCATATCGCTGCTTTTATTCATGGTGAGGAATATGAATCTGTTTTATACAAGTGAGATGAGTAAATGCATGTTTACATTTAGTCTAGAACTACAATAACATCAAACATAAGAGCAGGAGAGCTGTCAGTCGTTAAATGGGAAACAAAGTAACTGGTTAACAAAATACCTATTTTTTCTTGTAAATTAAAATGTAATGTGTTGCTTCACTACTTACTTGAAAAAGTAATCTGATTACATAACTCGCATTTCTCGTAATGCCTTACCTGAACACTGGCTACTGTATTAGTGTACATAACTCTGCTTTGATTGACAAGCCCATATATGTTTTGTCCTCGTGTGTGTATATCATTTGTTCTATCTGACTGTCATAATACTGTCATTTTGTCTAGCCTCCATCTCCACCATATCTCTCCCTTTTTTCAACCTCTGTCTCCTGTTGTATCTTTTCTGCCGTTGTCTCTTATCACGCTCATCTCTTACAACATCCTACACATCTGAACAAAATTCCTTTGGCAGCAGGTGCAATGGCCTTGTGATCTAAGCATGTGACCATATACGTGCGCACCTCTGCTATATCAGTGCAATCAGTAAAATAAGAAAAAATGTCATTGTCTTTCAGTTCAGCTATTCCTTACTGACTCTTCCCTTATTTTCTGCAGCTGCTCAGATTCCCCACAAAAATTGCTTTCGACAACGTGTACCGGCCGCAGCAGCCTCTGAACAATCGCGAGGTCTATTCTTCTGCTGCTCTCGCCGCAGGTGATTGTTCATTTGAAATATATGCAGTGTATTGTGAGCCATAAATAACTGGAATTAGAGAGCTATAATTAACCAGACCTGTCTTTTTCTTCATTTACTTCAGGTCATGCAGGAGCAGCTGAGCATTTGACCATTCAGGGGCTCTAATCCCAAAATTATGCACATAGTTTAAATACAAAAGCTGTTTTTACTCATTGTGCGGAAGTAGGAAAAAGCAATGCAATTTAATGCCACAATTAAAAAAAAAAAAGAAAAAAGAAAAGAGAAAAAAAAAAGGTATATTATTGATAGATTCTGTTTAAATATATAAAAAGGAATATCTACTGTAGTTATATGGATATTGCATACAATATGTTTACCCTTAAAAAACAAGTTGGGGTAACACTTTATTTTAGGCACCAATTCTCACTGTTAACTAGTTGCTTATTAGCGTGCATATCACTGGCGTATTGACTGTTTATTAGTACTCATAAAGCACATATTAATGCCTTATTCTGCATGACCATTTTAGATCCATTTATTCTACCCCACACCTAAACTACCTTACTAACTATTAATAAGCAGCAAATTATGAGTTTGTTTAGGGAAGACTCTTGATAGTTAATAGTGAATATGTGTTCCCTATTCTAAAGTGTTACCAAAGTTGGTTAGCTAGTCTCAGGGCCTGGCTAAGCCAGTTATGCTGGTGTATTTCAGCTAGTTGACTAAAACAAATTAAACTAAGCAACTAAACAAATGAACACCAGCTCAGCCACGCTGAGAGACTAACTAAATCAGCTGACCACTAACTGCGTTTTAGAGAAAATAACATTTATTTCTTTGTTTGTGTTGACTTATTTTTATTTATATTTTGCTTTATGTGTTTATTTGTGACCTTGAACCACAAAACCATTCATAAGTGTACATTTCTCAAAATTGAGATTTTTATATCATCTGAAAGCTGAATAAATAACCTTTCCGTTGATGTATGGTTTGTTAGGAAAGGACAATATTTGGTAAGATACAACAATTTGAAAATCTGGAATCTGATGGTGCAAAAAAAAACAAAAAACAAAATACTAAGAATATCACCTTTAAAGTTGTCCAAATGAAGTTCATAACAATGCATATTACTAATCAAAAATTAAGTTTTGATATATTTATGATGGGAAATGTACAAAATATCTTCATGAAACATGATCTTTACTTAATATCCTAAAGAGTTTTAGCATAAAAGAAAAATCGATAAATTTGTCCCATCCAATGTATTTTTGGCTATTGCTACAAATATACCCTTGCAACATAAGACTGATTTTGTGGTCCAGGGTCGTATTTATCCATGCATTCAATTATTCATTTAAAGGACTAGGTCACCTAAAAATGAAAATTTGCTTAAAATTGACTATCAACATTTGTGGTTAGAACTGTTTTAAACTCTTTTTGCTTGTAAACGTTGCTTGATCTGTGCATTATTTCTCTCCTGATTCAAATGAGATGGCTTTTTTCACTAGAGAAAGCAATACTGGAAACAATGGTATGAAGTTAACAATGTCTTAATGCTGCATTTATTCATTATAAACATGTAGCTTGTAGGTGTTTTGATCAGTTATTTGGACTCTCATTCTGACAGCACCCAGTGATATTATGCTAAATTTGTTTTGCTAACTCAATTAAAATCTTAGATGGCCTGAGGGTGAGTAAAATTTCAGTAAACACATGGCTTTTCACATTCTTAGTTTGTATTTACCAAGGGTTCCAATATTAATGGAGGGTGCTGCATGGTTAATTCAAGTTGAATACGCAAGGGTTTAATGACAGGTCACACACCCACAAACGCATTTATGGGTCACTTAAAACTGTACTCCACTGTGCCAAACAACAATTGAAACCACATGACCTTATTCCTTTTGTATGTGCATATACACACGAAATGAAAAGAATGAAAGAGGAGACAAAGAGAATAAAAAAAAAGTCTAGGCAAAGCTGTGAGTTCGATGCCAGCTTACATAACCTTATCTTGCAAAACGGTTGTCGATAAGCACTGTTGCTGTGAAGGAAATAGCTAGAGCAAAAAAAAAAAAAAAGACAACCAAGCTTTCTGACAACAACCGGAATACAGAGACAGTTGTAATGAAATGTAATCTCAAATGGGCAACTATGATTAATCCTGGTTTATAGAATAATAAGTAATGTAAAATTTAAGATGCAAAATGTTATTTATATAATCAGTACAATTTAAATAGGCATGCTTCCACACATCCATTCTCTAAACTACACTGTAAAAAACAATTTGTTGAGTCAACTTAAAATAATTTGTAACCTGTCTGCCTTAAAATTTTAAGTTCAGTCAACTCAAAAAAAGTTTATTCAACTTGAAATGTTAAATTATAGTAAGTGACAACTTAGATATTTGAGTTGAATCAACTTAAAATTTTAAGGCAGCTGGGTTATTTACCCATCTGTTAAGTTTAACAGACACAAATATCTAAGTTGTTACTTAGTACAACTTAACATTTCAAGTTGACTAAACTTGACTGAACTTAAAATTTTAAGGCAGCAGGGTAACAAATTATTTTAAGCTGACTCAACAAATTGTGTTTTTTATTTTTTACAGTGTACTTGACCTATTTAGGGATCAATGGACTGATAAGATGTTACTGTAACATGACCCCATGACAAATCTTGCTCAAATGTTTTTACAGAGAACCCTTATAATGTCGACACAGCTCATTAAAAGCCACAGCCTTACAAATATGTGCAGCATCTTGTGAGATGACATAACTGGTTCATCAAGTGACCTTACTGACAGTTTCAAAGACATACTTCTTTTTCACATTTTTCTTGTTTTGTTTTTTGATAGTCCAAACAGAAGCTCCGCGCCATTGATGTTGGCAGGATGCCATTACAAGCGGATGTTAAGATGAGTATTTTCATATGATTGATAATGTGAGTGCAACTGTGGTATGCACTTCCAATGTACTACATGCTCTAGTAGTCACTTGATTTCAGGTAACGACTTTCCTTAAATAATTTGGCAATATCTGCTGTACAGATTTTGCCTATATTATTTAAATATTTGCACAATTACCAAAAGATTTCATATGAATTGTATCTCTGTCCTGATTTTTTTGGGCAAGACTCGGATGATGATAGCTTTTTTCTTTGGTTTTGCCATTGCTGTACTTTCATTTTAAAACCTTTTGTGTGGTATTTTGTAGTGCCCATGTAAATTGTTTCCAGGTTTGTTAGGTAAGTTTGTTAAAGAACAGGGTTTCTCGTTCCTGTTCTTCCAGTAAAACTTACCTGTAGATTTTCTTTCCTATGTATCTCAAACAACAAATTTATGCCTGTATATACTTAAAATTTACAGCCAGATGCACAAATTGAAATGAAAGTTTCAAGAATGAGGAACCTTGTTATACCCTTTTGCTGTATAGAATTTGAAGGGGCTTTTTTTTCCCCCCGAGAAGCAAGTTTCCTTAAAATGTCTTCTGGAAAGTGACAGGAAAGCCTTTTAAAGGACAACTGTAAGGACCAAAGTGAAACATTTAACTGTAGAAAGTAGTAAACCTTCATGAAAGCAGCTGCATCTCATTCAAAAGACAAACCCAAACTTTAGTATCAGTCATAATCTGTCACAAAACAAGTGCTGATGGCAGTCTGATAGAATTTCACACAAACCAATCAGACCTAAAGGCTTGGAATGCACCCATATTACAACAAAATACTTTTATTATAATAAAAGATTAAATACACATAGTGCACTCTTAAAAATAAAGGTGCTTTAAAAGGTTCCTTAAGCGATGCCATTGAAAAACCATTTTTGATTACACAAAGAACCATTCAGTCAAAGGTTCTTTAAAGAACCATCTATTTCTTACCTTTTTATAATCTTCTTTCGTCACAAAGAACCTTTTGTGAAACAGAAAGGTTCTTCAAATGTTAAAGGTTATTTATGGAACCATTTAGACAAAAAAGGTTCTTCTATGGCATTGTGAAGCACCTTTATTTTTAAGAGTGTGTGTAAATTGCTAATTTATTTTTAATGTGTCACTGTCTAACAGTGCACAAGGCGGTGCAGCAGATAGCTTACAGACAGCTTACAAAGATATTGTGGAAGTGTTGAAATAGTTTTCAGTCATCAGAAGAATCTGTAGTCAGATTCTTCAAGAGACTGAAACAGATCAAACTGATAAAGACAGAGTGAGGCACTCATGAGGGACATTGCTGAAGTCATGCGTTACACCTGTGGAAAGACATTTTTATCTCCTCCTCTTTATCCTGGCATTTTCTGTCCTCTTAAACTGGCAAAATTACAGAAATGCATTCAAATTTAAATTGAAGAGCAGAAAGTATTATTTTTAAGAGCCTTGTAAAAAGATCAAGGCACTTATAAAATGTTTACTAGAATTGAATGATGACCTTGTGGTTTATATGTTTGACTGCCAAAAAAAAAAAAAAAAAAAAAAAAAGAAAAAGAAAAAAAGCTCCATAGTTACTTTTGAATCGTTGCTATTTGGCTGCTGTAATTACATTTACAAGCAGAGACTGAGACAGAATGCCTTGAATGAGCTTGAGATTATGTTATTCATTGGTTTCATGACTCAGTCTTGAAGGTTAGTTTCATGGAACATCCCAGCATGAACAGTAATAGAAATTAAATCACATGTCATTTGGATGAGGTGCATGTGCGTTGTGAAATATTGTGCCTATCCTTAAAATGAGCAACTGTAATTACTGCTAAAGGTGTGTATACAACAATAATGACAATGTGGATATCTTCTTGAGAAATAAAACCTCTTTTTATATTGAATACTTTCTTATTATGCAATAGCTTATTATCTATCCCTGGTATCTCATCCAGCTCATGCAAGAACCATAAATGGTAACTGTAGCTTATATGCTTAAATGTATATAATCTATACCCAAAGTATACTTAATATTTTAAATTCCATCGTTACCATCTGTCTCAGACATCATAAAAGACTTCACATATAGTCCACAAGAGAAAATAATAGTTGAAGTTATAAAAATGACCATGTTCACATTTGATTCTTAATACTGTGTTGTTACCCTAATGATCCACAGCTGTTTTTTTTTTTTTTAGTGATAGTTGTTCATGAGTCCCTTGTTTGTCCTGAACAGTTGAACTGCCCACTGTTCTTCGGAAATATCCCACAAATCCAAAGAATTTGTGGGACCTGAAGGATTTTCCGGAAGAACAGTGAGCAGTTTAACAGTTCAGGACAAATGAGAGATTCATGAACAGCTATCACTAAACAAACAAACAAGCAAAAAAAAAAACAAAACAAAAAAAAAACAAAAAAAACACACACCTGTGGGTCATTCAGGTAACAACACAGCGGTCATTTTTTTTTTTTTTAATTCAACTATTATTTTCTCTTGTGGACTATATATCTTTTATGTGAAATGTCTTCTACTAAATAAAAAAATAACTACATTTTGTATGATCCCTCTTGTTTTGGTAAATTAATTAAAATTTAGCAGATTCTGCGAGGTGTATGTAAACTTTTGATTTAAACTGTATATATTTTCCAAAGAGCGTATGCCACCTCGTAAAATAATGACTTTTTTTTCATGCAGTCGGTTTGGATAGTGACTTTTTTGATGGGCCAAAAACAACTGCAGTAAGTTAAAGTAAAGAAGCACCAAAATGTGACCTTTTTAAAGTAAGAATTAAATAAAAAAGGTTACTAAATCAAGTAGAATAATTTAAAAATCAACCGATGTCATTCATCTGTACATTCATGATACTGTAAACGCCCTTTACAATAACCTCTAAAAAAGAACGAGAATGATTGACAGTAACAATACAGGCTAATGGTTTCTGTTTATATTATTCTGCCTTTGCATGCTACGGAAGAAAGATCATGTCTGGAAAGACATCAACAAATGATGATACAGATAGTTCACTAAATCACTAAATGATTAGTCACTGATTTCTCGTTTTTTTTTTTTTTTTAACTTTATATTAAGGATATTCAGAACATTACTTTTTTAAATTCTTAAAATAATTTAAACTGGCGCTGTTTTACAGTCATTAATTTTGAAAACGTTTGGAACGTATTTCGACGTACTTAGTTTATTTTGACTAATTTGAAAGGCTGGAAGAGAGAAAGCGTTTTGTAATGAACTTCGTTTTCACCCTCCATCACGAGGGGGCAAAGGAACGTGATTAAAGTGATACCTGAAAGGTTAAAAAGCGATTAGATAATTAAAAAGAAATCTGCGAAGAGACACGACGCCTAGCAGTGTGACATGTGAGCTTTCAATCGGAATGTAGTTTTTCGTAAGCAGATGGACTGATGAAAGTGACACACCCACTACAGGCGAGCAGTGAAGAGTACTAAAGGCGGGAAAGAAGCCAACTCATCTTATTCCTGCATACTGACAGGTGAATCAAGTCGAAGAGGTACAGTAAAACCGGAGCTACCTGCATTTGATTCATTTCATTTTTCATATCTCTCTTCGCAGGTTAAAATAACTGATAACACAGTAAAATTCAGTTGTGTTCTGTATTATTTTTCTGTTGTACTGATTTATTGTTTGATGGTTGTTAGATGATTGTCTTGCTCGTAACTTGCCTCGCTGCTCTTCTGTGTCCCACCGTCCACAGTGCGGACTCTTCAGTGGGTGAGTGTAACTGAATTTTAACTTCATTTACGCAATGAATGCATCGTTTAATTTTTTTTTATGACTCTGTTAAAGGTTCTTTTGATATCATGGTTATATTTATGTTATCATTTCATCCTAAACAGCATGGTGTTATCACAAACCAACATGCAGTAAGTGTAATTTATTATATTATTGAATATTTACTTAAATATTCCACATTGACATAAAACTTCTATTATAAATTTTAAATATTAATATATTAAAACCTTGTTCTAAAGTTACTTTTTTTTTTACTCCTGATTTGTAATAGATTATGCCACCTGGCCCAAGATTGCCCCACATGACTGCAGTGGATCCAAGCAATCTCCCATTAATATTGTGACTGCAAATGTTCAGCGCAATCCTAACCTGACCCCGTTTACTTTCACCGGTTTTGATGACAACTCCACCTTCCTGTCAATCGTAAACTCGGGCGACTCCGGTAAGGATCACTGCACGCTGGGAACCTTAATTTGCTGATATTACTTGCATTTATTTCAATGCATATTGTAGTGTTCCTCAGGATTTGTTCATCTTTACACTATATATATATATATATATATATATAGTTGCTAAAATCATTTAGCAGATTTATTCAGTGACTTCCAAATGAGGAATACCAAAACCCATCTTTAGGAAATGGTAACATGAGAAGCATCACATTAAAAAGGTTGCACAGAAAAGTACAAAAGTGCAAGCTAGCAAAGAGATGTTGTTGATATACTGCTAAACAACAAAAGGAGGAAAGTTATTTGATGCCTCTTTGTGTTCAGTGATACTCACTGACTCCGTAGTGGGAACTTAGACTGGAAATCATTAATCATTGGTCATGCTCAGTATCAATGTATAGAATATCCTGGAACTTGTATCTGAAGACATCTTTACACAGCCCAGCTCTGTGCCTGCTCAGAATTCAGTGTGAAGATGCAATGCTCTTAATGCACCACAGCACATGAAGTATAAAGTAATTGCAGTGTAAATGCATTTATGCTACTTCTGAACAGCCTATGTAAATGTCACTTCAGAAGAGCTAAATTTGGTGCAATATGTTCATTGTCTTCGCAGTGGTGGTCTACCTGGATGATGAGATGATGGCAGTGAAAGGAGGTGGTCTTCCAGCTTCATACAACCCTAAACAATTCCATCTCCACTGGGGTAATGGCACCACATCGCCTGGCTCCGAACACACCGTAGATGGCAAAAAATACCTGATGGAGGTATGAATGATTGAATTATCTCTGCAAATGCATTGGATTATTATTTTAAATATTTCCCCTCAAAGCAGCCTGAGTAAAATCTTTTTAAGAACCATTTTTGGTTCCTCAAAGAACCTGAACAGTTCCTAAAAGAATCGTGTTTTCTTCGTGTGAAGAACATTTTAATAATCTGAAGAATCTTCTTTCATTATAAAGAAGTACAAAAGGAAAAAACTTTAAGAGTTTATTTCTAAGCATTCACTGTATGCATGTGTTCTTGTGTGTCTCATAGCTGCACATTGTAAATGTCCATTCAAAATACAAGGGGAATGTGTCAGCTGCTGTAGCTGCCGGAGACAGCCAAGGATTGGCTGTTCTTGGTTTCTTCATTGAGGTGAGGATGACATTAATTATATCTAAAGGAAAACACAAACCTAAAAGCATATGCATGGCATGGTTGTGTGCACGTGTATGTGTTATATATGTATTTTAATTTAACCAACAGGGAACCAGTGAAGCAAACAAAACAAAAAGCTGGGATATCCTAACGTCCTATTTGGCAAGCATCCGCAATTCAGGTAAACGAATAGTTTGTAAGCTTCTTGAGTGATTGCTTAAAAGGATAGCTCACCTAAAAGCAACTTTTTGTCATTCGTGTCATTTCAAAGACATGTTGAAGAATGTTTTTTGTCCATACAGTGAAAGTCAGTGGGGTCTAAAACAACACTGGTCCACACTGACTTTCTTTACATGGACAAAAACAGGTTTTTCATGTTTGAGTGAATCTTGCAACATTGGCATCTTTGGCTAATCTCCAATCTCCACCAATATGATTTAACAACAAATCATCACGAAACTGAAGACAGCCAAGTAGTTTCATTACACCCTATTGACTGTTTTGTATATTTAGGTGCTTCAACTGTAGACATCATGAATCAAATCACACTGGACAGTCTGCTGGAAGGAGTTGACAGGACTAAATATTACCGATACCAAGGTTCCCTAACTACACCCAGCTGTAATGAAGTTGTGATTTGGACTGTGTTTAAGGAGCCCATCAAAGTCAGTCATGAATTTGTAAGTAAAGGCAACTCTTTGGTACAGTAATTCATAAAGATCATATTCGTCTGTTACAGGAGGAGTAAAAAATACTTTACTTACTTTATTTCTCCAAACAGATCAATCGCTTCAGCACAACAGTCCTTTTCAAAGACACAAGCGCTGCAGTTCTGAACACCAACAACTTCAGGGGAGTTCAGCCCTTGAATGACAGAGTTGTGACGTCACAGGTCTCAGGGGGATCCATAGCACCTTCATCATCCTTTTTATTTGTTATCACAGTACTTCTTTTGTCCAGTTTGTCCTGGCTGTAAAAATATGCTTTGTGCACATATATAAGCTGGTTTAATTTATTGCGCTTGTAAATTGTGTGCTTTATTGATTGTGTTTGATCATGGTTGATTTTGTGAGTCTTCTTGCATGGAAAAACAAGATTTAAGTTATAAGTTGATGACACCTAGCTGTTCCTATTTCAACCAGCTGTATTTCTGTTTCTACCAGGTGTATTTTTTTAACGCACAATTTGTTATCTGTGAAGATAACAAGTCTTTAGGATATCAAATTTTTATATCCCTAACTCTTAGTTTAAAACAGTTGAAATAATAGTACATTTTTATTTTATAAGAACCCTCTGTAGTTTTATTCAATGTTAGGTGATTCTGTAGCATTTAAGATGATTTATGTTTTGAATGTCTAAAGAATGACAGCTATTAAAAATGGAATAATAAATGTTTGCTGTTTAATAACAAAATGTCTCTTATGCTCATCAGGGCTACATTTGAATAAAAATAACAATTGTGAAATACTACTTTTTCTATTTGCATATATTTTAAAATGCTATTTATTTATGTGATGCAAAGTTGAATTTTCAGCCTCATTACTTCAGTCTTCAGTGTCACATGATTCTTCAGAAATCATTCTAATATGCTGATTTGCTGCTCAAGAAGCATTATCATCAATGTTGAAAACAGTTTTAGCCGCTTAACATATTCATTGACAATGTATGAAATTGACATAAACTGCTTTTGATTGCCTCTGGGGGTGGAAACCTGCTACACCTGCTTCAGCCAATCCAAACTGGCCTTAATTAGCTGACACCCTAAAGGGCAACACCTGTCACCTATTTGCTTTTGGTGGTCACAAGTTTGTTTGTCCATTTAAAGCTTTTGAGTGTAAAGCTTTCTGTGTAATTGTTTTTGTAAAGTAGGGTTTTACAAGTTCATCTGCATTCTGGTTGTTGATCAAAAGAAGGGAAGTTAGTTACCTGAGCTAGTGGAATTTGATTTAGTTAAGTGAAATGGTAAGACAGCAGTGGTATAACCTACAGTTAATTTTGCTTTGTCATAAAGTTACATATGCAGTGTTAAAGTGGTGTCAAACAGAATGACTGTGAGGAAAAATATATCTGGCTCAAATATTAATATAAAACTATTAATATAAAACAACTGAGTAAGAACTTTTAAAATGTGCAACAAACCCATACATGTCTCTTTTCCCCCTCCAAGATGAATGCTTGGTTTATGGCCTGCCTTGCAGCTTTTCTGTTTCCTGTGTTGCATGGTGCACCAACATCTGTAGGTAAGATTTGATCATGTGATATGATTCATCTTCCCAAACTTGTCATTAGTCCTATTTGGATGGCAACTGTTTCTCATGGATGTCTGCAAAAATAAATTTCTGTGGCACTTCAGTGATAAAACTCATTATTTGGGTGGCGACTTATCTGCGGTAGAGAAGTGAGTTTTGTGATGCTACGAACCTGGAATGTGCTGCTCACGTTGCCAGTTAAATTATTTGAATTTTTTTTTTTTTTATCATTATTCCATTATTATTATTATTATTATTATTATTATTATTATTATTAATAATAATAATAATAATAATAATAATAATAATATTTTTGATAACTAAATCTCTTGTGTATGAAAATAGACGTGCTATAGTGTTTATAATTAAACATGATACTTACACTTATTGCTGTTGATTTATTTTAGCCTGCCTGTTGCTGCCATAATAATGACCCCTTTCAAATGTTTACATGGTTTTTTTTTTTTTTTTCTTTTTGTTTTCAACAGCTCCCACTTGCTGTGGTGGAGCAGTTATGAAATATCGTTCTTGTAAATACTTTACAGCATTTCTGTAATAAACGTGCATGCAAACTACAGTGCAATGCAACAGTTAGGTCTATCGTATGGAGCTAGGCAGTGGGCAAAAAGGATTTAAATGGTGACTTGAATTGTGCGATTTTATTTCTAGTAAAATCAGATGTAGATTTGGATGGCAGTTAAATTACAAACGTGACGCGTTTATCAAATCTGGATTTTTACGGGTTGGTTGGAGGGGAAAACGCAGACGATCTGGATTCGTACAGCAATAAAATCAGACTAGCCCCTGTAACTGTTGAAAATGGCTTTTGTCCCCATGGGAAATAACTGTCATCCATATAAATAATTAATATAATAATCAAAATAATTGAATTATTTTCTTTAAGTTACTTAAGCATGTTAATTTTGCTGTATTTTGGCTCTTCTCAGCTTGGTGTTATCACATGCCATCATGTAGTAAGTCTTTCTTCTATAATTTATTTTTCGGAATTAAGGCCCAGAATGGAAAAAGTGTCTTTGTAAGCTTTGCTTTAAAGTGCTCTCTGCATCTCAGGTGATGTCACTTGGCCCATAATCGCAGAAAAAGACTGTAATGGCACTCAACAGTCTCCAATAGACATCATAACTGCCAACGTCCAGGCCAGTGCTAATCTGACCCCTTTCAACTTCACTGGCTATGATGACAACACAACTTTAACTGAGATTAAAAACACTGGCAAGACAAGTGAGTACATGTAACCCTTTATTGCCATTTGTGTATTTGCCCAAGATTGAGACTCAAGTCTTGTGTGGTTTTTGTTAGCCTATTGCTGCTGTTTATTTCCGCTCCGCTGTATCTTCGGCATGCAGAAGTTATCTGTTCAAGGTGTGTGTGTGTGTGTGTGTGTGTGTGTGTTTTTTTTTTTTTTTTTGTTTTTTTGTTTTTTTTTTTTAATCCCCCCTGTGTATTTTGTCTTTAGTTAAAGTTACACTTGATCACAAGAAAATGCATGTGGAAGGAGGTGATCTGCCAGGCTTGTTTGCCAGTACGCAATTTCATCTTCACTGGGGTAATGGGAGTTTCATGCCTGGATCTGAACACACTGTGGATGGCAAACAATACCCTATGGAGGTGAGATGATATAGTCTAGTACAGGGGTGCTCAACCCTGGTCCTGGAGATTGACTTTCCTGCAGAGTTCAGCTCCAACCCTGACCAAACACACCTGAACCAGCTAATTAGGATCTCAAGGGGCGCTTGATAATTACAGACAGGTGTGTTTGATTAGGGTTGGAAATAAACTCTGCAGGAAAGTCGATCTCCAGGAACAGGGTTGGGCACCCCTGGTCTAGTATAACTTTTCGGTACTAATGCTTTTATTTCTCATTACCTGTCCTGCCCATCTCTTACAGCTGCACATAGTGAATGAGGCTGCACATAATGGCTCAACTATACTTGCTGCTCTTGGTTTTTTCATTGAGGTATGATTCCTACACTGAGGTCATACCATTTGAGGTATAATTCCTACACAGTAACCAGTGGTGGGTGTGTGTGTGCACGTGTAACCAGTTTGGGTTTGTTTAACCAGTAAACTGTTTGAGAGTGTATAATATTTATTTATTTATTTATTTATTTATTTATTTATTTATTTATTTTTTAAACCCACAGGCCACCTATGATACTGGAAAACCAGACAGCTGGAAGACCTTAACATCTTACCTGTCTACAATCGCCAATGCAGGCAAGTTTCAGGTGGCAAAGGTGAAACATACTTGCCATATTTTTCACAATAGAGCAAGATAATTAAATCATTAGGTGTGTTCGACCTAAAGTGGCGTTGTGCCGATTGATCAGTGTGTGACATCAGCGAGAGCGATTAGAAAGCGTGCATAGGCGTCTGCTCTCTTATCGCTCTTGTGGTACTTTGATGTCATCCACCGATCGGTCTGGGAATTGTTTTCTCGGTCAAAACTGACCATTACCCAAATCCCTTAACTACTTCAGACATGTCTGAACCGTCTCATTGTTGTTAGTACTTTTAGAATCACTTATGTTTGCTTTGAACAAAACTGACCAGTATTTAAATCTCTTAATTGCTTTTGTGAAAAGAGCTATACAAATAAATGGACTTTTCTAATGCCCTTCCTGCTTCTCAGGTGATAAAGCATGCATCACTCAATTTATCTCTATGGATGACCTTCTTACTGGAGTGGATAGGACTAAATATTACCGCTATCTTGGCTCTTTGACCACACCAAGCTGCAATGAAGGTGTGATTTGGACTGTCTTCAAAGACCCCATCAAAGTCAGCTGGGATTTGGTAAGTCTTTTGGGAAAAGTTGATAACTGCTACAGTACTTCTGACTTCCTACATCAGTTATGAAGTGTTGAAATAGTAGGATTTCTGATATTTTTGGTTAAATTTAACTTCCTCTCGCTATTAGATTAACCTGTTCAGTACAAGTGTTTACATCAGCAAGGTGACCAGCTCTCCTCTAATGGTGGACACATTCAGGGGTGTTCAGCCGGTTAATGGCAGGATCGTGACGTCACAGGTGGCAGGTACCGGAGATTCTGATTGTTTCCCAAACAGCATCTAACAACTAACTCTAGACCTCTCTTCTGATTGTCAAACCACTGAACCTCATTCTAAATTTGATTTAGAGACCGCATACTTGTAGGATTTGAGTGGGAGAGGCTGATAATGTTGTAGAATGAGATAAATATTAAAAAAATATATAAATAAATGTAATAAGTAATTTTACCAGGTTTTTCTTTAGGAATATTACTTGTTTCAGATAATGTCCCATCCAGAGCTTGAATGAATTAATGGTATTCTGCTAGTTCATGTACCTTATGCATTTGTTTTAATTGTGTCCAACACTTTAACATGTTATTACTTTTATACAACATAAACTCACTGTTTTATGGGTGTGTGTGTATAAGCTAATTTTGTTGTATGATGGGATATTTTAGAAACCCATGTTTGTGCACTTGCACTATTATCAGTTTTGCACTTTCGTATGTGAAAATTTTTTTTTTTTTTTTTTTTTTTTTTTTAAACTTTCCTGTAGTTTCTTAAAGATACAGAGTCATCTGATTTCAGACAGGAGCTAAATCTAAATTGAAGTCTTGTTGGTTTGTTAAATTGAATAATTTAAAGAGCAAAGATTTTTAAAGATACTGCAAGTCTTTCAGTGATTTAACAGATGTAACAGGTGCTTGTTTTGACTCATTCAGTAGCGCATGTCAGTAGTCAGGGTTTGTGTGTGGCCTTTTTTTCCCAACAGGAATCACAGATCTTTAGTATTACTGTGGTTAAGCCTTAAAATGTACAATATATGCACAAGGGGTTTATCTCTAAATGGTAATTTAAGTGCTAACTTATGTATTTTGTCTTTGCACCAACATGTGCCTGTTTGTTTTGTCAACATACTTGTGCCTTGTTTATACTTGATTAAACTATTCCTTAAACACTTGTTTTAGCCATTATTTTAATGTATTTTACAAAAAAAATAAAAGCCTATCATATTAATCAAGCATCAAGTGTTTTTTTTTTTTTTTTTTTTTTTTTTTTGTCTCCATAAGTTGTATGCTCTTTTATGCTGTTAAATAGTTTGGGCTTGTGCATTCAAATATCTGGTCTTAACTTCCAGCTACTTCCAGAATTGATTTGCAAAACCTAAACTGTTGTCTCAAGTATGTTTATTTCTTTAAATAAATGGAACAAACCTGAATGTGTAGCATTAAGTTATTTTTTTTTATTTTATTTTATTTTTTATTTTTTTCTGATAAAATGGAGCATTTATCAACAGTTTCCAGAAGTGTGTAGTATTAAAATACAAATTCTTTGTTGCTGTACTTGATAACCTGGTGCTGTACTTGAGTACAAATATTTGACTTCTACTTAACTACATTTTAAAGAGAGAATTGCTGTTTCTCCAAAAAACTTTTTTGTAACATTTGCAACTGCGAAGTGGAAAGTGTGTATAGAGAGAGATTTTTATGTGAAGCCTAAGACAAATACATAATTTCCTTTATTTAAAATTGTATTAAAGGCGGGTACAGTGGAGAAAAGTCCCAAAAAGTAAAAGTTTGTTTATCCTAAATACCCTGATTAGACATTTTAAACATTATGTGATGGAAACTCATTTTCTTTAGACCCATTGCTTGTTTCAGGAAGAAAACTTTTAACCTACTTTTCAGGAAGGATACAGGATCATTGGTGAACCACAGGTTCTAGTGAACTTCAACAAACAAAAAAAGGGAAGGGCATTATGACCAAAACATTTTAACAATACTCCAAAACACAGATGGCGGAAAAGACACTGCATGTAAGCTGCTGCAAAACACATCTGCCCGCAACTGCCGGTCCTGCCTCATGGAGCAGAATGACATGACGTCTTTTCCCCCTATATTCAAATTGCATTCAGAAAGATTTCAGCATCGTTGAAAGTCAAAGAATAATCTCTCTGACTGTCATGAACAGCTTCAGTTTGTGAAGAAGGGTTAGATACAGTTGGATAAAAACACAACCTTGTTAAAGTTGCAGGTTTTACATTGGTACATCTTTGTTGACCCTGGAACAACATTGTGATTAACCAATCAGATTTGAAAAATCAGTTTATAGTTTTTGTGAAGTTTAGGATTACAATCAGAGTTTGGTGCTTATACATTAGTGTCATTCATCTATTATTTCCTCTGATTTTAGGGATTACTCATAGGTAAGGTTAGGTTTAGGTGTAGGGATGTGGTCAAGATTAAATTTTTGGATTAAAATGTTGTCCCAGGGTCAACAAAATATGTTGACCCAGGAACACATCTAACTCAGCAAAATCAGGACGTGCAACAAAGGTGTGCTGGGGTGTCAATCAATCAATATTTCCAAAACATTAGATGTGGCATGACTGTTGTGAAGACCAACATCTACAAGAGTAGACAGTCCGAAGAGAAACAGAAACACACACTATGTGGGTACAACAATGACATTCTGATAAAACAGAGTGGGGAAAATGGACAAATCAAGGAGTTACACTCTTATAAAAAAATACTGGCTGCTGTATTGAAAGCGAAAGGTGTTTTAACCAAATACTAGTTGAGGGGTTCGCACATAGTTATTTTAAGTTTTGTCCCCCCCATTTGTTTGTTTTAATTGCAGTTTTTATGTAAAATGATCTAAAATGATTTACCTATTTTCTAAACCACTTATAAGCTGCGGTTTTAACACGGGTGCGTAGACTTTTTATACCCACTGAATAAGGGAAATTTATGTTTAAGGGAAAGTGAATTTAGTGGATATAGCTATATCTACATCTATATATAGCTAGCTGTGTCCAGATACTCATAGAGTTTTCATAATTATGGTTTATTTCCCTTGTCTCCACCTGTTTCCAACACAGGCAACCCGTGCTGCCCCTGTTATTCAGTCAACTTTCTCCCCTATTCAGTTGTTTAGGCCATTGGCAGAGCTACTATATGCATGAGAGCTAGAGGCCTCCTAGCATCAGGCTATATTTCCTGGGGCTCTTAAAGCCAGACAGACCATTGTGTGGGGTTTTATAGTTAAAGGAAATGGTTATGATCGATAATGAATTCTCATTCAAAAATTGCACAAATTTGTACATGAAATTTGTGTACGAACTTGGACACACAAACTTTTTTTCATGAGAAGTTCTCTTGTTTGTACAAATATTAAATAATTCACTAAATTATTAGTGAATGAGACCCAATGTCTTAGCAGAACATTACCAGTCTGTATGTCGACAGACTTTGTACTTGTAGTGCATGTTACAATATTGTATCTTTATAAGAAAGTAACTAATTATGTCGCATTGCTACATTTAATGGAAAGTTGCTTTAGTTTCCCTCACCTGCATTATCTGTCTCACCTACAGAATACAGATTTTTTTTTACATTGGTAAAGCTGTGGGAAAAGAGCAGTGTTTATCACCCCCAACAAGTGTGCATTCAATAACAAAACACCATAATAAAGGCAAAGTTCATGTGAGTGCAGTTCCTGTAAGCTTCACGGCCGAGCAAATCCACCACTGCTCTATGGCAACAAAAATGATGATGTTATTTTTTCCGTTGTCACAGTTTGGTTGGAAAGCAAAAATAAAGTTGAGGTGAGCAGTTATATGCAAACGTTAAGATGATGACAGAGAAAACAAGTGCAACTGATCAATTAACAAATCAGTACTTTAAACCAGTGGTTCCCAACCACGTTCCTGGAGGCCCCCCCAACACTACACATTTTGCATCTCTTGTTTGTCTGACACACCCATTTCAGGTCTTGGAGTCTCTACTCATGAGCTGATGATCTGAATCAGGTGTGTTTGATTAAGGAGACATGGAAAACATGTAGTGTTGGGGTGCCTTCAGGAACATGGCTAGGAACCACTGAACTTAAGCAACCACGGGCATGGACTACCAACAGGCAATGGAAGAGAACTCAGAGAACCAAAGCAGCATGTGATATTACCATTCCCTCCAGTTTCCCTCAGCTGGTGGAGAAGAAGACCCTGGTTGAGCCAGTGGAGGAGACAAACACAGCAGAGGAAGGAACTATTGTGGACAAAGGCAACACGCCGTAGCTGGAGACCCCCCAGGAGTAGCTGCCGTAAGCCCTTGGTGGAACCAGCAAACCTGGAAATCCCGAGGATGCCACAAGAGCAGGGGACATAAGTGGACCCAGTCAAACAGAAGACCTGGGAGGACTTAGTAACCATGGTGAAGCTAGTGGCCACAGAGGCCACCAGGGTTGAGCCAGTGAAGCTGGGGATGTTCTTGTTTCTGAGTCAAGGTGAGGGAGCGTGGAGCAGCCAGCGTTGCTTCCCAACAGATCCTTCCCCAAACTTGGTAGTTCTGACCACTTATCAGTTATGTTAGTGCCTGCATATCAACCACTCTAGAATGGAAAGTCATCAGAAGGTGGCCAGAGGGCATAATATTAGCCCTGGAGGACTGTTTTGATCACAATGATTGGAACATGTTTGAAATGGCTGCCACATCTGAGGGCCGCATAGATCTAGAACAGCGGTTCTTAATTCCAGTCCTTTACAGAGGTATACAATGTCACACTTCTCTAATAAGTTTCATCTGTGTGAAAACATTGCAGGTCATGGCGTATCACAAATCCGTAAATAAATGTTTTAAATTTAATTAAACTTTGAGGAATTTTCCGTGCTCAGGGAGTAGGGAACAAAGAACATTGTGTAGGGACCATGTCAGTTGGAACACAGTTTATGCATAGAGCTCTTTTCTAAAGAAAAGGGGCCGTGAGGACTAGCATTTGGCAGGTGATAAAAAAAGCATTGAGGGAAGACAGGAACAATCTTACTGCTGGGGTAAAAAGAATGAAGATTACATACACCGAAGGATCCAGGAACTAGTCTAATCCAGGGGTGCTTCTCATTTCTTATTTGTGCATCCTCGTTTCCTTTCCTCACGGTCTTAGCTATACCTCCCTTAGGATATGGACGAAGGATGCATAGAAAGAAAATGAGGACGGAGGAATCAAAGGATGAACATTGGAATATTCTTGACCACTCAAGCGTCACTTCAAAGCGTCATCAGCTGCGCTAAAGGGATCTGCCTTTATGTTGTTAAAGTTAGTTATTTAAGACATTCATAATAAATATTAATAAAACAAGATGCCCTGTTGAAATATATGTATAGTTTATTTAAACTGCAAAGGTAAACTATAAATGTAAATTATTACGACAAATGTGAAGGGGGAAGAGAATTTGTGCGTCAGTTTTTTTGCTGAAAAAGACTTACCCATAGGATACACCGGTGTATCCTCGCTCATGATTCCCCAAGAAGCCTCCTCGCTCCTCAAAGATGGCTGAGCTTGATCGTTTCCGGGTCATAGGATGGAGGACGGAAGAGCGAGGAAACGAGGAGGGATATTGAGAAGTTTAGTTCCAACTTGCGTTAACACACCTGTCTGAAAGTTTCTAGTGTGCCTAGTAAGACCTTGATTATCTCAAGTGTGTTTAACTGGGGTTGGAGTTGAACTCTGCATGACAATGGCCCTACAGGAGCAGGATTGGGCATTGTACTTGATCTAGAAGAATACTCTTCATCCTCCATCGTGCAGAGTATTGACTTCCATAGTAATTTTCTTTCTATACTATGGAAGTCAGTGAGGACCAGCAACTTGCCCACATTTTTAAAAATATTTAGTTTTGTGTTCAGCAGTAGAAAGAAATTTTAACAGGTTTGGAACAAATTTAGGGTGACAAAATGATAAAATTTTCATTTTTTTTTAATGAACTATATCTTTAAGACCACCATTCCACTCAGACTGGGCTCATTACAGTTTGCTTACAGATACAACCACTCCACTGCTGAGCCATATCATACACACATCAAAATCACTGGGTTGAAAGTAACCCAATTTGGGTTGTTGTGCAACCCACAGATGGGACAAATACGGACAAACGCAAACATGGGTTACTTTAACCAAGCATGCTGTTCATTAAATCCAGCATATTAAACAAGTTGATGATAGTTATGTAGTTAATTTTTACAGGAATGCTATCTTATTTTACCTCATACATAAATTAACACTTCCAGATTAACTTGTTAACTTGTAAAATGTTGTACAATACACAACCACTGTTTACACAAAACACCATTTATTTTAGGATGAATACAGTTCTAAACACGGCATATTTTATGCATTTTTCATGCATGTGTACAATATTACCTAAGTTTAAACTTGTTTAGCAAACATTTTAGAAATAAAATGTAACATTTAAAAGTAACATTTTAATTCCAGAGTAATTAACCATTATTTGTTATCCCTTTCCCTTTCTGTTAAATAGTTTTAATATCTCAGATGGAAATGTACTTTTTAAGTACAATAATGGTGATTATTTGGCAGTGACACACCGGCATTAATTAAGACGTGGAACCTGGGTTATAAACTGGCCATCAAACCATCTGTATGGGGCTGAAGTATGATTGCTGTCAGCCTAAACAATTCATCAAACACCTGAACCAAATTGGCCTTAATCAGTTACCGAGTTACCGCCTATCTACTTTTGCTGCCTATCTCTGCATATTTGAGGAATTGGAGTATAAAACCTTCAAACAAATAATAGTTCTTAAACAAAGTTTTGCAGATTCAATACAGGAACCAGGTTGTGTCTTGTAATAAAGAAAGTAAAAAAAATAGAAAGTAAAAAAAAAAGCAAGTCAAGTGCAATAGTTGAGAGCTGGTGACGTTTAAGCTTTAATGGTCTAAAATGGTAAGATTTGCACATATAAATGGCAAAACTTGCACATATATAAAAATGCTTCTAAAAGGAAATCTTTTGCATGCTTTTAATGTGTAATACTTTAAATGTTGTTGGTTTGACCTAGGAAAGAACTATGATCTTTCAAATGTTCTGAACTGATCAGAAATTTTCTGGCTGAAAATTTACACAACAGAACTAGGCAGAGTGTTTGCATTACTTTTGCTATTTTTATTTTTTATTTTTTTAGATGCGTGCTATCATAACTTGCCTTGCAGCTTGTCTTTTGCACATGGTGTGCAGTGCACCAACCTCAATTTGTAAGTGTTTGTCATTTGGTTGCTTTCACTTCAGTGACTTCTGTTGTGTGATTATATTTTATATTCAAACAATCTCTATTTTATGTGCATTTTGTAGCTTGGTGTTATCACAGGCCTTCATGCAGTAAGTAGGTTTTTGTCATATTTTTCAGTACTTTTCAGAAACCTTAAACTCTAATCACTTGAGTGGCACAATCAGAGAACGTAAAAAAATTGTCATTATTATAAAATCAGAGATCCAAATACCTGTGTGAGGATGTTTTAAGATTTTTCTGCTTCTTAGGTGATGTCACCTGGCCCATAATCGCAGAAAAATACTGTAATGGTACTCAACAGTCTCCAATAAACATTATAACTGCTAATGTCCAAGCTAACGCTAATCTGACCTCTTTGACATTCAATGGCTACAATGATAAAGCGGCCTTAACTGAGATTAAAAACACTGGCACGACAAGTAAGTAATGGGTTTTATTCCATCTTTTGTGCAAGGGAAACACTTATTGACTGGGAGCAGAATGTTTAATTTGTGTTCTGGTTTCATTCTTCAGTTCAAGTTACACTTGATCACAAGAAAATGCATGTGGAAGGAGGTGATCTGCCAGGCCTGTTTGCCAGTATGCAGTTTCATCTTCACTGGGGTAATGGCAGTGCCACACCTGGATCTGAACATAGTGTGAATGGCAAACGATTCCCTATGGAGGTATGAAAATAATGTTACTTTTTAATAAAGTTTTTGTTTTATCACTGGTCTTATAAAAGGTCTTCTGTCTCAGTTGCATATCGTGAGTAAGGCTGAACGTAATGCTAGTGTGTCTGCTGATTCAGCATGGGCAGTTCTTGGTGTTTTCATAGAGGTATGTTGCCTTTTGCTCACCAATGTTTGGAGAAATTATGACCGTATATTTCAACTGAGTGCTTTAATTGTAATCTCCCACAGGTGTCTAATGACACTGGGAAACCAGAGAGCTGGAAGACCTTAACATCTTACCTTACAAAAATTGCCAATGCAGGTTTGGACATGATCCTACAGTATGAGTACAAAAAAGTGGTTGCATGGGTTGGTAAAAGGCATGTATTAACTGTGTCTCAGGTGATCAAGCACACATCTCTGATAGCATCTCCATGGATGATTTGCTTCCTGGAGTGGAAAGGAGTAAATATTACCGTTATGTTGGCTCTTTGACCACACCAAACTGCAATGAAGGTGTGATTTGGACCATTTTTAAAGACCCTGTCAAAGTCAGCAGGGATTTGGTAAGTGTAGATGCTATGCAGAAAAAAGGGGCCTAAATGAAAGATTTATGTATTTGCATTGGAAAATAAAACTTAATGTGGTGCACATTTAAGTCATGCACCAATAAAACTCTTAAGTTCGATTTAAAAACTAAAGGTTTTAAATGCACAACAAGGTTTATACTTATTTGGGCCTAAATATTTAACAGCAATGGGAAATGAATATGGCTATTTATTTATTTTATTTATTTTAAATTAATTTAATTTATTTTGGCCCTTTCTTTAAACAGATTGACCTTTTCACAACATCAGTCTACATCAACAAGACCACCAACTCTCCCCTAATAACGAACACATTCAGGGGTGTTCAGCCCATCAATGGCAGGGTCGTGATGTCACAGGTAGCAGGTACCAAAACAACCCGCCTTATAGAGCCGACATCCAGTACCAAAACGACTGGTCTTCTAGGTATCAAAACTACCAACCTTATAAAGCCGACATCCGGTACCAAAACTACTGGCCTTATAACGCCGACCACAGGTATCAAAACTACTAGTCTTCTAAAGCCAACATCAGCCGCAACAAACCTATCCCAGACTCTCATTTCGCCTCTGAGTGTTGTACTCCTGTACTGCATCCTACCTCTGTTGTAAAATTTGCCACTAAATGCTGGGATTAAGAATCTGATTGCTGTATATGTGGATGTATAAATATTCTATTTAATGTTAGAGATTGTTTAAAAAAAAAAATGGGGAAAAAAGTCAGCCATGTGAAGTGTCTAATTTTAGCTGGTTTAATGTTAAGGTTTAACATCATTGTGGAAAGATTTTGTTTTTGTCTAGTTTCCTTGCCCTCAGCTTCTTTCCTGCGACAGTTTCATACAAAACTGTATTTTTCACATTGTGCACTGAAGGTCCTACACAGTTGGTTGTAGTGTTGGGTATATATTATAGAGGGTTAACCGTTTGATTTGCATGCACAGTTTTGGGAAAACATTTGAGCTGCTGTTTTAGGACGATAGTGTTGGTTGTGCAGTTTGAAGTGGAACATTTCTATTTAACTGAATTTAGGCAACATGCTGAGGGTGAAGGACATGCCTAAATTTTTCTATTAGTTTTATAAATGTTAATCTCCTTTAGTAGAACTGAAACTGTCATGCTTGTTTTGACTTCTCACACAGGGTGGTGTGTGTTTTTGTGTGTGGTGTGTGGGTGAGGTTTTTTTTGTTTTTTTTTTGTCAGGGTTGTAGGTTTCCACTGTAAAGGTTGGGTTTGTTTTAATGCGTGCACACGAGGTTTGTCCTTTGCCATTGTCTGGTGTGCCACCACTCTGTATGTTTGTCTGTTGAAATGCTTCAGGACAGTACATTCAACCAGTCACATTCATACTGTTTTAAATTGTGAGAAAAGGGAAAAGGATTACAATTTTCATTAAATGTATCAAATACAACATTTGTGTCCTTGTCCATTTTACAGTAGATTTTGATATTTTTGAGTTGTAGAACTGGATATCAAAAGATTCTAGCTCTAGCACTTTTCTGCATTGATGCCAATAAACATCCTATAATTTATATACACCTAAACGGAAACATCCTCTATAGAGTCTCAAAAATCTCTCTTTTGTGTGTTTTTAAAGTTTAGAGACAAATATTGTTAAATGAAAGCAATAAAGACACATTTCTAGTAACAGGAAGAGAATGCGTTTTCGTGTTTCTGGATCCTCAGACTGTGCTCATGTTAGATTTATGACATTCATTGTTTGGAGTGTGTTTTATATTGATGTCCAGGACAAATTATTAATATTTGGAATGACAAAAGTGTGGGGATTGAATGAGTAGTTGATGACCTTGAGATTTCCCTTCCTGTGACTGTCTCCCAGGAACTTCCTTTGCCAGCGGATATTCCCTATGGCCATTCAATCACTGCGGGTCGAAACTTATTCCAAATGCTGGTTCAAGGAGGAAAATCATTCACACATGATTTTTCCACACAGTAACATGGGTGATGTCCCCAATGATGTCTTTTGTATGACTTTGTATAGTTAATACAGTACTACCTCCTTTGAGAGTTAGTTACACAAAATATTGACTGATATCGGTCAACAAAGGACGCCGAATGTGCAACCAGTGGTTAGAGAGTCAGTTGGGATTATTATATGCAAGTTTATTTGACCAGCTTTTGTGTGTGATTTCCATGTTGCTTGGGAACCAGATATTCAGAAATGTTTCCGTAAAAATATTGATTTCGGTGAAGTTATGTTAACAGATCTGAATGTCTTTGGCCTTCTAACGCTTTCTTACTTTTGCACATATAATAAAGCAAGTTATTTTTTTTTATGATTTAGATATTTTCATGATATTGGGTTCTTATTAATTAGCTACTTGTATATATATATGATGCTGTTCCTTCAACATAAGATCACATAAGAAGATAACATAAGAAAAGGTTCATACCATGCCACAGATTCTAACATTCCCATGAAATAATATGTGGCAGCCAACAAAACTGAGTAAACTGATTCCATTTCTTCAGGGTATCATAGCATGATCCTCAGTTCCGTTAAAAGATCTTGAGCATCCACATTTTTTCAATACTGTACATTGTGTACACTGCCACTTTTGTGAGAAAAAAACAAAACAAAAAAAACATGCCGGAAGCAACTTATTTTCATGACTCTTAGTTCTGTAGCAGATCTTGAAATCCTACATTCTTCTATTTCAGATTTTACACCTCTGCCAAGGAAAGGTTGCTCTTTTTCATGCAATTGCAATGAATGGAAACTAAAGCTTCAAAGCTTCGAAACCAAGATTTGTTCACTCTTTTCTGACTAATGCTTCCAGCTAAAATATGAATTCTTCATCTATAATGTTGATTTCTACAGTGGAAAAGCCATTTTGTCTCAATCAGGAGAGAAATATGCAAGGATCAAGCACTGTTTGCAAACGAAAAAAGTCCAAAACAGTCCAAACAAATATGCTGGTGGATTTTGAAGTGGACTTTTTCACTGGAGAAAGCATTATTTTGGATTATGGGCTCATATTTTGGTCAGAAGCAACAGTTTGAAATAAAAAAACAAAACAAAAAAAAAAAAAAAATATATATATATATATATATATGAATTTGATTTTCTCTTCTCATAATGTTGTGAAGTGGTGTGGATTACTTGTGGATTATTGTGATGTTTTTTTAGGTGTTTGGACCAGAGGTTGTGTTAGACTTTAACATTGTCTGTCATTTTGGGTCGTAAAAATTCAGTCATAATCTATTATTACCCGTCATTTTAATTTTTTCAATATCGATTTTTAAATCCCAACTGATCTTTTGGTCTATGCTCTTTTCGACTGATGAATGAACGGTACATAGTGCAGCTCCCATCCAATAAATCGCAAAAGGCTGAGCTCTATGCTTTGTTACTTTTGATATGGAACAAAAAAGTCTCAGATTTCAAATTTGTCCATTTCATTAGGAAATTCAAGCAATAAATACCGTTTTGGTGGTCTTTAATGTGGCGTGATAGATCAGTGTAGTTAACGTGGGTAGGCTACTCGCCTGTGCGTAATCAAACATATACAGTCATGTGAAAAAGTTAGGACACCCTCTTGAATTCCATGGTTTTCCATATCAGAACATCCATTAAAAAAACTGGTCTTTGGCTGGTCTTAAAATTTTGAAAATAAAACCTCAGATGAGCAAAACACATGACAAATTGCACCGTGTCATTGTTTATTGAACAAAAATAAAGCCAAAATGGAAAAGCCATGTGTGACAAAGTTAGGACACCATTACTGTTAACATTGGAATTAACAGGGTAAATAACAGTCAAGCACTGCTAATCATAAACCTTTGATTAACCGATCATCAGGATGTCTAAGCACCTATATAAAAGCATAAGCTTTGTCAGTTCGCTGGTCTGGTGCCTTCAGGTGTGTGTTAACACAATGCCAAGGAGGTAAGACATCAGCAATCATCTTAGAGAAGCAATTGTTGTTGCCATCAATCTGAGAAGAGTAATACGGACATTTCCAAACAATCTGAAGACATTTTGAAGTGAAAGACAATTAAAACAGACACCTCTCGTTCCAGGAGTGGACGTCCGAGAAAATTCACTACAACATCAGACTGTGTAAAGCTCAGAGAAATGGCAGACAACCCAAGAACTACACCTCAGACTCTACAGGCCTCAGTTAACATGTTAAATTATAAAGTTCATGACAATACCATTAGAAAAATATGGGACAGAAATGGCATGTTTGGAAGGCTTGGCAGAAGAAAGCCTCTTCTATCTAAAAAAACAAAACAAAACATTGCAGCACAGTTTAGGTCTGCAAAGTTGCTAGAAAGTCTTCTAGAATAATGTCCTTTGAACAGACGAGACCGAAGTGGAGATGTTTGGCCATAAATCACAGCGCCAAGTTTGGTGAAAACCTAAAGAGCATATCAGCACAAACACCTCATACCAAAAGACAAGCATGCTGGAGGAGGGCTGATAATTTCAGGCTTGTTTTGTTGCCACAGGACCTGGGGACCTCACAGTCATTGAGTTGGCCACAAACTCCTCTGTATATTAAAGTATTCTAGAGTCGAATGCGAGGGCATCTGTCCAACATCTAAAGTTGGGCCAAAATTGGGTCATGCAACGGGACAATGATCCCAAGCACACCAGAAAATCTACAACAGAATGGCTGAAAAGAAAAGAATCAAGGTGTTGCAATAGCCCAGTCAAAGTCCAGAGCTCATCCTGACTCAAATGCTGTGGTGAGAGCTGTGCATAAGCAAATGCCCACAAACCTCAATAAACTGGAGCAATGTTGAAATAAAGAGTGGTCCAAATTCCTCCAGAATGATGTGAGAGACTGATGAAGTCACACAGAAAATTAATGCTTCAAGTTATTGCTGCTAAAAGTGGATCTTCAGGCAGTTGAATTATAGGGTGTCCTAACCTTGTAACACATGGCTTTTCCGTCTTGGCTTTATTTTTGTTAAATAAATAATGACAAAGTGTGATATGTCATGTGATGATGTTTATCTGAGGATTTATTTTCCAAATTTTAAGACCTGCCAAGGACCAGATAATTTTGTATTATGTCCTGATACAGAAAACCATGAAATTCAATAGGGCGTCCTAACTTTTTCACATGACTGTAGCAAAAGATTTGTGCAGGGTTGCCAGGTTTTCATAACAAAACCTGCCCAATTGCCACTCAAAACTAGCCCAATTGCATTTCGAGGGGGGCCCCCCATGAAAAATAGCACTCCGGGGCATAAAATACACGTTTTTTTTTTGTTGAGGTTCCCTTGGTAAATTTATATTTCAGGGGCTAAATATGACATTATCAGGGTCGCTTCAACCCGCGGACATCAAAAACAACCTGCGTCAACAGTGATAAACTAGCCAAAGAAAACCGTGGACTTGGCAACAGGCGCTGCTGCCACACTGGAGCACAGTCGTCACCAACTGGAGAGGGGTGGGAATTACAGCTACAATTTATAGATCATTTATAGATTTATAGATCAGCCTCATTGTAATCTGTCAAAATGACGGAAGGCCTTTCCTTCACTGATAAAAAAAAATCTGTCAATGGCAGACAATTTTCAGTTAACGCGACCTCATTCTGACAGCATACATTCACTGCAGAGGATCCACTGGTGAGCATGTGATGTAATGCTGAATTTTCTTCAAATCTGTTCCAGTAAAGAAACAAACTTTTCAACTTGGATAGTCTGAGGTTAAAGGTAAGGTTAAGATTGACAGCTAGTGGTTGAAATCGGTACTGCAGTCCAAATTCAAAATACTGGAGAGAGCCGTTTCTCTCGCTTCCTCCTACTCAGACTCGACGCTCACGCGGGTTTGCCAGATTAAGGACACGCGACGAGCCTTGCACTGTAATTTGATGAGTTTATTTACTGTGTTTTATTGTTCCTTTGTTTATAGAGCATTGCGCAGTATGTAATATTGCCAGCTAGCAGTTGAAATGGGTACTGCAATTCCGTCCCGGAATCTGCCCGAAACACACATTTCAGAGTAGAATGATTGACTATAGCATTATTTTTCCAGAGAAACAGCAATGTAAACATAACATGTTTTTTTAAATATCTACATAGATGTTATTTTTTGGCTTAAGAAGAGTCAAAAACTTTTACAGATAATTTACTCACCCCCTTGTCATCCAAGATGTTCATGTCTTTCTTTCTTCAGTCGATAAGAAATTATGTTTCTTGAGGAAAGTATTCCAGGAGTGTTCTCCATATAGTGGACTTCAATGGTGTCCCCAAGTTTGAACTTCTAAATTGCAGCTTCAAATGGCTCTAATAGGTAATATACTCCAATTACTTTTAGATTACTTTTGATTAGGTTACTCATTTATCACAATCATTTAAATAGAATAATATTGTACCATAATGAAGTAAAAATGCAAAGAGTAAGAACATATGTTTCATTCATTTTCATTTACAATATGAAGTGCATTAAACATTATATTAGGGTTATACTAGGGATCGTAAAGGAACTGCAGGGGGTTTGTAAATTTAATAATTGGCCATATTTCCAACACCTCCGGGCAGCTCATACAAGACCAAGTCCTATCTTAATGAATGTGGAAATACTGAAATCTCAAAAACTGCTTGCTGAACTCACAATTAGATTACACATGTCAAATTAGTAGGGGTGTGACGAGACACTTATCCCACGAGACGAGACGAGACACAAGACTGGGTTCACGAGAACGAGACGAGACGAGATTTTTAAACTTTTCTTAAGAAATCCTTGATGAAATATATAGGGAAAATAGACTTTTATTCAACTGAAAGGTGCATTTTGAAATTTATGAAATTCATTTTAATTAATTATATGCAGTAATAAACAACATTTAAACAAGAGCTTCACGATTGTGGAGAATCCCAGTTGTTTTTGATAAACTGGAGACCATGATTCTCTCACGATTCTGGAAAAAAATGATTAGAAAACTAAAAAAAAATAAAAATAAAATAAAAACGTCATATACTAGTGGTTCTCACAAAATGTTCATTGCTTAAGTTTTAAAAACATATATTCATAAAAAAAAAAAAAACATTCAATGAGCGAGTCAGTGTTTCACTTTATTAAGAGTTGTTTGACTATTGAAATTTCCCGAATGAATGATTCAATGACATACTTTTTTAAACGGGCAGTTGCCGCCACCTCCTGGCGGAAGACGATAAGCGTTACTATACATACATAAGTGTTATACTTTCGTTTTGATCGCTGCTGTAGACAGTGTTTATACCCAAACTATAAACTTTTATTCCAGTACTTCTCTTATTTAAATGTCTGTAACACATAAATAATAGCTACAATTTGGTTGAAAAGACTGTTTGTGTTGCTCTTTCTGCGTTCACATTTACCCCGACCCTCTGATTCATTAATATGGGCAGCGACAAAACCTGCATCTCACACTCCACTGACACTCGCGATGTGAAACAGTCCTAACAGACATAGCTAAATCGTTGTCATTTAGGAATAAGATTGCGTGGGTGTTTGAATCAAGAGCTCGACATTGATTAATCGTGCAGCTCTAATGTAAACACTGCAAAATGTTTTGTGAGGATATGGTCAGGAGATCGGGTCATCGGATCTCGTCACATCCCTACAAATCAGCAACCAAAAATCTGAAATTAATTGCCTCATGCATGTTGTTTTTGAAGGTGAGACTATTCCTCCATATTGCGCGTTGCAGTTTCTCCCATTCATAAGGAGTCAACCGTCTTTGTATTTCTATAGTCTTTGTTTTAAAATAACAATTAAAGTAAAAGACTTACTAAAAAGATTTTTATTTACCTGCATGCCATGTGACCATTAATCAACATCAAAGAAACCGTGCAACATGCAAATATGATACTTAACTACTGAAATATTTATTTTAAAATCTTAGGGGTACTTAAAGTAAATATATTTGGTGAATAAGGTTTAGATGATAAAAAGTTCTGGAATGCTTGCATTACATGTAAATAATTACTTACAATCTTAAAGTACTTAATTTTTGGAATCTGATTACGTAATCTAGATTACATACCAGACAGCAGCATGTAACTCTCCAAGCTTACAAGCCCCACTGGAACAGAACCTAATACAATCTTTGTAAGCAGAACAATAAATAGCAGAACATGTCTGCACATTGTGATACTGCTATCTGTATCAGATCAATGATACGTCTGAAATATCAAGACTGTTAATATAAGGTAAAAATGGTCTGAAAATGTTTTTTTACAGGTGCAGTACAATGCTGCCGCATTGCAACACGGCTTGCATTACGAGTTCCACAGTGGATTTCTTTGTTTTCTTTCTTTATTAAACAAACCATAAACTGCTCAATTCAAGAACAAAGATGGGATTTACTGCCAGTATTTATGAGCCAATCAATTCATTAAACGCTGAAGTGAGTATTTCCAATGTTAAATTGCAGTGTCACACATTTCCTTATTTCAAAGGTATCTGAAATATAATCGAGGGGGTGTAAATCCAAAGAGTCTGCTGACTGTTAAATGCCTCTACATAGACAAACAAAGGATCAGATTCCGTTTCAAAGCGGAGAAAAGGACAAACTGTTCTATTACCTGCTTTCAGGTAACATAAATGTGGGTGTAAACTACTGTCACACTTGGTCTTTTGTCCCAAGTTCTTTCTTGTTAAATAGATCGTGGTCATTGTTCAAAAAAATACCTTCATAAGATTAATCGAATTGTTCTTTCATTGTATGGACAGCATGCAATTTCTGTAAAGTGATATTAGTTCTTCCAATTCCACTGATCTTCAAATGAAATATGATCTTATTACAGTTAGCCAACATAACAAATACAAGTTATGATATAAAAAAAATGTAAGATAATTATAATGACCATAACAGATTTATTTTCATTAAGTAAATTTAAACCGTAAACATTTGAAATAATATATATATTAAAAAAAGCTACTTGCCAAGGCAACATTTCTTATTTTTAATTGAATTTGAAGTACTAGAATAACTAAAACTAATTACAGTTTTCAAAATTTCAAATAATAAAAGTGAATGACAACTATGTGGATGAAAAAAATCTAGTAAGAATGACAAAAATGCACAACAAAATTAGCTTTAACAAAAAATACAAAAATTAAATTCAAAATGTTAAGAAAAATATTAATATCAATGGTACTAAAATAACACTGGACCATATTAACCATAATGGAAATGTAAAATGCTTATTACAAAAGTAATTATAATATTTTATGCAACTATTTGTTTGTTAAAGAGGTGTCATCACTCACCCCTATATCTTTACAAACCTGTATGACTATCTTTCTTCACACAATACAAAAGAAGACATTTTTGTACTTGTTGTACAATGTTGTTTTGGACTTTCATTGCATGGACAAAAACTGTTTAGGAGAACAAAAACAGTTTTGCAATGGCATGAAGAGGAGTAAATGATGATGATTTTTGAAAGCACTTACCCTTCAAGAAAACATACAGCAACACCCCCTCCGCTGTCTGCTTTCTGATTTCTTACTTTTGAACGGTAGTGTATGTGTTTGAACAGTGTATATATATATATATACACTATTCAAACACATACACTACCGTTCAAAAGTTTGGGGTCAGTAAGACTTGTAATAGTCTTTAAAGTAGTCTCTTATGCTCATCAAGGCTGCATTTATTTGATTAAAAATATAGAAAAAAAAAAAAACCAGTAATATTGCAAAATGTTTTTACAATATAAAATAATGTTTTTTTTTTTTTTTTTTTTTTTTTTATTTTAACATACTTTAAAATAGAATTTATTCCTGTGATGAAAAGCTGAATTTTTATCAGCTGTTACTCCAGTCTTAAGTGTCACATGATCCTTCAGAAATCATTCTAATATGCGGATTTATTAATAGAATGATCAATGTTGGATAATATCAACAGTTGTGCTGCCAAATATTTTTTGGAACCTGTAATTTTTTTTTTCAGGATTCTTTCATGAATAACAAGTTTAAAAAGTACAGTGTTTATTCAAAATGTAAATATTTTATAACAATGTAAATTATTTATTATTAACTTTTAATAAACTTTTAATTATTAACTTAATACATCCTTGGTGAATAAAAGTATTAATTTCTTAAAAAAAAAAGAAGAAACAATAAAAATGTACTGACCCCAAACTTTTGAACGGTAGTGTATATATATATATATATATATATATATATATATATATATATATATATATATATAAACCCCTAAGAAACCAATTCATCTTACAGAAGTGTAATCTTACTGTTAGAACATTACTTAATGCATGCATATATTATGCTTATTTCTTGTAAATAGGTCAAATGCTCAAATACTTCACACACAGACATACACAAACAGGTGTCACTTAGTCAGCTGGTATTTCTGACTAAGTGATGCGCAATGTCTAGAATGCTAAACAGCCTTTCTTATCTCCTCATATCAGTGCTTTGTTCTGAACTCTGCCCATGGGACATATCCTGGATTGTTTTCAAGTTGGTATCTTTGACACTTGCACAAACAAATCATTGCTGCAGAATGTAATTTCTGTAATTAAATTGTGCCTAAAGGCAAAAGTGACCCGGTAACTAGCCATTCCAGATGACAAAATGTTCCTGAAGCTATAGGTCAACGTAAGGTGTGTCTAGGTGAAGTCTGAACATTCCATTTCTAGTGACATTGACTGATGCAGTGACAGAAGCCAAACGCTCATGTGACAATGAAACAGTATAACAACATAGTGAACTAAAACTAAAACCAAAAACATAAACAACAACACTGGTTACTTAAAACATTAATTGAAATTACATATATATATATATATATATATATATATATATATATATATATATATATATATATATATATATATATATACACACTGTAACACTGACTCTTGAGGCCTTCTGAGGTCTTCTAGAATGAAAAATATTGATGAAATCCTTTTATAAGGTAGAAACATTTGGAACATTTGGGTCATTAGCAGTGATTAAATCTGGACAGGGCTGGCAAACATGGAACACTGTGCAGTGTTTGCTAAAAACAAAATTAAGATGAGCTGTTCTGTTAGGGGTTTGTGAGTTTAATTAAATTAATTAAATAAAAAAAAAATTAAAATGAAAATAAATCAGTTTAAAACAAAGTCCGGTAACACTTTAGAATACAGTTCCGTCATTTATGAATAACTACACAAGAACAAATGACTAACGAACTATTAACATTCTAGTAACTACTATTAACTAACAAGAAACTCTAATTAATGAATCAGTAAGTCATAGCACTCAGCTGAACGTGGTAGTTCACTATTAGCTAATCAGTAACTACTTTCACAGTAAATACTTAAGAAGGAATTACTAATTATTTGGATCCGTATTCTAAAGTGAAGATCATGGCAACTTCTTAGTAATGACTAAAGTCATTAAAAACTATTGAGGTTTTTGTAAGGTTCTGAATAGTCTTACTTCCGATGGCTTTGGTAACGTAAGGTGTGTTACTAAAACTAAAACCAAAAACATAAACAACAACACTGGTTACTTAAAACATTAATTGAAATTATATATATATATATATATATAAATGCACGCACACACTGTAACACTGACTCTTGAGGTCTTCTGAGGTCTTCTAGAATGAAAAATGTTGATGAAATCCTTTTATAAGGTAGAAACATTTGGAACATTTGGGTCATTAGCAGTGATTAAATCTGGACAGGGCTGGCAAACATGGAACACTGTGCAGTGTTTGCTAAAAACAAAACAGCTAAGATGAGCTGTTCTGTCAGATAACAGATGAACATATGGGTCATGAAAAAAAAAAAAAACTCCCATTGACTCCATTGTTTCTGCAGGTTGGTTGCGTCATGTATTTTTGAATCGCAGAATAAAAGTTTTTCTAATAAGTATAATTTGTTTTTGTTTTTCAAAGAAACAGTAATGCAATAATACCTTTGAAAAGATTAAATACTCCAAGGCACTCGTATAATAAAAAGTCTTTAATTAACTAGGCTAAATCATTAAAACAAATAAAAGTGTAGATCTACGCGTTTCGGCTTCACAGCCTTCTTCAGGGTACACATTAAAAATTTAAACAAGTGTTCTTAAACAATCAGTAGGCAATCACAAGCAGCTGGTTAATCAATGGGAGTGGCTAAAAAAAAGAAAAAGAAACCAACTCTAATCATACAACAATAATAAGAAGAATAAGAATATTTGTAATGATATTCACACATATAAAATCTAACAATACAATACAAATACAAATCCCAAAGATTGCAAAAAAGGTAAAAAATTAATTTCTTCATTAACTACAGAAGGCTTAGTGCCCTTAAGTGTATAAATCCAGAAAGTTTCATGTTGTAAAAATCGTTTCAGTCGATCTCCCCCTCTTATTGAACATGGGATAGATTCAGTTCCAATCACCTTAGCTCTCACTAGCATGACCAGCTTCATTGTAATGTCTCACCATGGGATACAACATAGTTTTTGAACAAATAGCATATTTATGTTCTGACACTCTTAAACGCAATTTCCTTTTAGTTTGACCAATATAAAAATGTCCACACTCACATTCTAACCTATATATTACATGCGAATTACAATTAATGAAGGACTCAAATAATACCTTTATTTTAATAATTTAGTTCTTTTAATTAGGCTTTCTCATCATTATGTTATCAGGAGGATTGCATCACTGGTTTGAATTGCATTTGCATGAATTTAAGACATTTTAGACCCAGAAAAAAAAAAAAAAAAAAAAATCACATCTTTATCAAAATGTCCCAGCAAAATTTGTTCCAGGCCTTGTGAACTTATGCACTGAAGTTTTACACCTCTGCCCTGCGGTGTGTTAATGCCCCCATGTGGATCCTACTTGTCATCGCAGCTAGAGATCATATGAACTACATACAGAATACAGCATATCTCATGCTGCCTTCATGACATATATTAAATATATTGTATATATATATATATATATATATATATATATATATATATATATATATATATATATTTAGATAAATCTTTCCTATAGCCACAGAAGAAATATGTGACCTGGATCACAAAACCAGTCAAAAGGGGCATTTTTTTTTTTTTTTTAAAATAAATAATCTTTCCATTGATATATGGTTTGTTAGGATACAATATTTGGCCGAGACAAATCTGGAATCTGAGGGTGCAAAAAATCTAAATCTGAGAAAATCGCCTTTAAAGTTGTCCAAATGAAGTTCTTAGTAATGCATATTATTAATCAAGATTAAGTTTTGATATATTTACGGCAGGAAATTTACAAAATATCTTCATGGAACCTGATCTTTACTTAATATCCTAATGATTTTGACAAAAAGAAAAATTTATATTTTTGACCCACACAGTGTATTTTTGCCTATTACTACAAATATACCCGTGCAACTTACGACTGGTTTTGTGGTCCTGGGTACATATACTCATAAAGTCAAATGGATTACAATTAAATATTGAACAATGCAATAGGGTGACAGAAAAAATAATAATAAATAATAAATTCGTATAATTAAATTAATTTTATTTCAACCTCAAACTTAGAAATGCTTAAAAATAATTAATTTATAAACTAAACTTGCATGGATCAAAAAATGGAACAAAAGCTGCTCTTATATTATCTAATATTTGGATATTAGATATCCCTCTAAGTGCTTTGAGACAGTCCGTAAAAAATAAGGCCGATGACTCTTTTTATTGCAAGTGGTTCCCTATATAAGGACACCTGGATAAAGCAGTAATATGAAGAACAGTAACCAGGATGAAGCACTCATCTGTAAGGCTCCGTTCAGGTCACAGTTACATTCTTCTTTGTGACGTGGATTGGCAGGAAGTGGGGTTAGAGTCGGTTCTGGACACATCATCCAGTCGACTGCGGTTGATTTGTGACTGACGTTGTCTTGGTCCATTCCTCCTCTCTTTAGAATCCAATACGAATTGTTCTTGAAGAAATAGGCATCTCCTGAGAGGTTAAGAAATAAACTGTGAATAAAGTGCATCTAAAATTGCATACAAAGTCGGAGGATTCCTGATTAAAACAGTAAAATTACAAGAGTTCAATCTAAATAAAAATATACACTACCAGTCAAAATTTTTTTAATGTTTTTTTTTTTTTTTCAAAGAATTCTCATCTGCTTACTATAGCCTGCATTTACTTGATCCAAAGTACAGCAAAAACAGTAACATTTTGTTTACTGTTTTCTATTTGAATATATTTTAAAATGTAATTTTTTCCTGTCATTTCAAAGCTGAATTTTTAGCATAATTACTCCAGTCATATGATCCTTTAGAAATCATTCTATATTCTATTTGCTACTCAGAAACATTTATTATTATTATTATTTTGAAAAGATGTAGAATTATGTAGATTTTTTTCAGGTTTCTTTGATGAATAGAAAGTTTAGTAGAACAGCATTTATCTGAAATAGAAATCTTTTGTAATATTATAAATGTCTTTATCATCACTTTTCATCAATTTAAAGGGGTCATCAGATGCAAAGTTCACTTTTACATGTTGTTTGAACATTAATGTATGTTCATGTAACATCAGTGTATGTTTACATCTACCCTATAATGATAAAAATCTTCAATCTAAATTTTTTTTTTTAATTAATCTGTAAAAATAATATCCCCTTTTTCAAATTGAACCATTCTCAGATGCCTGTTGGTGTGGCATCACACCGTCAGAGGCCGCTCCCACGATAGTTGATTGACATGAGCGTCTTACCTCAGACCTGCCTTAAATCAGCTTTAAAAGTCCGACCTCCATTGTTTCGATGCCGGAGCAGGGATATAAGTTAGACAAGAATATCTCCGATTGAGCGATTGAGGTGTTCTGTTGCTGGATGTAATAATGAACATAGTGGTCATCATTTACTCCCAACATCTGAGCTGCTGAAGATGCAGTGGATTACGTTTGTTTGTGAATGGAATGCGCCTTCCAATCTACATATATCCGTCTATGTTCGCACGAATCATTCGTGATCCAGCTTCACTTACAGCAGAAGTGAGTATATGACTCTGAATGGTATAGTGTATAATGTTACAAAATGCTGATCTTTGTATCTTTCTATTTATCAAAGAATCCTTAAAAAATGTACTCATCTGTTTTAAATATTGATGATGATGATAATAATAATAATAATAATAATAATAATAATAATAATAGTAAATGTTTCCTGAACAGCAAATCAGCATATTAGAATGATTTCTGAAGGATCATGTGACACTGAAGACTGGAGTAATGATTCTGAAAATTCAGCTTTACAGTTAATAATATAGATTTAAATAAAAAGCAATTATTTTAAACAGTAAACATATTTTACAATATTACTGCTTTTGCTGTACTTTGGATCAAATAAATGCAAGTTTGGTGAACAGAAGAGAATTGTTTAAAAAACATTAAAACATTAATTCTGCATGATTTGTTATGCTGGACGTGGGAGATTAAGCAGAGTGCATTGCTTTGTGTGTTTTTTTCTTTTTTTTTTGTACTTTTAATACTTTTTAAAGTGTCATTAATGTAAAATAGCAAACAAACTATTCTAATTATAAATGTGTTTTGACAGTTTTGTTAAATAATTGAATAACTATGACAAACAAAGCAGAATCCCTGCAAAAGAGATTCAGCTGTAAGGCATATGAATATATACATAAGAATTGTCCATATTTTAATTAAAGATATGTCATAATATTATCACTGTGCATTCAAATCGAATGCCTCAATTAACTTAAAGGTTTTAATGCATTTCGATGTCTGAAATGTACATCTAACTCATGAAATGAATGAATAATAACCCCATGAATTACAGTACAATAAGTATAAAAATTTAAAAATATAACAATTTGTAGGCCAAACCTGGAAATGAATTAGCATTTAGAACTTCCAGCTCCATTGTCCTGAAGTCAATGTTTTTCTTTTTTTTTTTTTGAATTTTTGGTTAAATGTCTGAAATAAAGTCTGTGTTGAATACAAACTCCAGACATTTTGACACTTTATGTTGTATTTTTATGACAAAAAATACTTTAGAAATACCTGACTCATGATTTTTATTCATGATCATCAATGCGGTTGCTAAAAAGTGTCTAAATTGGACTACAGAGGTTGTTGGGAATATTAAACTCACTATTACTCGCTACTCACTTAGTCGACTATTCTAACTAAAACTTTTTGATGAACAAAATGCGTAAGAATCATAAATTTTTTGTTGGTCAGGTCTTATTTTCTGCAATAATCCAAAAGCCAAAGGCTTTTTGTTAAGGGAACCAGGGTTATGCAAATGTTTGGACTGACCTACAAAAATATGTCATCACTGCTGAGCTCTATTCCAAACATAGTCTCATTGACTGCTTGGATGCTTCTTGGCTCTACTCAGCTGATAATGAAGTAGCACTTGAAAGTGCACTTAAGGTAAACAGACTTTCTCAGCATTACCGTCTCCCCAGGTGATGACGTCATCAGGGTTACTGGGCACGCCCTTCCAGAGGGAGGTGCTTCTGGGATAATCTGCGTCTGGACTCCGCCTCTCAGTCTCTGGTCCTTCAGAGAACCTCCAGAACTCTCCACCACTGAAGATGTAAGTTTTTCCATTATGAGCCCAAATAAAGGCAGCGTCCACCCTCGTCACTTTACTTCCGTCTTGAGACACCAGCCCCCAGTCTGACAGCGGACGTGGGTAACCAGAAACCGCCACAGTGTCTTTAAATACCCAGTACTGTGAGCCTGTGTGGAAAAAGTTAGACATTCACTTGCTGAAATTAGCTTTTTCAAATTGACCTGTCCTTCCATCATGCCCCAGTTGAGTAAAAATAAACTAACCTATGAAGAAGATGATCCTGCTATCCGTTTTTCTTTCATAAACTGCATCGATCTTGTTAGTGCCGGGAGGAAGACCAATCCAGAAATTTTTTATGAGAGCAGGGTGAAAGGACACAAGAGATCCAGATCGCTGGATGCGCCAGAAATATGGACCTAGACAATATAAAAAATAAAACGAAACATTCTTCCACATACTGTATGTGACAAATGAATTTAATCTATTGTTTATCATCAATTGTGAGCTTTTTTTTTTTCTCGAATTTGTCTTCTTTCAGATGAATTTACAGACATTTAAGTGTTTATTTTATTGCAATTGATTTAATTGCCTATTTAGAATTCTGTTCTGGAAATTTACACAAATTACTACATATTTAATTAGGTAATGCATCATTTGCACATGTAATTATGACATTTCAGAAAACTTGTGATATCTAAGCATGGTGATATCTATTAGTTAACATTTTTACTCTATTCACCTAGTGTCTTGAACTAAATCTTGAACTTCAAGTGGCTTTTAAGATGATCAAATAGATCTGTCTTGCAAAATCTGTGCATTTGTAAGAACAGTCATTGGATACCTTTAAAAAAGAAAACATCTCCTCTGATGTTTCCCACTGCATCAAAACCTCCTTCACAGCGATTCTGGGCTGTTGGATCAGGTCTAGACAAACAGAGAGGTCACAGAGGTCATTAACGCTTTTAATTAGTTATTACTGAGTGCTGGAGAAGTGTGTATATACACTACCGTTCAAAAGTTTGGGGTGTTTTTAAAAGCATGCTCTTCTGCTCACCAAGGCTGCATTTATTTGCTATTGTAAAAACTGTAATATTGTGGAATATTATTACAATTTAAAATAAGCTTTCTATTGTAATATATTGTAAAATGTAATTTATTCCTGTGATGCGAAGCTGAATTTTTTTTTTAGCATCATTACTCCAGTCTTCAGTGTCACATTATCCTTCAGAAATCATTCTAATATGCTGATTTGCTGCTCAAGAAGCATTTTTTATTATTACCTGTTTTGAATAGTTGTGCTGCTTCATTGTAAAGGTTTTTACTGTCAGTTTTAATCAGTTAAATGCGGCCTTGTTGAATAAATGTTTAATTTTCTTACTGACCCCAAACAGGGGTAGTGTATGTCTTGGTAAAAATGACTCACTGTGATGGTACTTTTGGCCGAGGTGGACTTGGTTGTTTAGGTAAGTGTGGGGATGGTGTTGGTGAGCTGATCTTTCTTCCTGTCAAGACACAAACCAAAACCACAGCAACAAATTTAGATATGGTCAGCTCAGCATATTATGATGAAAAAATAGGTTTACAGATAATGAAATACAGTTGAAGTCAAAAGTTTACATACACCTTGCAGAATCTGCTGTTATGTTAATTAGTTTACCAAAATAAGAAGGATCATACAAAATGCATGTTATTTTATATTTAGTACTGACCTGAATAAGATATTTCACATAAAAGATGTTTACATATAGTCCACAAGAGAACATAAATGTAGAATTTATAAAAATGACCCCTTTCAAAATTTTACATATGCTTGATTCTTAATACTGTGTTGTTACCTGAATGATCCACAGCTGTGTTTGTTTTTTTGCTTAGTGATAGTTGTTCATGAGTCCCTTGTTTGTCCTGAACAGTTAAACGGCCAGCTGTTCTTCAGAAAAATCCTTCAGGTCCCACAAATTCTTTGTTTTTTCAGCTTTTTTTTTTAAATGTTTTTTTTTTTTTTTTTTTTGTATTTAAAGCCTTTTCAACAAACACTCACTGATGCTCCAGAAGGAAAAAAAAAACAATGTAAACTTTAGAACAGAATTAAGATGTATACATTTCTTATTTTACCTAAAAATCACATGTATTTTCATTTAGTACTGCCCTTCAAAGGCTACATAATACTAACATGTGTCCCAAAAGACAAAATAAGGTAAATTTACCCTGATCTTCAAAATCAAAAAGTTTTCACCCCTGGCTCTTAATGCATCGTGTTTTTTTTCTGGAGCATCAGTGAGTGTTTGAACAAGATGGATCTCATAATCATACAGTCATTGTTGAAAAGGGTTAAAATACACAAAAATGTTGAAAAACCAAAGAATTTGTGGGACCTGAAAGATTTTCCTGAAGAAAAGCAGGCAGTTTAACTGTTCAGGACAAACAAGGGACTCATGAACAGCTATCACTAAAAAAAAAAGAAAAACAAAAAACGTGGATCATTCAAGTAACAACATTATGAATCAAGGGTATGTAAACTTTTGAACGGGGTAATTTTTATAAATTCAGCTATTATTTTCTCTTGTAGGCTAGATGTAAATATCTTTTATGTGAAATATCTTATTTAGGTCAGTACTAAATAAAAAATAAATGAAAAATAAATAAATAAATGATTTCAGAAGACTTTTAATCTTCCATGGATCTTGCAGATTTTATATGAAATTGTGCACAATATTAATTTCTGGTTGAACTATTACAAATTACAGTAACCAGAGCAGGTAATTAAAGCTTCTGTACATGCCCCTACCGTAGAGCGACTGAATGGCATAGCGATCATCTTCTGGAAGAGTGTAGGATGAGAGATCTCCAACAGAACCCTGGTAGTACGGCTTCATTATGGACGGATCAGAGGAAGAATGAGAGAGACCCAGGGCATGACCAAATTCATGCACAGCCACCGCAAACAAATCAGTGCCACTTTCAGCTAAACAAATTGAGAGAATAAGAAAAGGAGGTCTTCATTTATGCATAATAACATTTATAAGTGGGTGATTCATCAACTTAGGGCACTTTTGGCTACTTAAAAGTAAGATAACCTTCTTCAAGCTACATTTCATTTATGTAAACGATTAATCAAAGGTCCTAAAATAAAGACGGCATGTATTAGAATAGTAATGAGATTTCGCGCTTTTTAAGAGTTTTTAATTTTTTTTATTTTGGTGATACATTAGCTAGCAGTGCATTATTACTGAACTTATACACTTTACAACATGATTCAATATGTTTATTTGTAATTAATTGTGAAATTCACTAGCAGTTTCTAAGTGAGAGATGTTTCTACGTAAAAATTTTTTCAGTGCAGCAATTAGTTGACAAGAAAGTTAGAAAGTTGCTCTCAGATCAAGATAATCTGAAAAATAAATAAATAAATAAATAAATAATTAAAAATCTGAAAACTAATGATACTTGTGATCTTCACTATTCATTACATTTCTTTGGATAAACTATGCTTCACTTCTGATTTCTATCGTAACCAAATATAAACGCAAATTTTCTAAAATTATTGACATGATGGAAATGACAGCAATACTTATGTGTTATGAAGAAATATATCATTGTATGCATAAACCCAAACTTTTAAATGTTTTAACACAAAAAAAAGAATTCAGACAAAATCATTAGTTTATTAAAAAAACAATATATTGGGGTTAAAAGGCTATTAATTTTCAGTAATACGATCAATTTTACTTTGACTACTGGAAGAGAGCAAAATTTGAATAATATTGAGCTGGATAATGATACTAATTTGCAACACTGAACTGAATCAAAACAACACTGAACTAAAAAAAATACTCTATTATCTTCTGCAGAGCTGCTTTACACCTAAAACTGAATTGGTTTAATAATTGGTGAATTTTACAGCATTAGCAATGTTATTTACCTGTTTATTAATGTGAAGCTGATTTGAAACAATATGTGTTGTACAAAGGGCTATAGAAATAGATGACTCGACTTAAAGTATTTTTCTTCTGTGGAATAATTAGAAACTGAATGCAAACTCAGTAATCTATAAATATTCTGTAACCTCTGGGACTGTCATTCATCTATTAATCACTTAATATTTAATTAAGGTACTTGCCTAAGAAGGTCCAAGTCTCCTCGTCATCAAAATGTGTATCTCCAGCAACATCAGCCTCCCCTGGGAAGAAGGCATGAGCAAGTGTCCCTCCCCTTCCATCAAATGGATACCCGTCATCATGGAGTGAGCGAACAAAAGAGATCTTGATATCAGCTCTGTCCCGCTCGCCTTGGGTTGTGTCGTGAAACTTGAGGTTGGTGACATCACTCCAGGCTTTGAGGGCATAGGCCATTATGGTGTTTACTTCACTGGGTTTGAGGATCGGAGGGAGAGATGGGTAATTTTGGATGCTAGGAGAAAGAAGAAAAAAAGTAAGACAGTGACCACACATTTTAAAAGGTTATTGTATACAACTGTGTGTCAGTGACCATGTTTGTCTAACAGTGCAGACCTCCATGTGAGGTCAGACTTTTTCCAGCGAAGCCCAGTTGTTGCGTATCTTCTTTTCCTTCTCCGCTTTTTCAGCATGTCCTCAGACCCTATAATGTCTGGCAGTGAACACCGTGGTGTGTTCATCAGCTTCACGGTGTCTCTGTCTAGAGAAGCACAGGACAGAAGGTCCCAGATCAATATATAGACTTCAGAGATACAGAGCCCATTACAGTGCATGAAATAAAAACCCATATGTGGGGAGGAGAGACAATGAATAATTCTTTCTCTAGAAATGTATTGACCAAACCATTAACAAGCCACCAACTGAGGAAAAAGTCACTCTAAATTTCTTAAATATACTTGCATTTATGAGGAAATGAAAACATAGTGTTTTGATTTAATTTGATTTGGGGGAAAAAGGGTAGAAAATCTACATTGCAGAAAGAAGGGTTGCACTGTAAAAAAAAAAAAAAAAAAAAAACACAATTTGTTGAGTCAGCTTAAAATAATTTGTTACCCTGCTGCCTTAAAATTTTAAGTTCAGTCAACTAAAATAAGTTTAGTCAACTTGAAATGTTAAGTTGTACTAAGTAACAACTTAGATATTTGTGTTTGTTAAACTTAACAGATGGCTAAGTAACCCAGCTGCCTTAAAATTTTAAGTTGATTCAACTCAAATATCTAAGTTGTCACTTAGTATAATTTAACATTTCAAGTTGAATAAACTTTTTTTGAGTTGACTGAACTTAAAATTTTAAGGCAGCCAGGTTACAAATTATTTTAAATTGACTCAACAAATTGTTTTTTTACAGTGTGGGGGGAAGCACTGAAAAAGACTTGTGAAACCATGCTGTTAGATCATTTCCTGCCTTGTTGCATTTACCAAGTTTGCCTGTGTCTTTGAGGCCAGCAAAACGCTGCATTTCTTTGATGGCTCTTTCAATGCCTTCTTTAGTCTGCAGCTTTCCTGTGCGGGGGTCCGGAGGGGGCAGGTATCCATACCTGCTCAACCAATCCTAAGAGAAATCACATGTTAAAAATGTAAAAAAAAAAAAAAAAAGAATATATATATATATATATATATATATATATATATATATATATATATATATATATATATATATATGAAGAGTTCAGATGCAAAACCAGCTAAAAGCCACCTCGGTCAAAAATTAGAAAATTATAAAAATTATATGTATATATATGTATATATATCCGGCACAATGTGTTAATTACCATGCAATAATGCAGCAAATTGCTAGCAATCTGATCTCTGATGCATACTAAAAACCATGGTTCATTTGAACTATGGTTCTTGTAGTAAAACCATGGTTAATGTTGTGGTTAATATGGTTTTACTGCAAAAACCATAGGTAAACCATGGTTCTTGTAGTAAAACCATGGTTAATTTTGTAGTTACCATGGTTTTACTGCAAATTCTATGGTAAAGCATGGGTAATGTTGTTGTTACTATGGTTTTACTACAAAAACCATACCTAAACTACTGTAAAAAAAAACATGATTAATTTTCGTTAAGGAGTATTTTGGAGTGTTAGTGTAATTCGTCCCACATTAATGCTTACCAGGAGCCAAATGCAGGTAAATATGTTCATTTTAACTGTAGGAGAAAACTAGTTAATTTGGAAGGTTTGGCATTATTTCGTCTTGCGCGAATGGCGGTACTTATTTGACGTGTCAGTGTCTCATAAATATTCATGAGACTGCGTGTCCTTAACCTATGAGAAAACGCTTAACTTAAATAATTCATGACCGCACGTGTATTTATCTACTACAGACGCTTCAGACTGATATTTCCTGCGAGTGAGAGACGCGCTTAGGAATCGCAAATTAGCGATTGTCTTTATCTCTCGGTCGCCGCCAGAAATATTCTCAATCCCTTTTTGATCGCCACGTGAAGGTCCCTTCTAACTTCTTCATTCTGTATTTGTGCAGCTGTATATACATTATGAGAGCGATTTATCCTGTACGAATTTTTACGTGATTGGGTCAAATAGCATTTTTTTTTTTTTTTTTTTAACACAAATTGTGTGGTTATAACGTGGTGTGCAAAAGATCTAAACACACTTTTTGGAGACTTAAAAGTAACACCGAATGTGTTGTCCTTATCTAAACATGTAGATGAGTTAACAAAGAATTGTTTCCAGCACATCAGTATGAAAAATATAGTGACATTTAACGTTTTCATATCAAGTGTAACTTCAATTAACATTTTAAACTGTTTTAGGGTAATTTTTATTTATTGTACACCTGAAATGAAGAGGCTTCGGTTGTTAACTAAAGTTTGTCTCTAGCATATAATCATAAATAAGAGGTCTGAATGCACAATTTAAGCTCATAGTCATATTATAACACTAAACACTTTTTGGTCCCTGTGTGTTCCTCTTCTCTAAAAAAAAAAAACCCAAAAAAACCTAGAACCTAGACTAATTTTACATGCATAAGGGGTTTTACACGCATAACACTAAGCTCACATATGTACATCAGCGACAGTCCAACCCAAACCCACTTATGAGATATGGTACAATGTTTGTTTTCCTATTTATTGAAATATAAAATATTTTACTTATAGTAATGCAGAGTAAAACTCATCTTACCACACCCCGAGAGTACTGGTCCGGCATCGGAGCCAAATGAACCGGAGAAATAAACACAAGCACAGGGCAGGTCAGGTAAACCAACCAAAGATATCCTGAGAAAGTCATCTGTCTGGACAAAATAAAAAAAACAAATAAACAGCTGCAGACAGTTAAAAGGATCTGCTTTTATTCTAAGGTTAATGTAGCTCTTGTTTTCTCATACCGTTATATGCTCTTCTCTTGCTACTTCAGTTTATCTCTCTAAGGACTAGGCAGGGCAGAGACCAATCGATGAGAAGCGCTCTCTCTCTCTCTCTCTTTCTCTCTCTCTCTTGCTCACGCTCACTCTCTCTGTTTGTCTATTCTGAAAAATCCCTATAAGAATCTCTCACTCCCTGCTGAATCAAATAAGCATTATACTTAGTTGCATTAAAAGTACATAATTAATATTATAATTAATTATTCAATTATGCCTTGATTCAAGGTAAACTTTGATATTCTCAGATTTTGCACTACATAAATCAGTCAAAAGGCACCAAAACCTCAAAACTACAATTGAGGTGAAGGCGCAGTCACACCCATAACTGAAAGAAACGGATGTGTCAAATCTTACCAAACCGTTACAACACTCATATTACTTTATTTCTTAAGAGTTGTCACCCTCGGTAAAACAAACACTGTAAACCAAAAATAAAATGTGTATTTTTTCTTTCATCAGCAATATTTTCTAACAACACTTTTATAAATAGTTTAATGCTGAAAATACTTTATCACTAAGCTGACTCAAATGAAACTATATAGTAATATTGCCTAAAATAGGAATGTGTGACAGGATATAGTGGCAGGAAGAAAAGATCACAGGGGAACAGGAAATTTACACACGTGTGTGTGTGTGTTTTAAGAAACAAGTTAGCAGACTGACTTTACTTTAAAGTGTAAGGCCTCTATGTATTTAACAGAAGTTCAAACATCTGACGATGATGTAAAGTCATGCAGTTTTGTAAAACACTTCTTGTCATTGGATAAATTTCAACATACCACTCAAGGTATGTCAGACACATAAACATGTGGTAAATGATACAAAACAGAACTTTGATTTGCAGTATCACACTATAGAGAGCTGCTGGGACCAGTGGCGGATTAAGACTCTTTGGTGCCCCTGCAATGACACTTAAAGTGCTCTTAAAGTATTTTGTATTTAAATACACAATACTATTTTTATTTAAATACCTTTGAAAAAAAATTACATTTAAATACATTTAATCTTAGTATTTTTGTATTTTCAAAATACATAAGGTACTTTGTCAATAGACCTCCTTATTAGACTTCAGATTTCCTGCAGAAATGGGCAGCATTTCAAATACAGGTATTTAAGATACTATTTTGAATCTTTGTATTTAAATACCTTTGGAAAAAGTCAAATGTATTTTGTATTTAAATACATTTAATCTTAGTATTTTTGTATTTAGTATTTCGTATACTTGTTGATACAGGAAATCAGCAGTCTAATAAAGAGGTTGATTAGCAAAAAGTATTTTATGTACTTTGAAAATACAAAAATACTAAGATTAAATGTATTTAAATACAAAATAGTATTTTGTATTTCAAATACATGTTTTTGAAATTCTGCCCATCCCTGACCACGCTTAACACATTTATTGGACCATCACCCAATGTAAGGTTTGTGCCAAGTAGTGTTTAAAATATTTAATTATAATTATTGATGGGATTGAATGGATTCAAAGATAGAGAAAATGCAAATAGAGATGCACAAAAGGTTAAACAAGTCTTTGGAAGCAACTAGAAAGTATTTGGATCTCAGTAACAACAGAGAATGTGGAAAAGTGCATTAAAACAATGTCAGCAAGAATGCAAGCTTTTATCAAGGCCAAAAGAGGCATACAAAATAAAAAATAAAATATTTATTTATTTGGTTTATTAGTTTTTCGTTATTATGTGTGAATAAAGACAATTTAGTCGTTCATTATTTGCCTAATAAATGACAATACAATTTTTAGTTCTAAAGTTTTTGACGGGTGGTCTAATAAGTTTGTTAGTTGCGCGACGCACCGCACAGCATGCTCCTAGACTCAGGTTGAGTAATATATAGGCGTTGAAAGCAAAGCGCACGGGTTCACGCAGTTTGTGTGAATCTGGCGATAGATCGCGCATCCACTGATTCAAGCAGGAGAAAAAAAAAAAAACTTCCAACAAAATATTCAGGGGACTTAGTACGTTCTGATGAAAGGGTATATATAGGCCATGGCTAAAGAGATGTTTGAGAACACATCGGTTGTCTTACTGGAGAAAATTTATTTGCGTGGTGCCCCCCCTGGATGTGGTGCCCCTGGGCACTTGCCCAAATTGCCCATATGGTTAATCCGCCTATGGGGACTGATATATGCTAATATTAAGGTATGGTCACATTTACCATTGCTTGGCGAAGTTTTGCCAGATTTTGTTCAAGCTGGTCACTCAAATTCGCTGTGCTGCTTGGTTTGAAATTAACTTCTGTGTGAGCTGTTGACAACAGTTTTTTTTGTGAATTTTGGCTAATTTCATTGCTAATTTTGGAATTTCACTAATGTGACCGCTTGATATTGCTTTGATACAGCAGTTCAAGTTAATACTAACTAATTTACATTTTTGCACACAATATTGCCAAAGAAATTTTTCCACCCAAAGCCAAAGCAAGATCAACGATTTAGTTGAGTGAATGATATTCTGACCAAGGTTCCTTTCAAAATTCATAATTTTCCAAACTCAAATTTCCAAACCTCTCAGTAGATTTTCAGACTGGTTCATAGAGCAACATTTTTAGTGTTATATTTGGTATATAGTACAGTCATCTGTAAATATTTGTATTTTCTCAAGTATTTTTTTTTTTCATTGATTTTCTCTAAGTGACAATATACAAAGTCACCAAAAAAAAAAAAAAAAAAGAAAAAAACACTTTTTTGTGCCCTCGAGAAACTATTTACATTCGCGTGGGAATTGTTTGCATGCATTACAATTTCTAGATTTATATAACCTATTTCCTTTGTACATCACTATGAATAAAACAAGAGCTTGGAATTAACAGAGATCTACTTGCTCATAATTTGAATTTTCTTATTGTATTACCATTAATATCAAGGCATAATGTTGAATTTAACACATCCTCTGTGGCGGCAAAGAAACCATGACACGAAATTGGCTGATGACATAAATTTGCCAATTTCAAGGGTCCAGAAAAAAGACTTCTGGTACCTTAAAACTATATAATTTGGTGCCATGAACTCTCACTTCTTGTACAATAAATTTATTTTCATTAAACTCTAAATTTTCTATTAGAAAAAACTAAATTAGGGGAAAACTCTGGAAACACAAATATTTTTCCATACTCTGCTTTCTTTTTCCATACCTTTCCAGACCTGAAAAATACTAAAATAATAAAAAATTAAATTTCATACTTTTTCAAACCTTGTAGGAGCCCTGACTCACTCAAAGTAAGCAAAACAATTATTCTCACAATTCATTTGTTCTGAGTTTGTATCTCACTATTCAGACCTTGTTTCTCATAGTTCTGAGAAAAAAAAAAAACAAAAAAACAAAAAAAACTGAATTGTAAGATATAAACTTGCAATTGCGAGAAAAAAAGTCAGATTTTTGAGGTTTAGCTCTAATTCTGACTTTATATCTTACAATTCAGGCTTTGTTTCTTAAAATTTGTAATTTTTTTTCTTCAGAATTCTTTGTATAACTCACAATTCTGTTGTTTTCCCCCGCAGTGGAATAAAAGATGAAAAAGGTAATAGTGATCTTTTATCTCACATACCTGATTTTTTTTCTGTCTCTGTTTATTTTGTTTCTTCATGTCATTTCAGACAGACTGGATGATGATGAGATCAGATCTCTATGTTTAGCACTGGCTGTTGTCAGACTCATTGTGCAAACAAAAATCTTGCTGGGATTATTACAATCCCAAAATTATAAACTGATATTTCCATGATGAAAAAAAGAGCATAAATTGGGACACTTTTGGGGGACTTAAGGGGAGTTGTAACACTCTAAACTACCTAAATGTTTGTGGGCAGAGTCTTCATTTGGACTTCAGATCAGTCTTCCTCTTTCTCTTTGTATTGACAAACCTAATCTTTTCACTTCTATTTTTCTAAATCATGGAAAATGAGACACAATGTTATTAACACAGCAGACAACATTAAACACGCATGCTCTTATCTGTGAGCTTCAGAATGTCCATTTCCTGTTGTTTGAAAGTGCCTGCAAACCATCAGTGCTACTTCTCTCTCATCTTTCCCCAACCCCCCAACTGCCGGAGAGTGCATCTGAAAGCACTATTAGTGGTACATGACACTGTATCGCTAATGCCTTGAGAGAGAGAGATACAGAGAAAGAAAGAGGAAGAGAGATGTACACAGTCATAAATTAATGACTCGACAACCTGGGTTAATTCCTGCTTCACTAAAACTATTTAAAGTTAGTATATTGACTCATAAAGTGGCTTAGTTGTAGATTCAAATGAAACTAGTCAATATAGAGATTTATGGATTCACATGACTGGTGTTATGGAATCTAAATGTTCCATGGAAGTGAAACCATTTACATGCATGTATGTACAGTGAAAAATGTTCACATGCTTATTTGGTTAAATGGACTAAAATGATTATGATCAATTGGGATGATGCTGTACTTCAGACAATTGCAACACACAGTTCATGATTGCAAGATAAATGTTTTATTAAAGGGTTTAATGCATACATGTTGAGTGAACACATCATCCACATACAGTACAGTGGGCTCAAAAATTGACATTGACAATCTTGGATTTTTTTTTTTACATTTTTAATCTGGAAATAAACAGCATATTTAATGATTTTAGTATATAAAATATTTTAAAATACCAGTTTAAACGAATAGTAAGGTTTAGAGAAATTTAACATAAGACCATAAAAATAATCCACAGGTAATCCACATGACTCCAGTCCATCAGTTAATGTCTTGTGAAGCCAAAAGCTGCATGTTTGTAGGAAACAAATCCAGCATTAAAACATTTTAACATCAAACCATTGCATCCAGCTAAAATACGAGTCCTCTGTCCACGATATTGCTTTAAAAAAAATTCTTATCTGAATCAGGAGTGAAATATGCACAGATCAATTAACATCTACAAGTTAAAACAGTCCAAAACAGCTTTAAAGAAATATGTGGGTGGATTTTGATGTGAGAGACAACCGAGGATGGTCTTTTTCTCTGGAGGAAGTGTTATTATGGATTATGGACTCATATTTTAGTCTTAAAAAACATCTTAATGATGAATTTGTTTTTATCAGCTGTTTGGACTCTCATTCTGATGGCACCCATTCACTTCAGAGGATTCACTGGTGAGCAAGTAATGTAGTGCTACATTTCTCCAAATCTGATGAAGAAACAAACTCATCTACATCTTAGATGGCCTGAGGGTGAGTAAATGTTCAGCAGATTTTCATTTTTGGGTGAACTATTTATTAAATATTAAATCAAAAGTGAGATGTCCGAAGACATTCTGAAATTAATGTTAGTTTTGGCTGATAAAATTGTAATTAAAAGTGTGTTGTTATTTAAAGAAGAATGAAAAAAGAAGCAGTTTTCTCTAGTGCTTTCAGACTTTCGGACCTCACTGTAAATCCTTATTTCTCTCTCTCTTTCACACATAGACACACACACACACACACACACACACACACACACACACACACACACACACACACACACATACAGTCTTTGCATCCACACATAATCCATAAACTGTAGTTTAAATACAGAGATAGTTTCCTAATATTCAAACATTTTCTCAGAGTCATAAATATATACTGTATGACAATTTGTTCAATATAAATACTTTGGCTTGCCAGATGAGATATGCTGGAGATTTTTTTGGCGATATATTTTGCATACTGTGTTCATTGATGCTTTTAGTGAAATGATTGTCAATGCTTTTTGCTTTTTAAATCAGCCAGTTTACTGGTCACTGATTAAGTGCAAATATGATTGGCTTTCAGTCCCTGCTCTGATTGAACTTGGCATTTGCCTTGATTGTCACTTACTGAGGTTTGTGAAAGGGTACAGTCATAAACATTTAATAAAAAGTGATATATCACATGTCTGTATGTAAAAATGATCACAAGAAATTACTTTAATGGGGAAATTACAATGGAAAAATGAGGAATCAACATAAAAGAAGTTGAAGTCACAGTTATGTTATTAAAACATCATAATATGCTTCCCAATTCTGTGAAGTTGCTGCCAGGAACTTAACAGCAATGATTCAGAAATTTGCTTAAAACAGCACAAATATCTTTGCACAATGGATCATTATACTGTATAAATCATATACATTCCTGCTTGTCTGAAATTGAATGGAAGCAAATATGGCACACTGTCATCAGATCTAAAAATATGGCTAAAATAAATGTACATGTCAAATTAAGGATTTTCATCTTTTAGTTTTAACCATCAGAGGATTGTTTGAGTTTAGAACATTTTTTTTTTTTTTTTACCTTTTGTAAACATACATATTTAGTATTCTAATGCAAAATCTACCTCCCCTTTTCATTGCAGTCTGGCCCAGTACTGCCCCATATTTTGATCATTTCCTGGCACCTGAACAGGCACAGAAACACCTGGAGAAATCAAACCTAAAGCAGAAAAAAGACAGAAAAATTTGTGCACTTTTATCTGTTAAAAGAATAGTTCATCTTCTTCATCTGGACAGACTTGGAGAAAAATAGCATTGGATCACTTGCTCAACAATGGATCCTCTGCAGTGAATGGGTGCTGTCAGAATGTCAGCGCAAACAGATGATAAAAACATCACAATAATCCACAAGTAATTCATACCCTTCAGTCCATCAATTAACGTTTTAGTAAGTGAAAAGCTGTTTGTTTAACGTGGTCATCGGATGCCCATTTTCCACGAGCTGATATGATTATTTGGGATCTTAAAGGAGAAGTCCACTTCCAAATCAAATATTCACATATAATGTACTCACCCCCTTGTCGTCCAAGATGTTCATGTCTTTTTTTCTTCAGTCGTAAATAAATTCTGCATTTTTCTCCATATAATGGACTGCTATGGTACGATTTTGAACTTCCAAAATGCAGTTTAAATGCGGCTTCAAACGATCCCAAATGCGGTTGTAAACGATCCCAGCCAAGGTAGAAGGGTCTTATCTAGCAAAACGATTGGTTATTTTCATTAAAAAAATACAATTTAAATACTTTTTTATTTCAAATGGTCATCTTGCCTTTCTCTGCCTGAACTCTGTATATTCTGACTCAAGACAGTTAGGGTATGTCGAAAAACTCCAATCGTATTTTCTCCCTCAACTTCAAAAATCATTTCAAAGTCATCGTACATGGCTGCAGAAGTACCGACCCAGTGTTTGCAAAGTGAACATGCAAAGAAGATCAAACACCCTTAACAAAAAAGGTAAAACAGAGATATAGGACGATTTTGAAGTTGAGGGAGAACAAGAGATGGGAGTTTTTCGACATACCCTAACTGTCATGAACTGGAACAAAAACAGTCCAGGCAGAGTAAGACAAGACAAGCATTTGGCATTAAAAAGTATATAAATTGTATTATTTCTATTAAAATAACCAGTTTCGCTAGATAAGACCCTTCTTTCTCAGCTGGGATCATTTACAACCACATTTGGGATCGTTTGAAGCCGCATTTAAACTGCATTTTGGAAGTTCAAAATCGGGGCCCCATATCAGTCCATTATATGGAGAAAAATGCTGAAATGTTTTCCTCAAAAAACATAATTTCTTTACGACTGAAGAAAGAAAGACATGAACATCTCGGATGACAAGGGGGTGAGTACATTATGTGTGAATCTTTGTTTTGGAAGTGGACTTCTCCTTTAATGAGAAGTCTATAACATACTTTGGTTAAAATTTCTCAGTAGTAGTGTAAAAATACCCTTTTTACCATGTCAAAATCAGCCCTGTTTAGAGTAAGCCATTCTATTGCATGTTCCTTTAAATGCAAATGAGCTCTGCTCACCCCGCCCCTCTCTTCTGTCTGGTGACGAGCCAGTCTGTTTAGCCACATTTAGGTGTGTTTATTAAGAAAAGGTTATTAAGAAAGACGATTTGCAAAGATGCATAAAAACCCTTATCCTCACTTCTGCTGTAGGTGAAGCTACATCACGAATGATTCACGCGAACATAGACACATTTATGTAGATCGCCGAGCGCATTTCCTTCTAAAACTAAAGTAATCTTAATCCTCTGCGTCTTCAGCGGCTCAGATGTCGGGAGTAAATGATGACTGCTGTGTTTATTATTAAATGCAACAAAAACAACACCTAGATCGGAGACATTCTTGTCTTCCCCTGCACCAGTCGGAGTCAGACTGTTCACAGCTTAGTCAGGGCGGGTCTAAGGTAAGACGGTCAGGTCAATCAACTATCGTGAAGCTGAGAATGGCTTGATTTGAAAAAAGGGAAATTTCCTATAAAGATTACAAAAAAACCACTGGGTGGATTTTTTTATCATAATATAAACATACAACACATAAGAGTGAGTTTCGCATCCGATGACCCCCTTAAATAAAAACAAATAATAGTAATTGATGGACTGGAGTGGTGTGGATTACTATGATGTTTTTATCAGCTGTTTATACTCGCGTTCTGACGGCACCCATTTACTGCAGAGGATACATTAGTGAGCAAGTGATGGAATGCTACATTTTTCCATTTCTGTTCAGATGAAACTTATCTACATCATGGATGATCTGAAGGTAAGTACCTTTTCAGCAAATATAAACATTTGGGCAAACTATTCCAACAAATAAAACAAACAAATAAATGATGCACTAAATAGATTATTGAAAGTGTTTCAAGCAATAATTGCCAGGATCTTGTGATGGATGGGCTTTACCTCTCATATAGACAGTAAATGAAGAGCTGGTAGACTCACCTGTGCTGGTGTTAGTTGAAGGAGGAGGTGGTAGATGAGGAGAGGAGTACGACGTGTCAAACGAGCGAGCCGCAGACGGGGATGGAGGCAGCATGCAAGAGTATGACGAGGCAGATGGAGAAGGAGCTGACTGTAAAGAAAAGTCCAGTAGAGTGAAAAAACAAACAAAAAAAACCCCCAAAAAAACCCAACAAAAAAACAACAACAACAACCAGACAGATTGTAAATACCAAAACAGAATCATTTAAATACTACTGAAATGCAGCAGTGAAGAACAGATTCATATACCAACATACTGCTGTGCACAGTATGCATTTTATACTATATCACTAAACAGTATTAGTACATTACTATATTTGCTAAAATGTACAACAGTGCTGCACTGCATTAAAAAATAATGTTAAATATACTTTGAAACTATTTCTCTCAGAATTTGGTAATATCACAATTAATTGTGTAAAATTGTAATTGTGTGTTTTTTTTATTTTTATATATATATATATATATATATATATATATATATATATATATATATATTTAGAAAATAATAGGCACTACACATTCAGTAAATATTCAGATAGTAGGCTATCACAATCTAAAAACATTTTCTAGTGATCACTTATGTCAGTTTCATTGTCACCACAAGAGGGCGCTAATACATAATGGTACAGATGTACATCGCCCTGATAAACTGATACTGCTATGTTTTGCTATATAGAAATGTGAATCTCATAAAATAAGCATTGTAGTCTTACCTGGACCCCAGAGTAGACTGACAAAGAGTTATAACTGGGGAGAGCCGTGTCACTCTGACTGAGCATGGATCCTAAACACACAAACAAACCCATGAGAAAAAAAAAAAAAAAATCATACGAGCTACATCTTAGCTGAACCATTAATGAATATATATACATTTTTAGGAATAATTATTAATTCACAGAACTATTTATTAAAGCATCAACATTATGAATGAACGCAAATGGAAGTATGGGAATTATGTAACCAAAAATTGCTGAATAATAATAAAAAAAAATCTTACATTTTAGCCTCAAATAAAATAAAATAAAATAAAAGTTAAAATCTAAATTTAATAGATACATAAATTATTCTGGTACAATTTCAAAATTGATTTAAAACATTTGAACAAAAACTTTTTCTTTCAAACGTTATTAGTTCACTAGAAACATACAAATAAAGTCACATACAAATAAAACTCCAAGTACAGTATGCAAATGTCTCATTTATGTAAATCTCCTTTCCCACCTGTACTGTTGCCATGTGGATGGTGATAGACAGCTGAGTTAAAGGATGTGCTCAGTGGAGCGTGTGTTTGAGCACAAGAAGTCCCGCCTCCAGACCGTCTCTGGTTTCGCAGCTTCTCCTCACGCCTCCATTTGGCTCTTCGATTGGAAAACCACACCTGTCAATCAAGGTCAAATATAAAACATAAAATTATCTATCATATTTATTTTGCTGCTTTTGTGAAGTCAACATAAAGACAAGGGCGGTTACATACCTGTATCCTTGCCTCTGGAAGGTCGATTTTGTTTGCCAGTCGCTCCCGTGCGAAAACATCTGGATAATGTGTTCTCTCAAACTCTAAATGACATTTAGTAGTTAAGTTTTTTTCTTTGACATACATGCATGGTTTTATTTTTTGCCATTTGATGCAACTTAAATCAAATGTGTTAAGTTTTCTGACCTTTCTCCAAGGCCTCGATCTGCTCTGTTGTAAAGCTGGTTCTATTGCGCTGAAGTTTCCTCTTCAGCTGCAGCCTCAGTTGAGACTCTTCTCTCTCGTCTCTTTCCACATTTCCTGCCATCCTCCCATCTGTCTCAACCATACAGCCATCTGAAACTGAATGAAAAAAAATAGTTGCTGATCTGTAGAACGAAATATATAAATGCACAAAAAATAAAGTCACTCTGCTGACATCACAGCTGGGAGAAGCTGGGAACCAATATATGAATTCTTAAGGATTAGATCATAGAACTTTTTTTTGTTTTGTTTTTTATTTTTTTTTTAACCATTTTACAATAATAATAAATCATCAAAATCAAAACACAGGTATGGAAGTATGGAAATTATGTAAGAAGTTAAAATTGCAAAAAAAAAAAAAAAAGTCTTACATTTTAGCTTCTTCAAAATCACCAGTAAAAAAAAAAACATTCTATAAACAAACAAACAAACAAACAAATTTAGTTAATCTAAATTTACACGCAGGTGCAATTTCAAAATTAATTTCAAGCATTTAAAGGGATAGCCCACCCAACGTCATTCCAAACTTGTATCTATTTCTTTCTGTGGAAAGCAAAATATACACAGAATAGTAGTATTTTGCAGAAATGTAGTTGATAACCAAACCATTTTGGATCACTTTGAATTTCATGGCACTTTTTTGGTTCATACTATGTAAGTCAATGGGACCCGAAACTGGTTATCAGCATTCTTCAAAATACCTTCTTTTGTGTCCCATAGATGACATTCATACAGGTTTGCAACAACATGAGGGGGAGTAAATGATGACAGATTTTTCATTTCAAAATTAACTGTCCCTTTGAGCATTAACTTTTTCTTCAAAATGTTTTTAACTTAATTAGAAACATAAATTCAGTGCAGTTTGTCAAAATATTTGACTGGTAGAAATACTGATTTTTAAAATACAACAATAACACACACATTTTAGTGCCTTATTAATGTGTCCTATACAGCCAGGGGAGTTCAATCATATAACAGGCATCAAGCGTCTCACCAGTGCTGTGCTGGGTGGGAACTGTGTTCTGCTGATGGTACCAGTCATTCGCTCCACTCCAGTTTGAGTTACTCTGGATATTCAGCATGGTCAGCCTCTCAAACATCATGTACGTGCCCACTACAGCCTCACAATGGAAAGAGACACAAGAACTGATGTAATTTAGACACAGTATGACCTTTGACCCTCATTTTTTTTTCATACAGAAAATTTTAAAGCAACAATTCATGTGAGAGAAGGATGTGTTTACACACAGTCAGTGTTGAAGTGAATTACAGTAGCATCATTCAGTACATGAAGAAGATGAGTCTCTTACATGAGAGAGTTATTCCAGTGTATATTTATTAATACTAACAGTATTTATTTATTAGGTTGCCATGTGTCTTTCCTACACTCTTAAAAATAAAGGTGCATTAAAAAGTTCTTCACAGCGATGCCATATAAGAACCATTTTTGGTTCCACAAAGAACCATTCAATCAAAGGTTCTTTAAAGAACCATCCCTTTCTTACCTTTTTATAATCTGAAAAACCTTCTTTCACCACAAAGAACCTTTTGTAAAACAGATAGGTTCTTCAGATGTTACAGATTATTTATGGAACCATTTAAACAAAAAAAAAAATGTTCTTCTAAGGCAATGCGAAGCACCTTTATTTTGTAGCTGTATAGATATATACATTAGCAAAAATTAAACATTTATGTAAATTAAAAACATACACGCATACATTATATTACATATTTATTGTCTATGACTTAGCCTACCACAGGCAATAATGTAAGTAATGTTCAATAGCATTTTTTTGTAGCCAAGACAGACTTTTAAAAATAAAATTGTCAAAAATATCCAGTTAAACTTTTGGTAAAAACTGGCATCTGTTGTTGCCAGAAATTCACAGTAAAATACTGTGACAGTGTTTCAGGTATTACGGTACAGCATATTGGTGCCTATACTGCATATACCAAACTACACAAAGTACCAAAACCTGCTTTTTCCCTTTAAATTGTCTAATAACAACCAATACAAGTGCTAATGTAGAAAGCCATAATGAATCGCAAGTGGCAGATCCATAAAACACTGCCAATACTACAGACAGTGCACATGGTCATACACACAAAGAGCATCAGACATTAAAATAATGCAATAAACACCAACTAAATAACATAATACACTTTATAAGTTACTAATAACAAATATATATATATATATATATATATTTACGTCAAATATAATATGTGATGTCTCACACAGGAATGTCTTATTTATTGTTGAGTTAATTTGTTATAAGGTAATAATTTTAATAAAAAACAAAAAAAAAACAAAACAAAACAAAACAAAACAAAAAAAAAAAAAAAAAAAAAAAAAAAACAGAACAAAACATGTTTGACCTTTACAGTTTTTAACCATGTAAAATATACAGGTTTACTGTAGCATTTTACAGTCTTTTTGGTAAATACGTAAATTTTGTTAATTAACTATTTTGACTGTTGTTTTTAATAACATTTGTGGATAATACAGATATATTACAGATAAAATTACAAGAAAAAATAGTAACTCACCAGTCATTACATTACGAGCAGCTCATCCAGGGCAGAACAGCAATGTTATCCCTCTTTTTGAAGTGTTATTAAAGGTTTGCTGCCCACTTGCTTTGTTAACAATGAACTGTGTGTGGAATGACAGAGAGATAGAAATGCATCTGCAGGCACTTTTGTCTTGGAATAGAGAGAGAGAGAGAGAGAGAGAGAGAGAGAGAGAGAGAGAGAGAGAGAGAGAGAGAGAGAGAGAGGGTGACACAGCGAGTCAACATCAGTGTCAAGTTTGAACTTAATGCCAGTGAGAGAGAGCAGCAAAAAGAAAAAAACACTAAAGATAATGGAGTGATGAAAAAGAAGAAGAGGGGAATGGCAGAAAAGAGAACAGTTTAATATTAATTAGCAGGCACACGCTAAAAGAAATGTGGGATTTGGATTTGGGAGGAAAATGAGGGATCGTTGGACATTCCTGAAGTGTGAATGTTTGCATTTCTTCTCACAACCTACAAACATTTATTTTAGTCTGTTTGTTTCAGCATGACTGAATTTACAGATTTGAGTATATCGATAGATTAGATCATTAAATGAAACAAAGTAAAACCAAATGATCATTTTTTGTCTCTCCACTGTTTAAAAATCCATCTCATTAGTTTATCCACAGAAATAAAATACATGTTCTCAACTGGGAAAACTGGGAATTATATGGGTTAATTCAGTTCAATTAAGTCTGATTAAATTATATTTATCACCAAATACATTAGATCATAATTGAACTTTCTGAAATAAATAATAGTTTCTTTGAATTAAGCACAAAGATTTCCCAGAATTAGTACTGTATATTTAATGTGATAAACACAATAAATTATATGTTGAGGAAGGAATAATGAGAGAGCAATGAAAGCTAGATGAGGGTATAAATAAACTAGTGTGTGTGTGTGTGTGTGTGTGTAGGTTGGGGAACAGGGGGATGCCACATTATTTTATTTCCAGTTGACTAGACTTTACATCCACTACCTCTGTCTCACCCATACACACACTTCTTTATCAGGCAGTTTCATATTTGAATCTGAATTGTGCTAAAGAAAAACATCTGTAAAAATATATATAAAAGGAAAGATATTGTAAAATAATAACAATAGTAATAATAATAATAATAATAATAATAATAATAATAAAAATAATAATAAGTTATAATAATAATAATTATTATTATTATTATTATTTGTTTATTCTGTCTGTGCGGGGGCATCTTAATAACAATAATAAAAATGTTGTTACAGCATAAATCTTTATATCAATTTTTTTTTTTTAAATAATGAGAAACATACAGTTACTCAACTGTGCATGTTAACGTCACGATGTACGTGCAGTATTATAACATATTAACCAAGATTCAGGGTTGTGTACAGATGTGCATTTTTACTGTGACTGTGTGCATGTGTCACTAGTTGTTCAAGTGCATTCGTGTATTTATGAGCGCAACTCTGTGGTCACGTGACCGTACGGGTCCAAGTGTGTGTGCGTGTGTTTTTTTTTCTTGCAAAGATTCATAGCTTTAGGACATGCATTTTTTTAACTAGCCCCCCACCCCATCATCTCTCTACCTCTTTTTTTTTTTTTTTTTTTTTTAGCGCTGGGGGTTAAAAGTGGGGCGGGAGGGGGCTGTGGAGGGAAAAGAGGTGGTCACCATAGCAACAATGCCACGACAAATAATCATCAAGTCCTTAAAACAAAGCCGAGCAGAGCAGCTTTATCAAATAACTCGTGTAGTTCATCCTGGGACAGTCAGCAGAGAGACACAGAGAAACGAACTGCAACACTTAACTTAGAAGAACGTATAGGTTTCTTCCTCAGTTAACGTTAATCAAAAAGAAGCTTTCCCGTCTCTTTTTCTTTTTGCTTTCTCATAAGTGCTCTTGCTACTTTTTTGAAACGGTGGTTTCCTTCAACACGTTCTTTTCGTTTCTATACATCCTGTTGGTCAGGTTACGCGGTTTCTCCGTCGTTTTTATCCTGGTGTTGTGTGTTGCCCCTGGCGACACCGTGCAGCATCCTCTCTCCCGCCCCTCCTCTCTGTCCCTGTCACCTTCAATCGTGCTGTAAAAGCAGACACAGCGCCTGAGGACAGAGCGAGAGGAACACAACCGAGACAGAGACACAGCAGCAGCACAACAGAAGAGGAAGGTGAACACGGAAACATGTAGTGATTATCGTCGGCATCTGTCCGCTTAACCCATTATTAATAACAGTTTTAGCGCCCCCTTGTGCCAAACAGGTTTGGAAAGACATAAGGGTGTGCAGAGCTGGGAAGTAACTGATTACATGTAATCTGGATTATGTAAACAGATTCCAAAAACGAAGTACTTGTAATTAGAATAAATTACATTTTAAAATACTCGTAATCAGACTACAGTTGCTTTTTTATGGATTACATGATTGCATATTATATTCACAATAGTGAATATAATAAATTATTAATAATTTATTGATTTGCCCTTATTCCTCTTTTTCATCTTTTAAATGTTCCTTTCTAAAATAGCCTACTGCTTCTATACATTTCAGGTTTAAGACGTGTTTCAGTATTGCATCAACTACTGATGAACATATTTATTTTTATTTTAATTATCACTCTGTGGGTTATTTAACCATGCATTTCTATGTCTTTGGAAGGCTTTTCTCTTTCAAACACATTAAAATGCACAAATTCACAAACTTTTTTTGTCATCTCAACCTCTTTCACCTAATATATTTACTTGAAGGTCCCCTGATATTTGAAATAAATATTTCAATAATTATCACATTTGCATGTTCACAGTTCTCTGACGTTAGTTAATGGTCACGCAGCATAAAAACAAATAAAATCTTTTTTTTTTTTTTTTTTTTAGTTAGTTTTTTTTTATTTTATTATTATTATTTTGATTGATCATTTATTTTAACTATTTAATGAATTATTAGTTTTCATTAAACTCACAAACCCCCTGCAGTTCACCTGTTTGGGAAACCTTGACATAATGTAATGTTTAATGCAATGTAATGTAATCAATTACGTTACTGATTACAATATTTGTGATGTAATTTGGAATCAGTAACGGACTACAATTTGTAAGTAATCTATCCAGCTCTGAGGGTATTTAAAGGACAGTAGCAATTTTACTTTTGAGTGAACTGCCCTTTAACAATTCCAAAAAGGTTTTGTGAATATTTGTGTAAAGTAACTGAATTTCACTGCAAACATTTTAATCTCTTTTACTACCATTTATTTATTTATTTATTTATTCTAAGCTTCTTTTTGGAATACTTGATTCTGATTGGTCAGTTGTAAAATTCTGTCAAATATATATATATTTTTTAAACAGGTCATGAATTGCATTTTTATATTATTTTATAAATAATTTTAATCACATCAAAAGCAGTCACAATATTACATTTTTTTTTTAGATATGTTTTCTACACTGTTTTTGGCCCTCTGGTTTAAACACTCTACTTTAAAGGTCATGTCTTTTTTAAGACGTCAATGTAAATGCCCACAGCTATGATTGGGTAACAACTTTGCATATGAAATAAGTATTACATGTGGCACACTTATCATTACATTTGTTTTACGATGGCTACAGTTGATTACAGGTGCAGCAGGAAGTCTTGTTCTGATTTTGTTCTCTATGTAATAATAAATGTAGACAGTGGCTCATTTGGCTGCTTGGTTTCAGTTATATCTGTCTTTAAACTAACAAGGAAGTTTCGAGTTCACTTCAAGTTACATTATGTTTTTAAAGTACAGTTTATGTACTTTAATGCCTTAATTTCAGAAGCCATTACTCCAGTCTACTAAGAAAGCACTGCAATTCCATAATGTTACAAAAATCATTCATAATAGATTGATAGATAGACAGATAAATAAATAAATAAATAAATAAATAAAAAGGTGATGTTGATGATGTTATCATAATTATTATTCACATCAGTATGTAAATTTGGTACATAATACACATTTTGTATTTGTAAAACATGACAGTTTTGGAAAGACATTTTGGTATGTAAAGGATAACATTTTTATTTTGGGGCAAGCCGTCTCTTTAACAATTCAAGTTGTTTGTGAATTTTTTTTGTGTAAAATAACTGCATTTCACTGCATTTTCTGTACATTTCTTTTACTGGTATTTATTATTATTATTATTATTATTATTTTTATATGCTTCTTTTAGGAATACTTGATTTTGATCGAAGAATTCTGTCAAATATTTCTTAAACAGGCGATCAATTGCATTTTTATATTATTTTAGAATGTTTCCTGATGTCCACTTCTAATGTTGTTAAAAAGAAATGACATCAAAAGCAGGCATAATATTTTATGTTTTCTACACTGTTTTGGGCCTTCTGGTTTAAATACTCCACTTTAAGGTCATGTCTTCTTTAAGACTTCAATATAAACGCCCACTGCTATGATTGGGTAACAACTTTGCATATGAAATAAGTAGTTTACATGTGGAACAACTTTTTTTTTATTTTTTTTTTTTTTTTACGATTGCTAGTTGTTTATAGGTGCAGCAGGGCGTCTTGTCCTGCTTTATTATCTCTATTTTTTTATTTTTATAATAAAAGTAGAAAGGGGGTCATTTTGGCAGCTTGGTTTCAGTAAATCTGTTTTTATACTAATAATGAAGTTTTGAGTTCACTTCAACTTACATTATGTTTTTAAAGTATGTACAGTTTATGTACTTTAATGCATCAGTTTTCAGATTTTTATGGACATATATGACAGTTATAATTGCCATTTTGATTACACTGGTTATTATACAGTAAATCCTGATTAATTTTTAACATTTCAGTATGTGACAGCCACAAAATTACAAAATCATGAACACAAAACAAATGCACTTACTCTTTGTTGATAACATCCTTCTTGTCATTACGTGTAGGGCCACTAAAATATACTGAACCTGTTATGCCTGTTTCTCAGTGATGTGTATGCAAAAAGAGACTGATTGTTAAAACTTGTTTACAAAAGTCCCTGCAACCCACACAGTAGTATTGAATGACATATACCACACAATTTAAAACTGAAGTAATTTAGCAGCTTTTTAATAGGAACTAATTAAATCAACTATTTTTCAACAAAGCCACTACAAGGCAGAACTGTACACCTTGAAGCCTTACTATGTTGTTCAAATGACATAAATTATGACTTATTATGACTTATTATGACTCATACTGGGTTGCATATTTTGAAACCTGCACATTCTTTAGTCCACTGCAAACACCTTGCCCTGCCACATTCCCGAAACAAACCAGAGAAACCAAAACTGCTAGAGGTGAATGGGTGGGCGGGGTTTGTTATTTACTGAGGGCGGAGCGAACGCTCCTGATTGGTCATTGTGGGATAGGTAGACAGGTCGTTTGAAAAAAGTGATCTCGGGTAATGTTTTTTCTTATGACCGAAACTTCCGAAGTCTCGATCTTCACTGTTCTCCTGAGTACGTCGAACAAGGAAGTGACTATTTCTAGAAACATAATCGTTTTAAAGATTCGCGTTCATCGCAGCTAAATTATAAACAAGGTTTAAGTTTTCTGAAGACTCCGGTACAAAGGTATTTCGATAGGATGCAGCACACCTCAGGTATTCGGGCTGCCTTCGTCATATTGATTGGTAGGTGCATAACTTTAGTTATTATTCTTTTTTTCTTAAAAAAAAAACAAAAAAAAAAAACAGTTTTTGTATACGAAGTCTCAAAAAATGTAGGATTATAACGGTTTTGTTTTATGTTGGGCGCCATGCAGGGTTATGGATGGGCGAGGCTCAAGGTAAGAAAATTTACCTAATTTGCACAAGGGTTGTGTTTGTCGGTCAGAACCGCGAAACATACTAGGGAAACATTCCAGCTAAAATGAATACTTAAAACATTATTATATCAGTTTATATACTTAAAATGTGAATTGATTTATGAGAGTAAAGTAAACAAGTCACCGAAATCAGTATGTTTCTCTCAGAATGTGGACGGCCAGTAATGATAAACAGGATAGTTGGAGGTTCCGCTGCGTCAGAAGGCGCTTGGCCATGGCAGGTGGATATCCAGGTAAGAATGGCAGCCATTATGAAACTAATGTTTTGGAAAACTGAGTCAGAGTTCACGGACTTCAGTTGCATAAAAAACATTGTTGCAGCTCAATCGAACAACACAGACATCATAGTTTAAAGCGTAACGTGATTAAATATATGAATGGAAAATAATAATCAAGATTATTATTTTTTTATCCTAATATACAATTCCATAATTATTATTCATAATTTTACATATTAATCAAAATAAACTACAAAAGCTTTATTTAGCTTATTTGACCTATTCTTTTTCAAAAAAAGTGTCACTTCCACTTTCATATTTAAACTATACAAAAAGAAACAAAAACGAAACAGTTACTTAAAGGAATAGTTTGCCGAAAACTGAACATTTCAGGCCATCCAAGATGTAGATGAGGTTGTTTCTTTATCAGAATGGATTTTGAGAAATGTAACATTCTATCACTTGCTCACCAGTGGATTTTGTGCAGTGAATGGGTGCCTCAGAATGAAAGTCCAGACAATTTATGAAAACATCACAATAATCCACAAGTAATCCTCACTTAAGGACTTGTTTATTATGATTGTACTAGAAAAGGTTTTACAGTTTTTATCATTTGTAAATGTAAAGCATCTTGCATAATCTTAATTGCTGTATTTTCTTCTTGGTTTTATTTATGTTGTATTTATGCAAGTCTTCCAATTTAATTTTTAATTAATTAATTAATTAATTAATTAATTAATTAATTTATTTATTTTTTAACAAGTGAAAGAAAATGTTTAGGACTGTCAGTGTTGGTGGTTTTTGACTGGAGGAAGCATTATTATGACTAATAGCCAGAAGGAATGGTGGAATTCACAAAATGTCAATTGATATTTGGGCGTCGTGTGGATTACTTTTGGATTAGTGTGATTTATCAGCTGTTTGGACTCTCATTCTGACGGCACCCATTTGCTACACATGATGTAATGCTAAAATTCCCCAAATATGTTCCAGTGAACAAACAAACTCAACTACTTCTCGAATGGACTGAAGGTCAATAAATTTTTTAGCAAATTTTAATTTTTGGGTAAGATTTAACAAAAAAAAATAAATAAATTTGCAAAGTATTTTAAATTTGCAAAGTGTATATATATATATATATAGATAGATAGATAGATAGATAGATAGATAGATAGATAGATAGATATTTACTTTGCAAATTTGAAAAAAGTGATGTATATCACTTTTTTAAATTTGCAAAGTAAACCACACATTTTTAATTCCTTATTGCGTTTTTCCCACAATATATAAATAAATCTTTTTTTTTTTTTTCACATTTCTCCTTTCCACTATTTTTATAAAATAAAGAAACTGCCTTTACATTTCAACTGAATCAAGATATCTGTACAACCTTTAATTATTTTAATGTCAAGGTTTAGGATACGTTCTGAATTGTCTGTCAAATCTGGTTTCTTATCAATATCCTCTTGCTCTCCTGCTGATGTGTGCATTTAGAGTGAAAGAGAGGGACATGTGTGCGGAGGAACTATCATCTCAGAGAAATGGGTCCTGTCTGCTGCACATTGCTTTCCCAAGTAAGTTGTACACCTTTTTTCAACATCCATATAATCCTGTTTTATTCATTTTTGGCCCTATATATATATCTCTCAAAATATCTCTTTTTTTTTTTTTTTTTTTTTTTTACCACTCCGTCCAGTCCTAATGACATCTACCCCTACATCATTTACGCGGGCCGGCAGCAGCTGAACGGCTGGAACCCAGACGAGACCAGCCATAGGATCAATCGCGTGGTGGTTCCTCTGGGTTACACAGACCCTCAACTCGGACAGGATATCGCTCTAGTGGAGCTGGCAACACCTGTTAGGTGGTCTGACCGCGTTCAGCCTATCTGCTTGCCATATGCCAATGTGGAGTTCAACAACGACATGAGGTGCATGATCACTGGATGGGGTAACATCAGAGATGGAGGTGAGTGGGAGCTGACTGAAACCCGTCTGAAATTTCATCCATGTGCAGGTTGTGATGTTAAATATATTTAACTTAGAAATGACATTTGAAGTCGACATGAAATAAAATTAAATAATATTTTCAAGACAATACTTCCAATACTTAATAATAATATCCAATACTTTTTTTGTATAAATAAGTGAATAAAATAAAAATATAAAAGACTAAGTAAATTAGGCATCACAACATTCAATGTAGAATGTGAATAATGGATATTCATTGTGATATTTGCTAAAGATTACATTTATTAGTGTTATTTAATTATTAGTTTTAAAGATTGTTGAATGACAGCAAAGGTATCTCATAAGTACAATTAAAAGAGTAGTTCACTTCCAGAACAAGATAATGTACTCACCCTGTTGTCAGCCAAGATGTTCATTGCCTTCAGTTGTAAATTGTGTTTTTTGAGGAAAACATTTCAGGAATTATCTCCATAGAGTGAACTTGTATGGTGCCCACGCGTTTAAACGTCCATAATGCAGTTTCAATGCGGCTTCAAAGGGCTCTAAACGATCCCAGCCGAGGAATAAGGGTCTTATTCTTTTTTTTTTTTTTTTTATCTACCGAAACCGATCGACTTTTTAACCTCAAATGCTCATTTTCAACCTACTGCCAGTTAGGGTAGGTTGAAAAACTCCCATCTGAGTAATCTGGGTCAATACAGTTAGGGTATGTCGAAAAACTCCCATCTCATTTTCTCCTCCAACTTCAAAATCGTCCTACATTTTTGTTTTACTTTGTTTTTGTTTGGTTTTTTGTAAAGGACGTTTGAACTTCTTTGCATTTTCACTTTGTAAACACTGGGTCGGCACTTCTGCAGACGATTTAAAAGTTGGAGGAGAAAATGAGATGGGAGTTTTTCGACACACCCTAACTGTATTGACCCAGAGTATGCATGTGCATGGCAGAGCTAGACGAAACGAGCGTTAGATGGCAGAAAAGGTGATCTATATGTAAAAATAGAGGAAATAGTATGCACAATAAAATATACAATATTGATTGACTTTTTTTGTGTGTGTGTGTTTTTCTTTTACATTTCTTCTGCTCACCACGGCTGCATTTATTTGCGTAAAATTACAGAAGAAAGCAGTAATATTGTGAAATATTATTACAGTTAAAAAAAAATAACTTTAGATTTTGATATATTTTAAAATGTAATTTATTCCTGTGATGCAAAGCTGAATTTTCAGAATCATTACTCTAGTCTTCACTGTCACATAATCCTTCAGAAATCACTCTAAATATGCAGATTTGCTGCTTAGGAAACATTTCTGATTATTATCAATATTGAAAACATTGTGCTGCTTCATATTTTTCTGGAAACTGTGATAAAGATTTAAAATAAAGATTTCTGTTTCAAAGAAATTCTGTTCTTTTGAACTTTCTGTTCATCAAAAATCCAGAAAAAATATTATCATAGTTTACACTTAATTATTAAGAAGCAAAAACTGTTTTCAACATTGATAATAACAAGAAGCATTATTAATAATCAAGCACAAATAATAATACTGCTTTTCCGTCCCAGAAATAAATTACATTTTAAAATACATTACAGTTGTAAACATTCAATGTAATAAATGTAATATGTATTGTAAATGTAATGATATTTCACAATATTACTGTTTTTACTATATTTTTCATAATGCAATTTTGATAAATTGATCAATTTACATAATGCAGCATTGGTGAGCATGAAAGATTCAATGAAAAGTAAACAAAAAAAAAGGTTAAAGAATTGGTGATTGCGACAGACAACGGATAAAGATGTTCTCTTTCCTTCAGTGTGTGCAAAGACAAAAGCAATAATCTTGTTGTACGTGTCTTGTTCAGTTGCTCTGCAGGGCGTTGGGGCGTTGCAGGAAGTCCAACTGCCAATCATTGACTCAAAGACTTGTCAGGATATGTATCTGATAAACCCCACAGAGAACATTGACATCCGCCATGACATGATGTGTGCTGGTTTCCAACAAGGGGGCAAAGACTCCTGCCAGGTGAGGACAGCACTGCATTTAAATAAATTGTATATATAAAAAAAAATGTTTAAAAAAAATAATAAACACACACACACACACACACACATATATTTTTTTTTTATATATATATATATATATATATAAATTTATTTATTTATTTTTAAGCAGTAAACCTTATTTGTGCATATCTAATGTTTGTAATACCCTTCTGTTGTCATATATTTCTCCATATGTGCTTTTTCAGGGCGACTCTGGCGGCCCTCTTGTGTGTCAGGTCAGTGATGGAACTTGGGTGCAAGCTGGAATCGTGAGCTTCGGTCTCGGCTGCGCTAAACCAAACCGACCAGGAGTCTATGCTAAAGTATCCAGCTTCACTAACTTCATCCAGAACCATGTTGGAGGAGTCCAGCTCAAGAGTGCGTCGAGTCACATCTGGGTTGACCGGTTCATGGTGCTCATCAGGACTCTGGTGCTACTGGTATTGGTGCAGCTGATGAGATAAACACACACTGATCCTTGCACAAGCCAAAAGCCTCCTGCCCCAAAATACCGTCCTGCGTAAAGAGGGATTTTAATGCCATGAAGTAGCTTTTTAATCAGTTTTTAAACAACTTCATATAATGTAGTTTCCTATGTGGTTTTTACCAAAAATACACTGAATGATTTGAAATAAAAGATAAAAGTATGTTTTTAGCTGTTTACTTGATTGTTAATATAAACTTTTAACTGTCTGAAAACTGTAATGTTTAACTTTGAGATGAATAAACAGTCTAATTAAACTCTGCAAATAATGCGGTTTGTAAACTGAAACTCTCAAATCCACAGAAAATGGTTCTCATAGGCAGCTGATCAAATGTGAGATTTGACAATCATGATGCATACTAAAATATTAATGGACACTTATTTGATCCAGCCTTTTGCACAGCAAATTGTTTGCCTTTATGTCAGGACAAATTCAAATTCACACGTGCAATTAGATGTTTGTGATGTTAAAGATTTAATGCTTTTTCTAGAGTCAGCCAGTTGTATATTTGTGTTCTTGGTTTCTCTTAAAGTACTGTAAATAAAACTTTGTAATAAACTGATTTTTGTAATTGATATTTGGCATGTTGTTTATGGTAGAAGTGAACACCGCGGATTTGGCCCGCCTTGAAAGCTTTACTGACCAATCCCTTCTTAGCAACTGTTGCTGTTTGGCATTTTGTCAGACAAGTTTTTGCATGATGATAAGAAGCTTTTGATTCGATTTTAAACTGGAGTTTTTAATAAAAATGCATAATTTAACTGTTCCTTAAACAAACAAACAAAAAAAAAAAAAAATGCTTTGCACTCATTAATTTTAGTAAGAGTAACAAAGCAGTCAAGGCTTAATGTCAATATGCATATTACTACTAAGTGCCTTCTATTTATTAAAACATTTTAATTTGCGATTATAATCATATCCACCTCATTTTGTGAATGTGCACGACTTCCGGTTCATTAGCCACCGGAAGGAAACAGCGAGAAGAATAACAAAGTGCAGTAAATGATAAAACTGATTGTACTACATACCACTGCGTTAATAATTTAGATAATACATTAAAATAATATGGTAAGACATTCCAGTTCGCAATATCAAGTTGCAAAACGAGCTGTTTTGTGCAGCTAATATCAGCTGGAAGCGGATGAGAACGGACGCCTCGCACATAAAATGTACAAATGGCCGCGCCCACTCTGACGGGAAAAAATAAGGTGATTTTGATTTAAGTTCTTTACGTAATCTCTTGTATTTTCATAAGAATAGTGTATATTTATTATAGCAACGGTTAGCATACAGAGCCTTTAGCATCCATAAATGTATTTCTGCCTCATATAGTGGTCTTATCGTAATCATTTCTTGTTTCAGACACTCTGTGGTGTCTCAAAGTGAGTTTTGAGCTTTAAAAGTTCTTGTTTTAAATGCCGGTTTTGCTTGATATTGTTTATGAACAAAATAACACCGCAAAAGAATACCATTATAGAGAGTTTACACTTTTGTCACGACTTGGTCGGGTAATGTACTACTGCAGGGTTGCTCAACCCTCTCTCCAACCCTGATCAAACAACTGAACCAACTAATTAGGATCTGAAGGAGCACGTGACAATTATAGACAGGTGTGTTTGATCAGGGTTGGAACTAAACTCTGCAAGAAGGTAGATCTCCAGGAACAGTGTTGGGCACCCCTGTACTACTGAATACGTTGTTCTGCTTATGCTGTCTAAACCACGAAAAAAAGACGTGTGGAAGCTGCTAAATCATATAGAGAAGGACTTAGTAAGCAGGAAAGGGCGCAATATTTTACAAACTAAAGTTAATAGTTCGTAAACGCGTATGAGCAGTATTAATTAAGATATTAGCCTAACATTTTACCTACCTGACCGGAAATGATAAGAACAAACACAAATGTTGTCAAGATTCTTGCCATGGAAATCCTGGTTCAGTTTGGCAAACCACAAACACCTTTTGTTCTTTAGACAGTTTTTTTGCACACTTCTCCTTGATTTGTTATGACTTTTGGCAGTCTATAGCACTCTAAATGTTTTTCCAAAACATGACAATAATTGATCGTTTTCAGCAGCAATAATCAGTAAAATATGCTAGTTTCGTTTAGATCATTGGAATTGTTTACATTCAGTGCCGCCGATATGGCCGATTGATGACGTGTCATGAAAACAAACTATTAAACAACACACGGATCCTTTTGATAGCTTTATTCAAGACAATACTCTTTTGTTGCTGGTGTAAAACGGAGCAGATCTGCATGTGGTGCAGCAGATTTCACTATTTTCTACAAGGCATTCATGCAACATCAAATGAAATGTTTTTCTATTTTCTACAGACAGTCATTATGTCATTGTGCTCTGCTGTGTTTCATCCACTGTAATACTGCTGCCCTGCTGGTGATTCCTACTGTAGTGTACTAGAAAATAGCTTTAAACACTGGTCTTCTAAACAAGTCACTATTTCAATTGAATTATCCTTTAAACTCGACTGAATGGAGTGACATTCCAGAGTGAATCTATGGCACTAGCACCACTAAACTGAACTGAACTCTTCTCCCTCCCTGGATGTGAATTGGCACTGAACTTCTGAGAATGGAAACCCCTTAAGAACCGAACAGAGCATCATACTTTAATGTTGGCACAAATAAATAACGCATACAAACCCATTAAAGATAAAGGCACTTTTCTGGGTAAGTTTCTAGGTAAAGGCCTTAATAATTTGGAGCCTCGAACACATTCTTTCTACCGTACACTGGTGCACAATACAGCTATCATGTTCCTCTGTTCACAGCTCTCAACCGGTTCTACAGGGGGATGGAAATAAAATGCTAGACCGATCAGGTATCAGGAAGCGTTGAGTTGTCCGAAAGGATCATGGGAGATCCCAGCTGGAGCTCCTGCTGAAGTGACTCCATGTCAGCAGGGGTCATGCGGTGTACCTCGAGCCAATCAGAGAGCAGGGATGCAGACAGGGGGGCCAAGTCATTGTGACTAATGAATCAGAGACCATTGAAATGTACGTTACAGTCAAGAACTGTAATTAGCATTGACGTACAGTTTAAAAATAGACCAGGATTTGAACTGACCTTTCCCTGAGGTCGGAGTGTTGGAGTTCGGTGAGAGACTGAGTGAGGAGGTCATCGAGGTCAAAGCCGACGCCGTATCCCGCTCCACTGCCTTTTGGAGTCACAGAGAAAACCGGCGGCAAAATGTCTTCAACCTGACATGGAAATTGATTGAGAGAAAAATGGACAAATGGACAAGATCAAGATTAAAGCATAGAAATGTGTTTTCCAAACACAAAGAAGTCAGAGAGCCAACGTTCACCTGTGACTTTGAGAGCTGCTGTGTGACTGTATGGATATCAGGGATGCTGTTTGCTGGCTGTCCTGTGTCAGTAAGACCAAGGCAGGGTTGTGCTGCAGCTCCCGGAGGCTGTTTTGAAGGGCCCTGTGTATGAGAGCCATTCTGTCGCTCCTCTAAAACGCAAAGTTTGTCCAGGGCTTGAGGACCATTGCCGATCTCTGCATTGGAAAGAGATGTGCTGGTGTCAGAAACGCCAATGCTGGGGTTCAGAGCTGGTGGTTTGGTCATAAATGATTCCAGTGGCAGCAACTGGATGTGAGCGTTTGACTGCGACTGCGCGTGTGTAACGGGCTTTGGCTGCGTTTGCATATGCGCAAAACCAGTGTGTGTAGGGTTATTCAGTTCTGGTGGAGGTTGATGGGTTTTCTGGGGTTGGTGCGGAGATGTTCCTGTCCAGTTCTCAAGACCGGGGAACATTGTTCCGACAGTCAGAAACTGAGGTTTTAATATGTTGTTTTTAGCAAAGGCACATGGGGCGGTTACCACACCAACACCTCCACCTCCTCCTACAGCAACTATCCCAACATCTCCATTCTGAGCTGGGCCTAAAGAGACGGGCGGTGCATCGTGGGCCGGAGTTGGATGGAACATTCCAGCTGGCAAACACTGTCCCATTTGAGGCAGCATTTGTGGCGGTTTGAAAGCCTGCACTTCGTTGGGTTGTTTTGGCGGCATTGATTCTCCCCCGTCTGAGTTTGTTTGTATGACGTTGCTTCCTTTTGCTGGCTGCATTTGGACCATTTTATTCTCACCGGTTTTGGCATTATTGGTTTCTGGGGTCTGAGATTTGTCCGCACGGTTGTCCATCATTCGCCCCCAGCGCTCCAACAGCTTTTTGTCATTGTCGCTGAGTAAAACGCCGCCCAAAGATTCGCCTTGTTTTCCCTCCTTTTTCTCCTTCTCTTTCAGCTTCCTCTTACGCTCCAATGCACGTTCATGTCTCTTCCTCCGCTTCTCTTCCCTTTCTCGTTGTCTCTCTTGGGCTGTAACTGGTTTCCTCTGCTCTGGACCAGAGTTGGAGGAGGAGAGGGATGAAGATAAATTTCCAGCAGATCCTCTGACTAAATCTATACCGAGAGCTGCAGAGCCTCCATCTGGGGATGAGAGAATCCGTATATTATTGACATGACAGTACTTTTCTACTCAGGATTATAACAGTATTAGTAGGCAGGAAATGTGACACTGGACTACAAAACCAGTCTTAAGCAGCATGGTATATTTGTAGCAATAGCCAAAAATACATTGTATGGGGCAAAATTATTGATTTTTCTTTTATGCCAAAAATCATTAGTAAATTAAGTAAAGATCATGTTCAATTAGGACATTTTGTAAATTTCCTATCGAAAAAATATATCAAAACTTTTTGATTAGTAATATGCATTGCTAAGAACTTCATTTAGACGACTTTAAAGGCGTTTTTCTCAGTATTTTGATTTGTTTTTTTTTTTTGGCACCCATAGCTGTATTTCAGCCAAATATTATCCTATTCTAACAAGCCATACTTCAATAGAATGCTTATTTATTTAGCCTACAGATGATAAATTTTAAATTAAAAAAAAAAAAAAAATGGACACTTATGACTGGTTTTGTGGTGAAGGGTCACAAAAAAGGTACCATTCTAATGTATGGGGTCTAAGATTTTTAACGGTTTTTGAAGGTCACGTTTGCTGACCGAGCTGCATTTACTTGATCAAAAATACAAAAAAAAAAAAAAAAAAAGTAAAAGTAAGTAACAGTAATACAGTGAAATATTTTTACAATTTAAAATAACTGTTCTCTATTTAAATATATTTTCAAATGTAATTTATTCTTGTGATACAATCTGAATTTTCAGCAGCCATTATTTCAGTCTTCAGTGTTCAAAAAGAACTTATTATTAATGTTGAAAGCAGTTGTGCTGTTTAATATTTTTGTGGAAAATGTTTTTTTTTTCAGGATTTTTTGATAAATAGTAAATAGTAAGAATTTATTTGAATGCCTTTACTGTCACTTTTGATTACTATAATACATTCTTGCTGAATAAATATTAATTTCTTTCAAAAAATAAGCAAATAAATCTTACAGACCCTAAACTAATGACTGCAAGCGTGTATTTATAAAATATTATTTTTATTTATTTTTATTTTTAACAGTAAAAATTAGGTCTTAAAATTGTGAATAAGTTGGTTTTTTAGTTCCTTGCATGGGAATCATCATATCTGGGGGTTTGTGGCAACAAATTTTTAAAAAACACAGAAATGAAAATTCTGTTATTAATTACTCACCCTCATGTCGTTCCAAACCTTTGTTCAGCTTCAGAACACAAGTTAAATATTTTTGATGAAATCTGAGAGCTTTTCGGCCCTGCATAGACAGCAAGGGTACTACCACATTCAAGGCCCAGAAAGGTAGTAAGGACATTGATAAAATAGTCTATATGACATCAGTGGTTCAACCGTAATTTTATGAATACTTTTTTGCGTGCAAAGAAAACAAAAATGACTTTTTTCAACAATTTCTTCACTTCCCTGTCAGTCTTTGAGGCACATCACAAGAGCACATGAGGCATGCAGCGTCAGAAAGCTCTTGGATTTGAACAAAAATATCTTAAGTTGTGTTGCAAAGCTGAACAAAAGTCTTACGGGTGAGGAATTAATGACAAAATTTTTGGGTGAACTACCCCTTTAAGCAATCTATGGCCACATACACACTGCAAACTCTCTCACCTCGAGCCTTCTGCCTTAGTGCAGATTTAAGCAAGGCAGCTTTGAGAGCTGCTTTTGTGTCTTCTGAAATTGCTCCCTCCTTTTTTGTACCTTCCCCGGTAGTTGCTTTCCCTCCTTTGCCCAGGGAACGTGTGAGATTTTGAGAAAGCGACTGAGCCTGGGACTGAGTGAGAGAGAGTGAAGGGATCGACTGAGGAAGACTTGAAGTGGGTGGAGTCTGAGAGATGGGGTGTGATGGAAGCATTTGATTAGACACAACAAGCTCTTCCTTTGTGCAGTTCGTCGCCGGTTCGTTAAACGACGTATCTTTGTCTGTGGGAGTGGTCAGATCGATGGTTTCAGGCTGACCGTCGGAGTTGGCGCTGGGCATGTCCACATCCTGGCAGCTTACCTGAGCCAAATGTGGCAGAATCTGAGTAAGGTGATGTGGAGCTTGAAACGAGTTCACATTCGTTTGAGTTTGCGTAGTGTCTGTGGGTTTGAAGCTGAGATTTGTGCGAGTCTGTGCTGTTTCTGACTGCGGAGCTGCACAACCAACCCCTGCCGAACTGGAATGGAGCGGCTTAAACTGGATCTTCTTCCTGACACCCTGCTTCTTCTTATGGAAGTCCTGGATTTCTGCTAGTATAGCTTCTTTGATTTGTTCTTTGCCCATTGACTGCCGGTCAAACTCAAAATCGAATGCGGGAACGCACACTGGCTCGTCATCTGGGTCGTGGTACTTGGCGAGGTAAGGGTGTTCAAGGGCTTGACATGCACTGATCCGCTCACGAGGGTCAAATTGGAGCATTGCGGCCAACAAGTCCAATGCACTGGGCTCAGCTTGTGGATACAGTGCTGCAAGCGGCTCTGGTGCTTTTGAAGGGAGGCTTCTAACGTAAGAACGCACCCGATCCGAGCCTATCGAGCTGACGATGCTCTCGGGTGGCGTTCCCAAAACCGAAAGAATCAGCTGAAGCTGATGCACATAGTTTTTCCCTGGAAACATCTGCCTCCTGCCGAGCATCTCACCAAAGATGCAGCCAACTGACCAGAGGTCGATGGCCAAGCTGTAGTGGTAAAGCGACAACATGAGCTCAGGTGCACGATACCAACGGGTGGCCACGTACTCGGTCATAAAGGAACGTGACTCTTCAGAGTGGGCCGCGCTAAGTCCACGTGCCATGCCGAAGTCGCCAATCTTCAGCTCGCAGTTTTCGTTGACCAGCAGGTTGGATGGCTTGAGATCACGGTGAATGACGTTGGCCGAGTGAATGTATTTTAGGCCTCTTAACAGCTGATACAGGAAGTAGCGTGTGTGTTCTGGGGTTAGAGGTTGACGGGAGTGAATAATCTGATGCAGGTCACTCTCCATGAGGTCGAGAACCACGTACCTAAAGAATGAGAGACACTTTTAGCACACTGAATAGGTAAAGTGAATATCAAGGCTACTTTGTATTCAAGCTTACACTGATTTGAAAGCTGAGTGAGGGACCACAGGCTGGAGAATGTCTTTAATGGCGATGATGTTGTCGTGTTTGAAGTGCTTGAGGATCTTGAGTTCTCGCAGTGTGCGTTTGGCATTTGTCACAACCTCAAAGGCATTAGGGATCTTCTTTATTGCCACCTGCTGGCCTGAATACATAAGTTCAGTTATTATATATATATATCTATCCAAACAGATTCGTAACGAAATTATGTTTTTTAGGAAAACATTTCAGGATTTCTGTCACGTAGTGGACTTTTATGGTGCCTGCGAGTTTGAACTTCCAAAATGCAGTTTAAATGCAGCTTCAAACAATCCTAGCTGAGGAGGAAGGGTCTTATCTAGTGAAATGATCTGTGATTTTTTTTTAAAAATTACAATTTATATACTTTTTTTTAAACTCAAACGCTCATCTTGTCTAGCTCTGTGTGAACTCTGTGTATTCCAGTTCAAGACAGTTAGGGTATGTCGAAAAACTCCCATCTAATTTTCTTCTCCGACTTCAAAATCATCCTACATCGCTGTTTAACCATTTTTTGTAAAGGTGTTTGATCTTCTTTGTAAACACTGGATTGGTACTTCTGCAGCAATGTAGGACGATTTTAAAGTTAGGGAAGAAAATGAGATGGGAACTGTCTTGAACCAGAATACACAGAGTACACACAGAGCTAGACAAGACACGCATTTGAGGTTAAAAAGTATACAAACTGTAGTTTAGTAAATTATCAGTATATTTTTGTTCTGGAAGTGAACTTCTCCTTTAAGCCTAGTCTAGTAATATGTAAGTCTGAGTAATTTCAACTAAAAGAAACTTGCACTGACTAATCTTAAAATACATCAGTTGCTTTGTTTTGTCTCAAACGTGTTTTTCTAAGGCACGTTTCTAAAAATTACTTTGTCCTAATTGAACTATTGCCTAATCCTGGCTTAGTCTAAGCCCTGCTTTTGAAACCAGGCCTTTAATTTTAAAGCAGTAAGCTAAAGTAAGCTATTTTCTGTGAATGGGCCAGACTTCTGACTCAATATATGCTATAGGTACATGGTTAGAAGAATAAGTGTAAACAATAAAACTATTTGTGCTACAAACTAGTGTGCTTATGATTATGATAATAAATTAAAATATGATAATAAATACCAGTTTGCAACATCAAGCATCATAACAGGCAGTTTTTGTACAGCTAAAATAACTGGAAGTTACACCAGAAGCCAATTTAAAAAAAAAAAAAAAAAAAAAAGCATCTGCTGTTACATAAAAAATAAGGTGTGGATACATAACATTTAAATATTGCATTTTTTAGCAGCAAAAAAAAAAAAAAAAAAATTATATATATATATATATATATATATATATATATATATATATAAAGTGTATATATATATATATATATATATATATATATATATATATATATATATATAAAGTGTATGTATATATATATATAAAGTGTATGTATATATATATATATATAAATACACACACAGTACTGTGCAAAAGTCTTAGGCCACTAGTATTTTCACCAACAAAAAAATGGTTTTAAGTCAGTTATTTCTGTCTTTTGCTGTAGTGTGTCAGTAGGAAATATCAGTTTACATTTCTAAACATTCAGTTTGCAATTAATTGTAATAATCCAGTGAGATTTTTGTTTGAACAAAGAGTCTGACAACAGCCAGTGCTCCACACAGAGATCTGATCTGACCATCATCCAGTCTGTCTGGAATGACATGAAGAAACAGAACAAACTGAGACAGACTAAATCCAGAAGAACTGTGGCAACATCTCCAAGTTGCTTTAAGAAACCTACATGCAAAGCTACCTGAAAACTTATGCGCAAATGTACCTAGGACAAAAGCTGTTTTAAATGCAAATATGGTTTACCAAATGTTGATTTAATTTAGTTAATAGAAGTTAATTGATAAAATCAATTACGGCATTATTTTTGACAGCGTCCTCATTTTACAGCAGTTTTACACAAGTACCTAAATCATTTAACAGTACTTTGCATGTAGATTTCTTAAAGCAACTTGGAGATGTTGCCACAGTTCTTCTGGATTTAGTCTGTCTCAGTTTGTTCTGTTTCTTCATGTCATTCCAGACAGACTGGATGATGGTCAGATCAGATCTCTGTGTGGAGCACTGGCTGTTGTCAGACTTCTTGTGCAAACAAAAATCTCACTGGATTATTACAATTAATGGCAAAATGAATGTTTAGAAATGTAAACTGATATTTCCTACAGACACACTACAGCAAAAGATAGAAATAACTGACTTAAAACCATTTTTTGTTGGTGAAAATACTAGTGGCCTAAGACTTTTGCACAGTACTGTGTATATATATATATATATATATATATATATATATATATATATATATATATATATATATATAATAAACAAAAAATAAAAAGAAAGAAATTAAAATTTTAAAAGATACATACTAGCATGGCGTTTAAAATTAAGTAATTCTTGCTTCTTTAATGTTAGTGAATTATCTAAATACATTATAGGAACATTAATTGATTACTTAAATTTGTAATCAAATAAACTACAGTATGTATTTTTTTTTTCCTATGCCAATTATACTTATTCTGTGTTGCAATGGTAAGAAAACTTCTTATTACTTTACATGCAAGACAGGGAGCGTGATTAAATTTTCATTTTTTTAATAATTTTTTAATCCGACTAAAATAACATGTTAAATTCACAGCCCCAATTACATTATCTTAAAAATATACTAATTGCATATAAAAACAGTATACAAAATAGACTTATTGCATAATAGTAAACAAACAGCAAAACATTTTCTGGTTATATCTCTGTTAATAATAATGCACACAAATACATTTCTATAACATGTTGAATTTGATATTTATAATTTTATATTATTATTCATATTAATATTATCAATATAACTGTATAATAACAATAATAATTACTATTATACATTAATAATGTTGTAATAATAATACAGTAATATTTCTAATTTGCTATAAATGATAATAATATATTCTGAGATCAAATATTCATTATTTTCTTATTAAGGTCTTGTTATTGTAAATCATTGAAATGCATCGTGGCACCCTTACCATTGTCTCGTCTTCGGGCCGATGAGACCACACCATAAGCACCTGTACCAATGGTCTCAATAATGTCATATTCTTCCCCAACTTCAAACTTCACATCCAGGGAGTGGGCTTTAAGCAGAGCCAAGTTCTTGTCTGCGACAGTATTTGCATCTGTTACAATAGATGTGTCATCATTAGGCTGAGAGGGACCTTCTGTAACACCTCTGTGATGGTTCTTGTCATTGTTGCCCTCTCTCCTGCTATTGCCCTCGGAGGCTTTTCGGGCTGGCACTGCTTGGGTGTCATTTGTCTCATCCCTCTCATTGGTTGACATTCTGAAACAAAACATTCAGAAAACAGTTGAGTGAATTTGGTTTCTGTTCAGCTTATTACAACAGACTCTAAACTTCTCCTGGACACGCCAAACAGTTAATGCACAGTCTAACTAATCTTTCCTTTTAATCAGTAACAGATAAGACAATAATTTACAGTATTTCAAAAACAGCACTACTTTAATATAACACACATACACACACAACTGTTTATAGTTTGTTTGAAACAATAATACAAATATTCCAAGTATAAAAACAAGCTTTTACGTATTTATCAATTTAAGAAACACAGTTATGCGAGGTGCACACAGAGGTGTGAGAATCTTGCAACCGAAACCATAAAATTACAGAAGCAGACATCACTTATACGTAACTGCTCGTAATAGGACCACATACTACAGATCCAGCAGGGCGTAGCTGGCGTTTGTGAGCAATTAATCCTATTTATTCGCCGTAGGGGCGTGAGAGCCTATACTAGCCCAAAAGAGCTTTATCAACAACATGTTCACTCATTCTTTCTTTTCATATTAGAACAAAGACAAATAAAAGCAGATGTTGTGTAATGAAAGCGGTCATAATTACCTGTTAATATATGGAAGCAGTGGAAATTCTGAGCGGTTCTTTCAAAGCATGTCTATTCTTTGCTATCACGAAGCACCGTTTTACTTCCTTGTGTTCTTCCGTATTGTGTCTGAATGAAAGCAAAGCTACCAATCGGCTGTATGCTCGCAAAAGGATTAGCCAATGGGATTCGACAACATTGCTCGAGGGGCGGGCTCATCTGAGGTGTAAATAGGGTCATTCTTTGGGCGGCGTCGAGTGTAAATAAGAAAGACGCGCACTTGCTATAACATATTTGACTATATAATTATTAATAAAATATAGAAGTGCAAATCTGTAATATAATAATAATAATAATAATAATAATAATAAATGAATATTTATTTTTATATTTTTTTTTAAATAACTGCTTTCTATCTGAATATATTTTAAAATGTAATTTATTCCTGTTTCAAAGCAGAATTTTTAGCATCATTACTCCACTCACATGATCCTTCAGAAATTATTCCAATATTTTGATTTGCTGATTAAAAAACATGTATTACTATTATTATTATTATTATTATTATGTTGAAAACAGCTGAGTAGAAATTTTTCAGGTTTCTTTGATGAATAGAAAGTTCAGAAGAATAGCATTTATCTGAAATAGAAATCTTTTGTAACATAAATAAAACAAAATGCCTTTGTCATTACCTTTGATCAATTTAAAGCATCCTTACTAAATAAATAAGAGTATTAATTTCTATAATTTCTTAAAAAAAAGAAATGAATAATAATAATAATAATAATAATAATAATAATAATAATATATATATATATATATATATATATATATATATATATATATATATATATATATATAATAAAAATATTTCACAATATTACTGCATTTGCTGTATTTTGGATGTAATAAATGCAGGCTTGGTGAGCAGAAGAGAATTAATTACAAAAAAATAAAAACATAAAAAATTAATTGTACTAGTTTATAGACATTTATTTATTTATTTCCATTTTTATTTTAATTTTTTTTTAACTTACTTATATTTAATTTATGCAGGTTTGGATCTCCATACAACAAAACTACTTTCGTTTACTAATTTGAGCATTTTAACACGTGGAATAAATAATCCAAACCGCCATACTGTGTGTTTTAAAGCGTTAATAGATTTATCCAACATCGATTAGGGTCAGTGTTTATTTTGCCATGCCATCTGCTTACAGCATTAGAGGGCTGTGGTGGGTTTAAATTTGAATTTTAGGTATCAATCCTTAGACCTAGTAGATCAAAAAAAGGTTACATTTTGTCGTATAAATGCTAAAATGCTAGACTAAGCGCCCCCTGCAGGACACAAACGCAATATCCTATAGGAAACCGTTATTAGCCAGTACCATCGGTCAACATGCCACGCGTGTCAGTTCTTTGGTCCAATCACAGCTCTTCTCTCAGGCTTTTCCACGTTGCAATATATTCAAGGTGGGAGACTGTCAAAATCGAACATAGATATTCGACAGTTACAAACTGCACTTAAAAATAGCGTCTCTTTAGTCTGCAAAACAGGCTTTTGTAAATTCTGTAATTTGTCAAAAGTTTTAACACTGTCACTGCAATGTCCTCGAGGCATTCTTCAACTGGAGTTCCTAAATGGGAATATCGCGTCCGCTTCATCCTGTGTTTTCTGGGGTTGGTTCTGTCTGTTTACGCTCTTCATGTCGAACTGTCCCGGGAGAACGATCCCGAATATCGCGCGATGTGCGACCTGGGCCATTCCGTGAGCTGCTCTAAAGTCTTTACATCCAGGTAAATTTCAGTTCTGGCAGTTTTCGTGCATTGATATTACCTATGCAATATTTAAAGGCAAGACACGCTATGTAAATAGGGTAAAAATATAACTGATATCAAAGATAACAGATATCACCTTACTTCCCCAGCTGATTAATTACATTTCGAATTGCAAGCATTTTTTTTTTTTTTTTTTGTATTATAAGTTTTCGGAATTTGTTTTATGCATTAGGCCTACCTTATTAAATATGCTCTAATATGCATGTATTTCTAAACAGAGATTTGAACAATGCATAAATCCAGATGCAGATTTTTTTTTATTATTTTTTTTTAATCAGGTCATAAATCAAACACCGTAAACGGACAGATTTTTTTTTTTTAATTCAATAATAGAGTAAAATGTCATATAAAATCAGGCAAATTATATATAATCAAACCCCTCTTTAAAAACCTTCAGAATATAGATAAGAATGAAGCTACTCAAGTGGAGATTTCTGGTTCAGTGGAGGAGAAAGAACTTCTTCTTTAAAGATGTGTAGGGTATTGTAATTGAAATCTACAGTTGAAAATAGATAAAGTGTAATAAAATAAACACTTAAGTTTGTATTTTGCATGTTTCATTATTTCCATTGGTCAGAAAAAACTGCCTAAATCTCAAAATTGACTAGTGCATGAAATAACAGTAGTGTCTTTGCCATTAATTTTTGTCTTATGCAACCTGCAAATAGTGAATATTTGCATGCAAGAAACATTCATTATCAACTTATAGATTGGTCAAACTGCTCTTTCTCAGATGGGGACGTGGATTTGGGCTCGTCCAGATCTTTACTTCCAAAGACAGCGTGTTAAACCAGCCGAACAGTATATTAGGAATAATTTTCTATACTTTACAACTTGGTTTAGGTAAGTGCTAAGTGCTGAGGCCACTAATGGTTTGTACTGGGACCCCAAAAGCTATTTCAACAATAATATTGTGTTATTTGCAAATAAATTGGACAAGACTGTCTAATTTCACCTTTCTGAGCTATTCTTGCAATAACCAGCAGGCATTGACTTTAAATTATACAGTTTATTATGCAGCAACTTCTACAGGCATCTAATT